>JAPTYQ010000028.1:11828352-11842700 GCA_029814465.1 Ostorhinchus cyanosoma | reverse complement strand
TTAAATGGGCAGGTTCTGCGTGTAATGCAAGTGGACACGATAGGTTACATATAAAACCTGGAATGAGACTGAGATTCCTGAAAATTCTGGATTAGAAAAACCACTAGGACCCTCAAATTTAACAGTGTCCTTATTTATAGCGGTATATACGACCATTTCAAGCCACGTTTTCCAGCCACCTAGGTAGCTTTTCATGTCCCAATTTTGCTCCTATTTTTGGGCCCAATATTTTATTAAAAATGTATTAATTTTGGGATGGCTCAGAGCAAGAGTATATATCTATTTTTGCATTTATCTGAGGTCATCATCAGGTACATCCTAGGGGGAAATATATCTAAATTTCTCTTTTATTATTGGGTCTAAAAAGCTGGAAAAGTCCCAGGTACCAAAATGTACCCAGTTTCATAGAAGCACCCAATTATAGATATAATGGTTTTACCCTGAACGCCACCGCCAAATCCACCGCTGGATATCCTTTGTGTGAACTCGATAACTAGGACAGATTTGGTGGGATTTCTTATCCCTGGAGGGGACCCCTCGCGGAAGAACCCAACAATATTATAAGTCATCCAAATGGGGAATCTTTCGTTGAAAATCAGACATGAATCAAACAATAATAGGCTGATTGAGATAAAAAATTTGGTTCATATTGATCATCTTACAAATGTTAATTTTCTGGCTACCATCCAGAGTCCATATGATGTTGTTTTCTTTCACTACGTGGAGTTTTGTGGGTAAAAATTATTTCTCTGACCATTATTCTGCCCGGATCAGGTCGATGTAGCTCAAATTGGGTTCATATCAATTGTTTAACAATTATCGTGGATGGATTTATATATAGCAGAGGATTGGGGGATTTTGGGGGATATACCTTTGCTGTCGAACCCTAACAGTGTAAATAAACCTCATTTGGAAGGTGGATATATATACAAACATCACGCATCTTGATACAAGTAAACACTCTAAAAAATATCAATCTTTCCTCATTGAGTTATTTCATATGTGGCTCTTCCTGGTTCAGCTGAAGGTAGCGGATGAAGACACCACAGGCTTAATCATCTTTATTTTATCTGAGCTGTTCGTAGGCTCCGTGCAGCTTTATAGTGAACCGTTGATATTGTGTTTCTGCTCGACACGGCGCTGGGTTCAGATGAAGTACAGAGAGTGGAATAAGGTAAAAGAAACACAACACAAACAGAAATGAAACAGTCCCATTGTCTAATATAGGTTAATGTTTAAGCTGGAGGAGCGTAGAAGTACAGATCTGTGTCGGAAACTGAGCTTTGAGTTAATTATCTCATCCACCCAAAAATAACAGCACAATGAAAGTTCGATCATCAGAGCTGTTTGTTTTCAGTTGTGTGTCTGCTTTAACAGTGGTCACTCAATCTCCACATTTAAGTGACATTTTAAGAAGTGAGGTTTTAGGCAACTCCCAGGACAAAGGTCAATGATGATTTGCTGTTTGTGAAACTGCGAAACCATGCAATGTAGAAAGAGGAAGTCAAAATAAATAGACCAAACTAAATAAACGCCCTGATGAAGGATTACTCTGTCTTTTGGATCTTTGCAGTTCAGGCTCGTGAAGTCGCGCCGGCTCGTGTCTGAGCGTCAGAGTTTGAGCATCACTCACCGTTTCACCGTAAACCGTGAACCCTGGCTGCATCTTTATTGCATCTTTAAACCTTACCGCTTTAACAAGAGGAAGATGCTGTTATGTAAGATATTTATTGTGCTTCTCGAGTGTATGGATCAGACTCCACAAAGCAAAGGTCGAGACCTTGTTTACCGTTCTGGTGACTGGTAATTGAAGCACAAGCAGATAAACCAACGTGTTTCAAGAGTAGGAGAGCTGACTGTTAAAGGCCTCGGCGATTGAAGCGTTTCTCCATTGACTCAGCGTCTGCATCTTAAGCTCATTCACACTGCTTTTATATTCAAGGCTTTACGCTTGTATGAGCAGCGCCACATGCCTTTAACTACTATTTCATTCACTCTGGTTTTCATGGCTGTGTCAAAGTGAGCACAAAGACCAGTGATGATCACACTGAAGGCTCTCTTGTCCCTGTTCGTGCATGGTACCGAGCTCTTAAAAAAAAAAAAAAAAATCTCTATCTTCTGTATAGAAATGGAGTCAGTTATTCTTTGTCACAGCTGAGCTATAAATTCTTGGCTCTTAAGTAGTCGTTCTATTCCTCTCTATTTTTCCCCTCTTCTTACAATTAATAGGAAACACATCGGCTGAAGGAGGGTCTTTGTTGGTGTGCGAGTCCATACATCACCTAAACTAGAGCACCCACCTCCCGTCCCTCCTCCTTTCTCCGAACACACACACTCGCACACGACAGCCCCCATCTGCTCCCAATCATGGGTGCAGCCAGCGGTCAGGTCATTGACGGTGAATGGGGTACAGGCCCCCACAAACACACACACACACACACACACACACACACACACACACACATATACATATACATATAACCATCGACAACATAGTCATGAGGTCAAACACAACAACAGACACTCTCCCATTGTCCTAAAGTGAAATACGTTGTTGTAAACGTGTGCTCTGACATGACACTCTCACTTATGCTCTTGATGAAATCGAAAGTAAACCTTCTCCCTCTGTCACACTACATGCACACACACACACAGTAACACACACACACACAGTAACACACTCAGGCACGGTGACAGATGAACATGAGACATCCCGGTGGCGTGCTTCACAGATGACAGGGTGTCATGGAAACGCCCAGCATTCTCCATGGTTACGCACTCTTTACCCCCACGGGATACTCTCTTATGATTGTTCAGACAGAACACTTGAGCTACTACAACAACTCAGCGTGGCCAACATGCACACACAGACACACACACTCGCATATTGTTTCTTATCAGGATCTAAATGGACACAAATTAGCCTATTATGTGCTTTTGGGATTAGAGCAGTGATTTAGCCTAATGGTCTGTTTTCGTACTCTTGCAGTAAGTCTATAAAGCATGGAGGATATTTGCCAATAAGGGCTTGACGTTTAAATCCAGCGGCATAGATTTGCAGTGCACGTTAGTGGACACGGAAGCACGTTTCTTTTAGCTTTTATAGTTAAGGCTATCGGCTGTTTTAGGAGCCGCGTTCTGTCGGCACTTTCAGGTTTCGATCGGGCGACTTCCTGTAAAACTTGTCTCGTCTCAACATCCCGTTTCATAAGTGTGTGTGTGTGCGTGTTGTTGGTCAGGCTGTGGGAACTGTGTGTGTGTTTGTGTGTGTTTGTGTGTGTGTAAATGCAAATGCACAGGAGCCGCGACGTGTTTGCTCTGTATCCGTAATGAAGACAAAAGCACATAGCAAGGCACAGCTCCCTCACAGTTCCTGTTCATTAAGCTGTTAATGCTGTTTCCTGTGCATGTGTCTTCAGGCCGCTGATTAATAATGCGACTTGTTGTTCATTAATACCACATGACTGAATATGCACTGATGAGCAGAGGTTCTAAAACTTTTTTTTTTTTTTTTTTTCTTTTCCTGCAGACTCCTCTGACCAGCCCTCATAGGACCACACCCCCAGTGTAGGGGGGAGGGAGGGAGATCAGATCGTCCATCATCTCGGCGCCATCACAAGGTGGGCTAACATCCCATATGGTTGTCATGGAAACGGCCTGCTGGGTTTAGGTTGAGCGGTTTGCCAGAGACAGTTTCTTGTTGTTGCCACATTCTTGCAACATCCTCCTGACCTGAACACTGAAACGCAGAGAACGGCGTGCGTGTTTTCTGAAGCAAAAATGTTTTCAAAGGTGTTTGAGGTTAGGATTTGGGGAGGGGTGGGGTTTGTGACACATTCTAACAAGACGGAAGGTGGAATAGTTTTGGAGAAAGAGTGGCTATGGTGGTAACAAGGAGGAAACAAAGAGGGCTGAGAGGAAGATTTTCAAGCAGATGAGAAAATGAAGAGTGGGAAGACAGCGGGGAGACAGGGGGAGAAATCAAATTATTCTTTGTGCTCTACCTGCCACACAGGCTGAAAGAGAGCATTAATCTTTTACCTCTGTCTGCAGGTGACAACAACTCACAAGCAGACAAATACACCCAGACTAAACCAAACCACAGCCTGTCTTTCGTTCATGTGGAGATGTGCACTTCTGCAGATAAGCCGCCATTGCCTGGAGAGCAGGAATGGCCTCGGTAATAGAGAGGGATCCAGGAAGAGGTGATACTGGACTGTACTCGAGGTTTCCTCAAAGTAAAAGCCAAATTTAGTGACACAAAAATTAGAGGAGAACCTAAGTGCGACTCTTACAGTGAGAACTATTCAGCCAGTGTGGGCTAGATTTGAAACCTCCCGAGATTCAGGAAAGTAAAAGTTTGGGCTTTTTTTCAACATTTAATAATTTTCTTGATTGGAAACAACACGATGCAACAATTTTTTCATAAACATTTTTTTTTTCTTTTATGGAATGTCCATTGCAGTGGACAGTGTTTTGTTTTTTTTTTAGTAAAGCTGTGAATGTCTTGTCCCCTACAGAGGACAAAAAGGCATCTCAAGAAAATTCCTGAGCCACGACCTGATCATGTCCTGGCTCAGGAATTTTGTTTAATGCCCTCAGGAAGGTGCGACCTCACCCCGCCAATGAAAACAAACAGATACACCAGCTCTTTTATTCCCTCTGCCATCAGGCTTCTTAATACTGTTGATGGTCAAACATTGTGACCATAATATGTATCTGTTTGCTAATCTATCTATCTATTTATTTATTTATTCTGGTCCCTGTTGGTTCATGCACTTTGACCTCTATGCTGCTTCGGTTCCTGCATTTCAATTGCACTGAAAGGCTGTCCATGTGATTTAGTTTTATTTGTGTATCTGTATATATTGGATGTTTTTGTTGAATTCAATGACTGGTAGTGTGTCAACTAAATTGCCCAATGGGGATAAATAAAGTAGTTTGAATTGATTTGATATAGAAATCTGATAATAATTCATCACTTAACAGCGCATTCACTTTACTTACTGTGAATTTGATACGTTTGAGAGAAGTCGTGCTGTGGTTTGTTCATAACTTCGAACACGTAGCTTACTGAATCTATACATCTGACCAACCACTTCTTCTTCGTACTATATTTAAAGTGCACGCACAATGTGGAACTGATTGGAAAAGTGTAGTTTCTCAGAAACACTGCTATAAATAACTGAAATATAGGTCTAGGGTTACAAAACTGAGCTGAATAATCATTTCCATCCACTTTTGTGTCCACCTCTTAAATGGGAGGAACTGATACTTATATGTGGGAAAAAATTGATTGTTTTTATTCTTTTACTCCTAAATAATAAGTCAACATTTGAATTTGAGCTGTAAGACATATGAAACCATGACTTAATTTGTAGCTATTTTTGTTACTATTCCGACTATGCTATTATAGTAGAGTATTGGGCACTCATTTGTATCCTTTATATGTTATGTTTTGCAATTTTAGATTAATTCCTGGTTGTCAGCGATGTTGACACTGTGACGCATCCTTGACGAGTTGAGCACCACTGAATCGAGGAAATCACTAAAATGGAAATGCACGGAACTAAGGCTCATGACACGTCACAGCTGTATGTTAGACCATTAAATGATTTGTGTTAAAATCTCAAACATCCGTCAGATCAGAGAGCAAAATGAGGATTCCCGTTGTGTGTTTTTTGAAGTGTGCGGTTTATCCGAGCAGCCAGAGCGAAGCAGCTGCAGCTCTTGTCAAGTCACTGGTGTGGGTTTACGTGTCCAGACCAGGGCCGTGTGCCTCTGTTTTGTCAACAGAGATTATGAAAGAGCAGCCGGCTGGCACGCAGGCAGGCGGGGGCGGCGACAAGCGGGACTATTTGCATCACCCAGCCTGAGCACGCCCACCAGGCTAACTCTGTCACCTTCCTCTCCACTCCTCCCTTTTGTCACCATGAACAAACACCCTGCCCAAACCATCGTCCTAAATAAAGCCTGAAAACAGACATGCTCGCCAAACACCGGACGTTAAATGGCAGCCGCCGTCGCCGCCACAGGGGCACTGCCGCCTCAGCGTCAGAGGGATAGTAAATGCACATGTCTCATTCCTCTTCTATTATTTAGCTTCTCTGAGAACTTACAAAACTTTGTGTTAACCTTGTGTGTAACCTGTTTTACTCACTCGACTGTAAGAGCTTCAGTGTGGCCCTGAATTAAAATGCAGCATTGACTGGAGAGCGATCCACTCAGGGGAATACCGACACGTTTGTGATGGTGTTAAGACAGGAATGAACCTGCCACAGATTAAACAAAGGTCTACTTTCTGTTTGTTCGTGCTTATGTTTTCCACTAACTCCATGTCTACTGCCAGTAACACTTTCTGACACATTCTCATTTGTTGCATTGTTTTATTCCCCCCCCCCTTCTGCTGTGACTCACTGTGTCGTGGGAGGTCTGTCGTCTCGCCACTTTGCTTTCTGTCTTCCCAAACGTAATTTTCACTTTGAGCAGCTGTTCATCTATTTTAATTCCGCTCATCTAGAGTCTGTTGTTGAACTTACCAGCGTTATTGGAACACTGCTCTACTTATTACTAATGTATAACCACATTTCTGTAGGCTGGGGTTACAGTAAATATACAGACACATCACAGATAAACTCTCACACTTGTCTACACAAAACAGAACTAATTTACTGTTCACATTAAAAAAGAAAAGAGAAAAAAAAAAGGTGTCTGATTGACATCTGTGGAATTATTAGTCAATATTGGATATTTAAAGATTCAGCGTGTAAGACTGTGGAGGATTTGGAGGGATCTAACCTCTGAAATGAAGGAAATATTTATAATTACATTTTAATTTCTGTAATAAGAATCATGTTTTCATTACCGTAGAATGAGCTGTTTTTCTCTACAGATGGTGACATGTTGCACTGACATGTTTCTACCCTAGCTCTCAGTTCTTTTTTATTTTATTTTCTGTTTTATGGCTGGTGACATCCAACATCAAGGTGCATTATTGTCACCGTGTTAGACAATAAAGAAAATATGACATAGAATAAAGTTAATAATACTCTAAACAAAAAAGGCACCTCATATTTGTTGCATTTTAGTGGCCATAAAATAATAATAATAAAAAAAAAAAAACACAGGGTTATTGTTCAGGGTATTCAGTTGCATTTCCACTGTTGGGTGACACAGAATATGAACAACTGAACTGAAGTGGTGCAAAATCTCTCACCCAGTGAAAAAAAACACATCATTACTAATAACTAGCAGAGCTTCTGCTGTTCATTGATTTACAAAACATAAGAATTCATCATCTGGAGACCATGAATAGCTCTCACAGAAGTCTTCCTATATGCTCTTTTTTTTTTTTAATAAAAACAGAGAACTTACATATTGGTACATAATGTTAAAAGCAAAAATGATCATTGTTCCATCGACAAATAAATGGATCTATTTTCCAGTTTAGCCATGTAACCACAGCTAACGTGCACGTGAGTCGAAATTACAGTTCACTCCCAGAGCTTCCTTTTTTTTCCCCAGTTCAATGTAATATCATAGTCTTACAGAAACTAAACCTTTAAAGTCACATATGGAGTATTTTTACCTCTTGTCATGAAATAATAGGCTTCATGCGCAGCTCCACTACTTCCTGAACTCAAGGCAGCTTTTTTATTTCCTGCCTTTCATTATTTGACACCGATTAATCCAGGTGTGTCTGACCACAGTACTCACAACAAGAAGTAGCAGCAAACACACATGGATTAAACAGTGTGTCCAATAATGAAACACAGGAAATAAAAGAGCTGCGTGAAGTTCAGGAAGTAGTGGAGCTGCGCATAAAGCCTGTTATGACAATGTGATAAAGTGTAACTGGGACTTGGTATGTTTTAACTGCACCAGGTTAAAGGTGATTACTGATGTGTTTCAAAAGGAATAAAAAGAGGAATGTGTCTGAAAACAATATTATTTCTTTTTTTATTTCTTTATTGAAGGATCCCCATCTCTACCAAAGTAGAGACTATTCTTCCTGGGGTCCATTCCCAATATTAAAGTTTTACAATTTCTACATTTACAATTCTAACTGTATGGGCAGTAGTGTAGACAGAGGGTCGTCTCCAACTCATTTTTTCCATAATAGCTTTATTCAACAACATTAAAAGTGTTCAAATGATTTCTCCATGTTGTTCCAAAGAGTCAGGGACATTTCCAAGCAAACATGATAATGGACTTACAAACACCTGTTTATTTATCACTTTACTTATATTTCCACATATCTGAACTATGCCATTTTTCCACCACGACTTGTTATTTTTGATAAACTGTTGATGAAGGTTGACCTGTGGCATCGCTGTGTCAGACTTAGATGTCTGACTGCGCAGTGACTTATCCGTGAGACCATCGTGAGGCATGCGAAGGTAACTGGTATTGGATTACAGGAGCTTCCTCTGGTTTTAAATGTGCCATAACACCATAAAATTTGCGGTCCCTAGTGTGCAGGGCTCCCGCTGGGCTCCGGGGTCACCGGCAGGATGCTGTCCTGTTGCAAACCACAGGAGTGTAGCTTTACCCCAGGTGATGCCACACCACTGTGGACCAGTATGATCCTCATTTCACACCCATTTCATGACCCGGAAAATATGTGGGTCAACTGTCAGCGACCCCTTGAAATGACTCTGGTCAAGATCAGGGTTGAAAGGAAGGTCAAACTTTACCATCCGTAGCGTGAAAGTTCAGCGCTGCTCTCACCTGTGTGTGCCTCCGTCGGTGGAGACCTGGATTCCACGTCCTGTTTGTGTCTTTGTTTCTCCGTCCGGCTGGCAGCTGCTGTTTAAGCGCTCTGATTAACAACGTTCTGCTATTGGCTCTGGCTCTGATTAATGTCTCCAAGTCTTCTTCAACTATAAGATTTAGCCTGTAGACTAGGATGAACATGCAGCTGAACTGAATCACACTTAAGGAATAGACTTTATGTCCAACAGCTGTGGTGTAATGATATCTTTCTGTGTAACATCTGATTTAGATTTCAGCTTATCATGCGAGGTATGAATTTTTAATGAATTTACCAAATATATGAAAAATTGTGTTTTTCCTAAAACTATGAGTAATATCCTGAAGAGAAGGAAAGAGAAACTCCTCTGGATCATAAATATATCACAACATTGGCATCCGCTGCTTCATTCAGTATTGATATTCTCACTAACTTTTGTACTTGGACAGTTGCTGCCAACAGGGTTTGTTTCTCCAGTTCCCTCCTCCTGATCTCTACACAGTATGTGCAGACACTTTAAGTGTTGTTCACGTTATAGATTTTTAATTTTCATAAGTGTGTATCAACAAAAACGTGTTTTCATTACTTCTAAAAGCAGAGTGAGATATTGTAGTAATAGGCTCAACAAATCATTTACCACCAACACAAGAATCATCCTATACAGCCCATACAATCCTATCTCCTATGCTCATGCTTTGTCTTTAGTTTTATATTTAAAGCTGCAGTCCTTGATAGACTTCAGCATAAATGGGCAACATTTCCATACTTTTCAAGTGATCTGAAAGGACATGAGACCTCTACATCTACTCCTTGCCTGTTTTTTTTTCAGATTGTGGAAAATCAACCATGCGAACCTTAATTCAGTCCAATCATAGGTTTTTTCAGACAGGTGGTGGGCTTAAATAAGACAACTGATTGACAGCTGTAATTACCAATCAGTGATCAGATTCAGTAAGATGTGACGTGGACATGACTCCACTGCTCTTCTCTCGGAGGCTTTGAACGTTTCCATAATGACATGAAACGACATTAGCTCGAGGTGTCTCTTATATATGTTATGATTTCATTTGGACCAAGAGGAGAAAGCTGCTCTTGATTTCAGCTCCTGCAACTTTAACTGAAAATAGTCGCAAAGAAACTAAATTATAGAACTTTAATTCAAAAAGTAATACCAGATCCACCTTTATGTGTGATCATTTTGAATCAACTATAGAAAATGTGTTTTATTGTGATATATTTATGCTGTTAAGTGGATATGAAATGATCTATATCAGGATAAAAAGATATGCACAGAACCAATTAACACTGACTGATAAATCGTACCATGTCATCCTTTCAAAATGAACCTGGACACTACGGACGCCTCGAAAGATTGGAATAATTTTGTTTTCCGACACATTCTTTTTATTCCTATTTCTAGATGTCAGTAATCACTTTTGACCAGGTGCAGTGATTACATACTGAGTTCTACTTTATCTGTCATCATCACTCATCACTTTATCTACCAAGAATAAATTGTCACAATCATTTCATGAGAAGAGGTAAAAAAAAAAAAATCTTTATAGGCAACAGTGTATTTCCATGTGCCGTGCCTTCAAGACTCAGCATGTGAACATTTGGTCAATCAGATGAAGTCCCAGGTAGCCGCCAGCTACCATCAGATTAATTGGACCGGGACGTTACCTTATTAATTTATTGTAAAACATATCACAGTGGTGCAGTGGATAACACTCGTGCCTCACAGCAAGAGAAGGTCCTGGGTTCGATTCCAACACCAGTCGATGGGTGGAGTTTGCACGTTGTCTCCGTGGATTCTCTCCTGGTATTCCGGCTTCCTCCCATCACCCAAAGACACGCACTGATAGGTTTATTGGTTAATCTATATCGTGAATGTGTGATTGGTTGTTTGTCTCCGTGTCAACCCTGCGATAAACTGGCGACTCATCCAGGTCGAACCCCACCTTCATGCATAAGTAGCTGGAAGAAGACCCCAGTGAGGATAAAGCGAAATGAATGAATATCATCACAACTTAGAAGAGCATTAAGCACATTTTCTCATATCAGAATGTGCATTTCCCAAAGTTCACTGACACGTGATTTCCATCTTCCTCTTGCTTTACCCTCATCGTCATCACCGTCATCACACCTACTGCTTCCCAGTTTTTCTGTTCCGCTTTCAGTTGTCATCTTCATGCCAATCTTTGTACCTCTTCCTTCTTTACCGCCATCACCCTCTCCCATCTCCGTCGTTATGAGTCTCATTCCCACTGCCCCCTGCTGCTGTATTGTACCCACCGCGGCCCCGCTGCCTCTCTGACACCAGGTCCCACTGCCTGTGGCGTGTAATTGACTTTCTCCCTACCCTGGAAAAGCGGGCGGCCTGCGCCAGGCTGGAGGTGACCCATTTCCCTGGGGCATTCAGCAGCCTCCTAATCAACCATTCTCCGGGGCCGCTTCATTCACTCCGCAATTAGAGCAACTCCCCCTTTGAGAACTCCATCAATAGGCTGGCAGGCAGGCGGGTGGGCTCGGTCGGCGGAGGAGCAAAGATGGAGTTTCACTCAGACACTTTGCTTTGGCTCTTTTGAGTTCTGAACCCTCTGACTTTGTAAACCCCCTCCCCTGCTCCCGTTCTCCCTCGTGGTAGGTTTCATCAGACAACAGCAAGTGGGTTTTTTGTCTTAAAGATGAGCAGCAGACAGGGAGGCAGGTAGACGGGCACATGGGGAGGCAGACTGGAGGATGGGCAAGAGGAAGCACAGGGAACCAACCAGGTAGGGAAGCAGACAAAGACAGTGAGACAGACAGACAGACAGACAGATGGGAGGGACTCGAGGGAGAGATTAAAAGAGAAATCTGAAAGAAACTCAAAGCGGGAGGGATTGAGCAAGAGGATGGGAGCATCATCGGAGCACCTCTGCTCTGCTCGTGGTGTTTTTGGTTTATGAGTATTCCCCCGTTGTTGTCTTAAAAGAGAATATACCTGTGTTTCTCCTGGTCTTCAAGACGTGCATGAAAGCAGCCTTCATATTGATTCTGTCTCACTAAGAAGGTGTGTTCGCTCCTTGTTTCAGACGGATATGATCTCGTTGCAAAGCCAAAAGCACACCAAGTGAAGATTAGAAAAATTCTCTATCCAAGAACGTAATCAGATGTTTTTAATGGATCACCTCTGATCCCACAAGAAGGAGTCCGAGATGATGGAGCGTGATGATTAAATAACAGGCCGGCATCTCTCCCCTGCCGTTGGCCTGATTTGCTATGCAGGAGAGGCAGTGCTTTGGTCAGAGGATAACCATGTAATCAATGGAATGAAAAAGCTGCTCTGGCTGTGAAGGTTAAGAGGGGTACTGGAGTCTTTCAGCCCAATCTGTGTGCCACACATACATTCAAAACACACACCAGACAGCCTGAATCTTACATCTCCTCCTCTAATTCCTCCTCCTCTCACCTGGCTTCCCTTCCCAGCTGCCTTTCTTTGACATGTCTTTATCTTTCTTCCTCTCAGCTCACTCCCTCCTACTGCCTCCGCCTCTTTTCGCTCTGATTAACCCCCCCCTGGTATTTTTTCTTCCTCTGCATTTTCTCCATCTCCCTCTGTATTTGTGCTCTCTCCCCTTCATTTACTTTCCTCTCTTCCCTCCCTCCTTCCTTTCCTCCTTCCTACCTTTCCCCAGTGTCAGCTGCTGTCACTGTGGCAAAGAAAATGACCAATCAGAGCTCAGTTCACAGCACCGGCTTCTCCCTCCCTGCCTTATTTCTTCCCTCTATTTCCCTTCTCCTCCTCCTCCTCCTCCTCCTCTTCGTCTCCTTGCGTCCCATCTGCCTCTCTTCGCTGCAACCTTTATCAGCTCACTTCCTGGAGACCGAATGTGGTGCATTATGGGAGACAGACGGCTGTCTAACGGGGTTAGTTGTGCAGCGTGGCTTATCATCAGAGACACTGCTAATCCTGTGTGTGTGTGTGTGAGTGGGGGGGTGTACCATATGAGCTGATGAACTCGTACATGCACAGGCCCACACACAAATAAATACAAACTGAAATGCTTACTCTCATTTTCTAAAAGTAGGAGGAGGAAGGCAAGACATGTTTATGTTCGTCATTGCCTGCCAGGAGAATATGATTTGCATGATATAAGCATATTTTACCCTGCTGTCTACTGTTTTGCACCGTTTTCACTTCATAACCCGTCTCAGTGTTGGTTATTTTTTGCTGAGTTCAAAAAGACAATCCCCAAGCCTTCCTCCCTGCAAAATTACCTATATAATAAGAGCTAAAATGCAAATAAGGATTATATAATCCTTCTCTGCTTGTTTTAAAACCTGTATGTGTGCCGGTGTCTCCCAGGTGCTGATATGTGTACACGATGAGTGGACTGGGGGATAACTCCATGGAGCCTCTGAGCTCAGAAAACCGGAAACGCAAGCTCTCCACTTGCGACACGCCTGGTCTGGGGTAAGTGTGTCTGATCAGCACGAAAAGAGGGAAAATGCAGGAAACTGGGCTACTGGGTCAGTGGTTTCTGTAGCCCGGGCCATGTGCTTCCCTCTGTGGGTTTGGCTGTGATGACTAAGAACTAAAATGTGTGAATATATAAGAAGATTAAGTTTCAATTTGAAGACAGTTTAGACAGATTTGTTTTTTTAAGACATTAACACACTTTCTCAACTGTATTCAATTAATTTTTAAGTTTAATGAATATAGTCTCTTTTTTCTTTTTTACTTTAGAGAAAAAATGGTGAATTATGAAAAAAAAAAGAAAAAACCTGATCCGACTAATAAGTGTTGCTTGTAGCCAAAGCCTAAAAATCTTAAATCTTATCCTTTGAGCTTCACTGCTGAACTAAGATGTTTCTTCTTTTTGATGAACAGGCTGTAGATTTTTTAAGTGAGCCCACACACCGTATTTATTGTTTTGAGCTACTCCTCTGAGCACACAAATCCAATTTATAGCCTTCAGTAGTAAAGTGCGCTCTATAGAGAATAAACAAAACACATTGTTAATGAACCTCTGAGTTTCTCTTAATTTCTTTAGAAAGATTAGGACTAACAGAGCAGTTAGTTGGAGTGTCATTGTGAATATGCAAGTGTCAAATTATTACTGCACTGCAAGCAATGTGTAAATCTTTGTTGTGTGAAAATAAAAATGACACAAAATGATTAATATTAACTACATAATAAAGCCCTTCTCTGCGCTCATTGCCCTCTGCAGGTGTGAGAGGAAGCGCCGAGAGCAGGAGAGCAAATACATAGAGGAGCTGGCAGAGCTGATCTCAGCCAACCTCAGCGACATCGACAGCTTCAACGTCAAACCCGACAAATGTGCCATCCTCAAAGAGACTGTGCGCCAGATCCGCCTGATCAAAGAGCAGGGTGAGTGGACACATTTGTCTGAGGTCCTGAGATGCAGTGCTGCAGCCGCACAGGTGCACTGCAAGTCAGACAGTCCGCTGAAATGTGAGGACCAAAAGGTGTTGAGGAAAGAAAACGGAGAAGAGACAGCTGGGGTTAGCAACATCCAGAACCCAACCACACACACACACACACACACACACACACACACACACACACACACACACACACACACACACACAC
>JAPTYQ010000028.1:11808542-11818926 GCA_029814465.1 Ostorhinchus cyanosoma | reverse complement strand
AAGTAGTGAAATTAAAAGAGTAAAAATGTTTATCTTTTGTGTACAGGGAGTCCGGGAATGGGTCCAGGACCTCGAGGGCCCTTCCAGAGGACAATGTCCATGGATGGGAAGCCCCCCGGTGGGCCTGGAGGAGGAGGAAGACGCCCCATGCTTATCAAACAGGAGAACATGATGGGCAGCCCAGACAGTTACCCAGGAAACATGGGTAAGTGTGGAAAGTGCCTAACATTTGCTTTCAGTGCATTTTTTCCTCCCTTTAATATCTTCATGACACTAATACTTAAACATGTGCTGTGTATTTGTTAAAAGGACCTATGAACAGGGGCATGGGGCCCCAGAGGTCTCCCATGGGGGGGTCAGGAGATTGGGGAATGCCCCGCTCCAGTGCCAGCCCAGTGGGATCAGCAGGACACCCCTCCATGATGCGTCAGGGCATGGACTACAATAACAGCAAGGGCATGATGGCAGGACCCATGGCCGGTCGATCCAACAGCGTTCCAGGTGGAAGGTCGATGCTGCAGCAACAGCTCATGGATATGGGTATGTCTGAAGTCTGCAGGCTTCAAAAATGATCATGTGTGTGCACCGTTGCCCATAAAGTTGGAATCATTTTATATTCGCACACATATACGCATCAGTAATCACCTTTGACCTGGTGTAATGATTACATACAGAGTTACGGTTACATTTCATCACATTTTTACAATCATTTCATGAGAAGAGGTACAAATATTTTATTCCAATTTTATGGGCACCAGTGTATACGCTATGAATATTCACCAAAGGAAATATGCAGACTAAACATGAGCGCCAGTCCATCTAACCATAGAAACCTAAACTCATCCATCAAATTATATATTTTTATAGTTTAATACACAAGGAGTTTCTCATTTTCAGAGTAAAACATGATGTTATGTTGGTCAGGCACATACACTCATGCTAAATACTAAATATGCAGCCTGGGCTTAAGGCAAGATACTTACAGCATGTGTTCAGAATCACATACTAGACACAAGACGCTACATGCTGAATACACAAGATCACCATGGAAACCATTTCTATGGCAGCGGTTGGCCAATGTTTGCATCACCTGATATATTTACATACATATATGCGATATTCTTGGCTGATTATAAGATATTATGTTAATATCAGTTTCCAGTATCAGCCTGTTTATCTGCAAGACTCAAACAAACTGTCACTGTCATTGCTGATTTATGTACTTTTGTTTGTACTATTTGTTTTCATTTGTGCCCACATTTCCTGAAACATGTAACCCCAGTTAAGCCTTGGACTGGACTATATGGCAAATTTTATAGATACACTGTTATAGTGGCAACAAAAAGCCAAAACCTTCTTTGTCACTTCTGTTCAGGATGTGACGTTTACTGACTCGTGCGTTATAATGCAAAAGAAGGAAAACAAAAAACAACAATTAAAAAAAAAAAGCAGGTGTTTTATAAAGTAATCTGTCTCTTTATTCCATGAAAAAAGGAAAAAGTCAAAAAAAAAAAGGTTACAAAAACAAAGTTGACATTTAAAGCTGTCTTTGACTCTATATCTAAATTAAATTTCACTTGAACAGCAACTACTACGATCACGATGACAATCAGAAATACTGTCGCTTCCTTTCCTGCTTAATTGAAAGTCTCTCCCCTCAGAGCATGTGCTTTTTCAGGTCTCCTCACATCACTTTACTACACTTTGCTGCGCTTTACAGCAGAGGGTCAGCTCACAGTAGCCGGACAAAACTAATAGAACACAGATTGGCTGATTATTAACAAATACTACACTAAATATTAGAAATAGATTACATGCAAAACTAACTTACAATCCTCATATTAAGGCAAAATCAGTAGATTTGCTATTTAAATTAGGCAAAACATGCAAAACCGTACCTAAATTACTTTATGGCTCTAACACTGTCTACTTTTGATGAGAATGAGTCAACCGATGTAGTATGTTATTTCAGCCACAGTCAGTGTGTGTTAATTTGAAGACTTGTGTGTTTGGCAGGTGGCTCGGGGGAGATGGGTATGGGTATGAGCCCATTCAACCAGCCGGGACAACCCAATCAATCTCCCTCATGGCCGGACACTATGATGGGCATGGAGGGGAACAGGTCAGTGCCTCATTAATTATCCTTATTTATCCATTTATTTGTTTCTGTATTCATATTTAATGGTGAATGTCTTTTAGGCGGCAGTTTGGCAACACTTTGGATGATCTTCTGGTGCCTCCCACAACCAGTGAGGGTCAGAGTGATGAGCGGTCACTCCTGGACCAGCTGGACTCTCTTCTGAACAACACAGATGGCATTGCACTGGAGGAGATAGACCGAGCACTGGGGATCCCAGACCTCGTTGGCCAGGTAGGTCAGAAGACAAGGTAAAGAAGATGAATAAGCCGCTCATCTCTGTGCCTCCAGATTTTATTAAGAGAAAAGAACAGTCTGCAGAAGATGACTCAAGTATACCGTATATTCATCATTGCATTAGATATTTCAGTCATGACTCACAGTGCTCAGACTGTTCTTTCCCTGAAGAGAGATGGATGAGCCCAGAGAGATTTGTCTGTGCAGTTTAGAAAAAGCCAATTACAGAGTCAACAAAGTGGAAATGAATCATTTAAATGGAGAAGTCTGAATAAACTTCTCTTTTTTTTGTCCTCTCTGATCCAGACCCAAGGACCAGAGCAGCAGCTTGAGCCTTTTCCAGGGCAGGACCCCTCCATGGTGATGGACCAGAAGCCCCTGTACGGACAAGGTTATCCAGGACCGCCCACCATGCCGATGCAGTCCGGATATGGAGGGAACCCCATGCAGGGACAGTCCCAGCAGGGAGGGTTTGGACCCATGCTGTCTCACATGGGCCAAGGTGGCAACTTCCCTGGTATGGGTGGAATGGGGGGCATGGGTCACCCTCGTGCCAACATGATGAGGCCGAGGATGATGAGCGCCAACAAACCCATGAGGCTCCAGCTACAGCAAAGGCTGCAGGGACAACAGGTACGGAGAAAGTACTCACTCAAGTGACCATTTACATGCAAACCTATACTTTAGCTTTTTACATGTAAATGATAAAAATAAGAGATGTTTATACCAATCTGAAATGATGAGACGGTGGTTGTTTCTATAGCAATATCTGTCAGTAATTCCATTCTAACTGCTGTCTCTTCAGGCTTTATGTAGCTGAAAATAATTGTTTATGTCTTAAAATATAATTGAGGATAGTGAAAATGAGTTATTGGTTATGGTTACAGTTATGGTATTGATGTAAAGAGGGTTGACAATTCCAAACAATCTATTGCTGGAGAAGTTTTGTTGTGTAGATGTGTGTCGGTGTCACCTTTAAGCTGAGAAAAATACCATCCATTGAGGTGGCATTTCACCAGACTGCTGATAACATCTCAGCGACAGGTGAGGTAGAGACCATAAATACTGAGGGGAGAAAAATAGACTATAAAACAGAACGCTCCAAAGCCAGTCAGTGGCAGTTTGACAGGCTGAGTCGTAGGCGACGTCATCAGCCAGGGTGAGTCGAGCTGTGTTGGCCCAGTTCAGTTCAAAGCTCTACAACGTTTCTCTGCAGCGTCCAAATGTGACCTCATATTAGGAATCTCTAGTTGTAACTGAGCTTAATTCTAACCACATTGTTAAAATAATGCATGTTCAACATCAGTACACAGATGGGACTGGTTGAACTCAACATTAGCTTTTGTCATCTCATTCTAAACATTTTCCATTCCTCAGTTTATGAATCAGACGCGGCAGGGCATGGCCATGAAGATGGAGAACCCAGGAGGTAACCCTGGCATGAGGCCTGGTATGCAGCCCGGCATGGGAGGACAGGTACGCTCAAGAGTTATTGTAATCCTGTTAATGTAGTCTGGAAATGATCACACACCCTTTATTGTGGTTTCTTAAACTGAAGTAAATTGCCTAAACGAGTTGACAAAAGCAAGGAGTTTAAGGGTAATCACTTCAAGTCAGACCGTGATCAATGTGCAGAGAACAGAATACTGTGTAACTGAATTAACAGACTCTATGTCAGTAAGTCGATCAGCTGCTGTACGAAGACATCATCTGTCTGCTTTCCAGCCCTGTTAAGCATGGTTAAAGTCAAACAGTCCCCGCTGATGTGGAGTGTCATCACCACAATTTTTTTGTGTGTTTAGCTCCATGTTATTATGTCTGCACCAGAGGCAAAGCTGTCCATCTTCTGTTTCTCATGAATACAATGTGACAGAGATGTCCCATGAGGTGCAATTATTGGCCACTGGGGTTCTAAAGCCATGCTTAATTGTTCATAAATGTTTTATTATTACGTTTTAAAGGTTATCACCTTGCATTCACACTTTTTACTTGAAGTTTTTTTGGAAAATATATACAAACATTTATTTTTTTCCTCAGAAACCATTTACTCTGTGTTGTTTACCTTGTATATATCACCTGTACTGTTGCTCTGATATGCTCATGGAGAAAATCTGTCTGTATACGTTCATTCCCTTTTGCAGCCGGGCTTCCTCAATGCTCAGATGATGGCTCAGCGCAGCAGGGAGATGGTCACCATGCAGATGAGGAGGCAGCGCATGATGATGCTGATGCAGCAGCAGCAACAGCAGCAGCAGGCAGCAGCAGCTGCTGCAGCAGCCGGAGGATTCAGTCCTCCTCCAAATGTCACCGCTCCTGGTGGCATGGATAACCCGATGGGAGGGCCAAACATGGGCCAGCCAGGCCCCCAGCAGTTTGGCTATGGCGGAAATTATGGTGAGTTTACTACACCAGGCACCTGAAAGGATTCTGCTGCTCCCTGGTGGTGAGACTGAGCACTGCAGTTTAGAGATGTGGTTCTATATTTGAGCTAAAACAGTAAACTGAAAAAACACAGTAAGGAACATATATTCACCATTAACTAGCTATTTCTTAGCAAATATGTTTTACCATATTTTGTCTTTTATAAGTTGTTTAGGATGTACTTTGAACTCTGCACAGGGTTTTATTGACCATCAACCAATATATTTTCCCTCAATAAACTCTTAAGCACTATTTATTGATCGTAAGCAAAGAAACTGCATTTGTACATGATTTACCAATTTAAGTATAGCTAGTTTTAAGTTTGTAGTACCACAAGAATATTAAAATACTAGTGAATTAGCTATGAGCAGGACCTCACTTGAAAAAGAGCGTACTCTTGAGTTAGAAAGACTTGTTAGTTATTTGGACCAAATTAATACTTATGCTTCTGTGCTTTGGAACATATTAAAATGGCTTATTTTTAAATGCTTTGAAGAGAGAATGACCTTAAGGCCAACAATGAACACTGAGTAGTAAGTTGGTAATTCACAAGTGTGACTTCTCAACCAAATGTGTTGTGTATTATAATTAGGAGGTAAGTGCGGGGGGAGCCATCACATGTAGAAAATTGTAGTTATTATATTAGTTTTGTAATAACTGCTATTAAATAGTGAATATGTGCCCTTAAAATAGAGTGTTGTCAAAAACTCACTGTCCTTGTACATGTTCATTGTCTTTGCTTTTTATAATCAGATTAAATAATTTGTTTGGAGGGATTTTAATGATCTGAACCCTTATTCCATGTCAGACCACAGGACTGTTTATTATCTTTATCTGGTTTTGTTTTTGAGTGCAGTGTGAGCTAAGATTGATCATTTTATCTCCGCAGGGATGGGTCAGCAGGCAGACCCCTCATTCGGCCCATCAGGGGGCAGTCCTCCTAATGCCATGATGCCAGGCCGCCTGGGGCCACAAAACCCCATGATGCAACAGCACGCACAGGGCGGTCACATGTACCAAGGCACTGACATGAAAGGCTGGTCGCAGGGAGGCATGGCACGCAACAGGTGTGAAAGTCCACACTTTTAGTTCAGCAGCCAATAAAAACTGTCCTGTTGTGTTTGTGTTAAACCATCATGTCTTTGTTTTGCTCTCCTTGAACAGTTCATACCCTCAACAACAGTTCGGGCAGCAGGGACCTCCAGGGCAGCAGCAGTTCGGGCAGCAGGGGAACCCAGGCCAGTACGGGGGCATGATGATGAACGGCGGCATGGCGGCCGGCGGTGGAGGCGGTCACATGGGTCAGATGGGAGGGCAGATGGGTATGAACCCCATGGTCATGGGACGCATGTCTATGGGGCCTGATCAGGTATGAGCAACAACAGTAGGACAGACTTTTGGATTAACAGTTAATATATAAAGCACATATTTATATATTTTCCTATTTCCTTCTCCTCTTTTCAGAAATACTGCTGAACATTGTGACACAAACAATCGTCTCACTGTGATCTCCATTCAGAGATAGGACACAGCTGCAGTACAGGAGTGTGTGGAGGACCAGTCGGTGTGTAGTATCACACTCCCACCAGACGGGGGAGTCGACCTCTTTTGGACTCAGTGGCCAGTAAAGGCAGTCTTGCCACCTGAGGAAAACTGACACTTAACAAACAGAGCCCATAACGTTCCACAGCGTTCATCAAAATAACAAACACTGTGACAAGTTTACACACGTGGATCCTACAGCTCTGCCATGCCTCGTTTTAACTGCAGTTTTTATGAGCGTGTCCCTCAGATGAGACACAACAGTTACTGGACCAAACACAGAAGGCAGACAAAGATTTGATGAAGACGTTGTTCATGGACAAACATGTAAAGACATCCTCTCCTTTGTCGAATGTACCATGAAGCTGTGTTCGGATTCCTCTCTCGTGTCTAAACTTCATGGGGTTTTTAATCCGCCGTCTCTGCTGCTCCTGGAGGATCTCTGCGTACGTGAGGCCAGCGTGGCGTACAAGTGAACGCGGTTCTGGATGGTGAGCCGCCAGATTGTGACACTCAGATGAATGTCATTAAACAGTAGCACATTGCTTAGTCCTGGAGGACGACGCTGGCTGAAGTACAACTGAATTACATGTTGGCTGATTGCACTTTAAGGAAAGGCCAACATCAACAGGATTGTGGCAATATAGAGGCCTTTACCCAAGAATTATCGCATAGCAGCAGACATTTACTGTTTATTTTTACGTGTTCGTCTCCAAGTTTTCCCCTCTGAAACAAACAGGCGCTGTTGATTGGAAATTTGAATGATGTTTGCTCTAAAGTGGGAACCAGTAGAAAGGTAGAAAGCACAGATTTGATCCAACACTCTCACAAATAGTGTAATGGTCATGATAATAATAATCCAAATGAATTGTTTTTAAGCCATTTTAAGCAGCAAGCTTAAGGTTAGTTTGCGAAATTCCTGATTATATTTCTACAGATTCATAACGTGATCATTTTATCAAACAAGAGGAATTTTATAAGACAAACTGTCGCAGATATTTTGGTAACATCACAACAAATTTACAGGATATAAAAGTCATTGCCAAACGTCAAATTGGTAGTAACGTAGATTGTCAGAGAGTGTCTCATTTGATTTCTAGCAATAACCCTTCCTTCTGGTTTCCCTCTGAGGACGAAGCTGAAACATCATCAAGCGACGGTACTGCAGTATTAGATACGACGTCTTTTTTGGTGTTTTTTGGTTTTTTTTTTTTTTTTTTTTTTTTTTCCTCTTTTGTCTGTGAATACGAATTGTAAATACGCTTCAAATGTACTATATATATAAATATATATATGCTTTTGTAGGTCACATACTGTTTTTGCACAGATTGTAAGGCTTGATATTTAAAAGTGTAATTTTCTTATTCTGTCATAGGTCAGCTTTTATTTTCAATACTTCGACCATCGGTGTGAAAACGAAGGGCCTCCTTTTGTAAAGCAGTACATGTAGAAGTTCATCCTCTTCATTTTTCCCTCAGAAAGCACTTTTCATTCGTGATCATCTGAATCCTAAACGTCTTGATTATTTTCCGACGACATAGTCTTAGCTAAAGAGGTGCTAGCGAGTCAACCTGTAATTTTGTGTTTTGTTTTGTTTTTTTTTTATTAATTATTTTTCTTTCTTTAAAAAAAAAAAAAAAAAAAGTACACACAGAGACTCAACATATGCCTATACAAAAGAGTTGACACGTGATTGTGTTAGGCTTCTTGGGGCCCAGATGTCTTACCAGTTTGTGGGTTGATATTTTCCAAACTGAACCTCATGCTTCCATGTGATTCCTGTGCTTTAGATTTTTGGTCTGTGCTAGTTCAGCCTCCGTTGGGGTCTTAGAATCAGAGGCTTTCTTTGGAAATACTCCCCTTCTATTATGATCCGATCGCTTTGGGGTTTTTTTTGTTTTTTTCACAGATGTTGAACCTCGGTGGAAACGACGCAACGTGTAGATTGAATTCCTGATCACCTGTCAGTCTAATGACAGGTCTTTTATTTTATTTTATTTTTTTCTGTTTTACATTTGAGTTTGCCTTTTCTTTTTGGTTATATTTCCTGTGAAGCTTTTTTTTGTTGAGAAATCTACCTTTGAAGACATGCTCAATCCAAAGATTTTCATTTGTCATTCTGCAGTGCTTAGAAACAGTTCCTGATGTAGATGGTGCAAGTACTCATGTGTGCTTTTACTGTTGCACATAACCTATATTATAAATTGAGCTAAATATGTTTAATTGCATATATTATATTCCCATTCATGTGGCATAGAGTAGAGACAAGTCTTGTTCTGCTGAGGTGGTTTGACTTTTGTTTGTGATTGTTTCTTCCTTTTTTTATTACAACTTATGGCCAGTTGAATTGTGGTGCTGCAAAATGTTATTCTGCCAGAGAACATTCGGATTGTCTGAGCTGAAAAGGAGGTTCCATGATTGATGTCATTATGTCTCTGAAGAATAGTTTGAATTGTTTGTTTTTCCTCCCCAGTCTCAGTGAAGCGTATGAAAACTAATGTACAAGTACTCAAAGAAATGTTTTGCTTTAAGGAAGGAAACTCCTCTCAGTACATTGTTGGATCTAAAGAAAAGAGAAAAACACATCTGGGAAACACACAGTCATTACTACAGGATGTAAAATACTATTGCATTTTTTTTCTCAACTCGTTTCTTGATGTTAATATCAATGTAAATACAAATTTATATTTAAACATTACAGCGGCTTTGCGTTCTTCTTGCTTCTGCAAACATTTGTCTTGTAAATGACTCCATAATTGTGTGTCTTTGCAGCCACAGTTTAGTCTGTGAGGATGTGGAGAGTAAATACAGGACCCTGCCATGTTGGAAATTCAACAGACCCGGCGCTTTTGTCTGTATATTTTTAGCATTTATTAGAACAGGTTCATTGATTCTAGGATTCCATCAGTTTACATTAAACCCCTATAGGTGGAGTAAAAATAAATAAATAAAAGAACGTGACGGGTTAAATGTACTCATGTTCACCCCATATCAGCCTTTAAAGCATGTGTAGTATGTTGACTTTGGTACATTACAACAAAAGAACATCTTTATAAATGTATCCAGAGCTGTATGATACTATTACTACTGATAATAATCATCTTTATTTATGGAGCACTCAGAGTAAAAAGTGCTTTACAAGGGAAACTGGTAAAATGCTGAAGTATAGGCATTAAAAAGAGACATAAAAACACTAAAGTAAACATGCAGCTTAGATAAAACCAGGATATTCCCACTAAAAATACATTTTAAGAGCTGATGTACATGTAGACACTGACTGCGACTGCTTGATTCAAATGCATGGATGCAGCTAATAATCATTTTGTGAGCTAATAACGCAATCCCCAACCTTCTAGACGCATTATGTACAAATCTTTCTTTCTGTAAACATCAAGTCATTATTATGTCATTAGCCTCATAGTATAAATCCCTAAGTCTTTTTTTTTTTTTTTTTTTTACAGCCAATGATGTAAAATGAAGCAGCAGTGTTAGGAGAGTAAAGGTACACAGATATCACAATTTGACCAAAAATATAACGTATGCAATTATGCTATGATATGTAAAAATGCAGCATATGCAGCAAATAAATGCAGAAATAAAATAATTTAATTAATCACTATGTTTCTTTTTTTTCAGCTGATGTTTACGGTGTTATTTACTCCACGAGACAATTTAGTTTTCTGTTAGAAATACCATAAAACAAACATTAGCAACTTGAAATTGTTTTCTTCAGCATATAGTTATTTAATTTTTAAACTCACCAAACTTTTGATTTATAATAGATTTTTTTATGTATATTCTTTAAATCCTAACCCTTAACAGATTAGTACAGATTAGCCTCCTGGAGATAAAACATATGTTTTTTTGGCTCCAGACAGATTTCTGTTAACTTTCAGGCCAAAACGACTCTTTAAATAATAAATGTTGCTGCAGTCGATAAATTCTTTATTTTTCTTTCTTCCAAAAATATGTAATTTAAGACAATCCCCTCCCAAATGTCAAATATTTACTCATTTACAGCATTAACTTAACCCATAAAGACCCAGT
>JAPTYQ010000028.1:11726531-11754522 GCA_029814465.1 Ostorhinchus cyanosoma | reverse complement strand
CAGTGACCCAAATCAAATCAAATTAAATTATGCGGTTTGCTGCATCGATATGTACTGTATGTGACGACACACTGTGCAAGAGGTGTGTATGGTAAGAAAAAGGCAAAAAAAATGAAGGATTTAAGCTGATACATGTCATGTACGCATTCATTCTTCATTTTCACCTAAACCCGCACCTCCAGATTTAACAGCATGTTCTATCCAACTGAACACATAATGACAATACCGATAGGATATTCATTTAACATATTCTCAGTGTTCAGCCAGGGTCAAAGTGCAATATATTTATCTCTTCTGGTTTTTTGGTTGGCTGACATGCTTGTTTTTTTATTCTATATATATATTTACACTTTTATTTTAAACTGTTTTGCACTACGCACAGGTCGTCTTAATTTTGCTGCACATGTGTATAATGACAATAAAGGCATTCTATTCTATTCTACTAAACATCTAATGGAAAAAAGCTTCAATGCTTATACAGAGAAAATCTTAAACCACCCACTTGAATAATTATAGCTTCAAATGTTTATACAACTATGTACTATTTGTCACATCTGTATTTCCACCGCTTATGTATCTAAAAGTACCAAATACTTGCATCTGATTATGCCAATATTATAATAGCACATAAAGTACAGCGTGTCCCAAAAAAATTGACATCATTTGAGATGTCCATATGAAAGTGAGTACATGGTCAGGAGAAATGATACTTAATAGGATTTATTTTGGACATAAAATGTTTTATTCTACAAATTTCAAACAAAAAATTCTGGGAGAGGGCAATTTTACAATGTTCCAAAGTTATTACAAATGTTCAATGTGTCCGCCGCATTCGCATTTGACTGACTTTGGGCGTACGTCAATACACAAAACGCCTTTTCTGTTGCAGTAAACAGCATGTCTATTCCTGAAAGCAGAACAATAAAAAATATTACAGTTTGAGCAAAAAGAGCAGATGAAATTTGAAACAAATTATTAGGTGATGAAATGTCCAATTTTTTGGAACACCCTGTACTGGGGTATATTATAAGATGCTACATATTTGTTGTGAAATCTGTTCATTTCCTGAAAGTATTCTGCATTTTATTTGATAGACATCCATGATTTCTGTGCAGCACAGACTTTAAAAGCATGTCGAGATTATCAAGAGACCAAACAGACAAGACCGTAACAATAAAATACTCTCTACTAGATGTGGTTTTTATTCAACTCACAGTACATTCTACAGATGCACACGTGTTACATCACCTTAATACAACAGAGTCTTGTAATACCTCCTCTTAAAAATGATGAATTGGTCCTAAAAATATAAAGGAACAAATTTAAAGTCACCAAAACTGTACATTATTAAAAATTCACTAAACACCACGTTTGGTTTTCATGTCTTTTTTTCTTTTTTGAAAAAACGTCTGTCCCTTTAAATGAGATAAGGAACATCAAAGTTTAATTCCTATCAACGGATTTTGCGTTCAGTGTAAGAAACAAGTTTAAATAAAACCCAGACTGTGGAGTCGTCCTGTCGCTTTCATAACACACCGACCATGCCGTGCAACATGTACATTGGCCCTTGAACAGCACAAAACGTGAAAACCAATAAAGGAATGTAAGACGGAAAACCAGGCAGGAATTTACACTTCAGATCTTTAAGTCTCCCCCTTCTTCCACCCTTAGATGTTTTTAGCTTAGTTAGTCGAGCCACAGAATGATAAGAGTGTCATCTTCAACACGGGTCAGTTGGTCAAATACAAGCCTGGAGCTGCAAACACCTCTTATTGGACAGAAAACCTGTCCGTTGTGACTACAGTACGCAAGAGCATGTCTTCAGTGTGAGCTGTGTGTTCACTAAACAGACTAATCAACAAATTAACCGGTGCCAATATTGCAATAGCGTCCTTTCAGTCATGTAATCAGGTGTAACTAGCTGGTTTATTCAACATGAGGGACCGTGAAATACACGAGTCTAAACCCAGACTGACCGACACTAAATCCTCCAGTTTCTGAAACCAGTGTCTTTCACGCAGCAGCAGAAGGTGGGTTGTTTGTGTGAAACTGTGTACATGTTCGTGTGGGTGTGGGTGATGAGTGTACATATGTGTGTGCGTGAGACTTTAAGTGGAGGTTATACAAACGTCTACTTGTGACAGTCCAAGAACAGATTCCTTTTAGTTTAACTGGCCTTTTCATAAATCGTCTAGACATCTCTATAAAGGTAATCTGTACACATTCACTACAAGCTATTGCTATTAAATAATCCCAGCTATTGTAATCTGTATATAGATTTATATATAGAATATATAATAAAAATATATTGAGCAAAAAAATTACTTCTAGGCATAAGACCACGTTACATTACATTTCCATTGAACAGGTTAAGAAATGGCCCGAGCTTTGTAAGAGATTTGATCCGTTTGTCGTTTGAGCAGGTCCAGTGAGGCCGCACAAGTGTGATCAGTCCCTGACCTTCAGTAAGAGTCTAAGGGCCACCATACTCAGGGCCTGAGACCGTGTCGTCGCCCCACAGCAGGGCTAGACCGAAGGCCTCGCTACGACATGGGGCTTTTGAAAGGACGCGACAGAACGCAAACGGGAGATGAGGTGCTGAAGTGAGGATAAAGAGACACAGAAGAAGTGATAGGGAATGGGTACGAGTACTAGCCAGTTCAGCTTTAGGCCTTAAAAACATTAGGCCAATGGAGGGTACAATAACAGACAAATAGCCAAATCTATACATATATACCTATACATGAAAGAATACACGTAGCTGGAAGAGGCTCCAGACAGTCTTAGCAGTAATGGGGAGGTGTGACTGGGACGGTGAAAGCACCAACAGTCTACAGGCCTGCCATCAGGGGAGGAGTCGTCGGCTCCTATTTGTCCTTATTTGAGTAAAACTCCGCCCAGCGGCTCTCAAAGAAACGCCTCATGGAATGTCCAGCCATTCCCACCTCTGAAGTGTCCTCATTGAAGAGCTCGCAGTTATTGAAGACCAGCTGAGCGTCTGCTGCAAACTCTTCACAGCTACAATACCTGGGTTGAGAGAAACAGAAAATATGTGTTTAAAAGTTATTTTTTTCCAGGATTACTACAAGTTTCAAAAAGATACATTTCAGACTTTTTAAAGCCATTCTGAGACTATTATGTTCGGATGTATTCTGTGTCCATATTGACTCACATATTAGATGTAAATGACAGAACGAGTTTATTTCAAGCGGTCGTCAAACTAGCTTAATGTGTGTCAGACAAAATGAGATGGGGCTTCACAGTTTGTGCAGGTAGCTGTAATTGTGTTCAATACAAGTATTTACTAAAAAAACGATTTAAAAAAGGACCGAAGCTCATCTACTGGACATTTCATAATCCTATCAAAACCGTAAATAACACATTTTAAAAAAGGCCGATCACTGACTGTTGTATTTTAGGACCCATAGAAATCTCCATGGTAACATATCACTGTGCTAGTAAAACATACTTACCCTCCTTGAAGAAGTCTTTCTCTCATGGTGAGAAAGTCCATAGGGTTCTTAATGATGCGGCGGTAGCCTGGCACCAGTCTGGGGTTGACCGGCTCGAGGAATGGCCAGGCATCTGAGTGAGCCTCCATCTCCATTAGAATGATCCTAGCAAGAAAAAAAACAGAGTAAGACTCACCACCCACAGTACTTGAAAATGACTGAAGATGTAGTCATAAATCAAGGACTCACTCGCAAAAAGTGAGGTCTGGCTGGTTGCGGGTCATCATGCGTCGTCGTTTAGTGCTCCCTACTTCTCCGGAGAAACGAGACACTGATGAGGATGGAGGGGTCTCCTTGTGTCGTGTCGTCATGCCGCCACTGCGTCGTGTGGTCGTTGTCGATGTTGTGGTTGTTGTTGCTGCTGCTGCTTCATCGTCAGTGCTGTCATCCTCATATCTTCTCTTCTTGGTTCTGGTCCGTGTTTTGGATGAGCGGTGGCTGTGAGATGATTCCACTTCCTCCTGAAAGACGCAGCGAAGAAGGGGAGAGGAATAAGCTAAGGATAAACACATGCAGCACAAAGGAAAGAAAACAAATGCTGAAAATGTAATAATGTGCCCTGATTTGGGGTTGTTTTTAAGTACCTTGGCAACACAGGTTGGACAAAACCAGTCTCCCTCTGGCACCTGAGTGATCTTGGGCCTCAGGCAGTACATGTGGCATCCACGGTCACAGCCGTCACACAGCAACAGGCACTCATCGTTGTCTCCTTTCCTGCAAACCTGGCAGGTCTACAATTAAAAAAACAAAAAACAAAAGAAGTCAGGGTCATTGTTAGAGTACAACACAATTTTTCCAAAAAGAAGAATCTTTGTGGATGAACCTGTTAGGCTTCTTACCACTTTAGTCACAGATCTCTCCCAAGCGATGGCTTTCTCCAGCTGATGTAAACACAGACAAAGCTGAGGAGCACTGCGACACCGATCTAGAGCCTGCCGCCACGTGCGTAGCCGAGAAGTAATCTCACTTTCCAGGCTGTGACAAAAAAAAAAAAAAGTTTCATTTAAGCCAAACAATGCCTCCCCTGCCTTAAAAGTATATAAAGTACAGTGTGTATCCTGACCTAATAACATCCATGGGATGCTCTTCTCCTGGTGTAGGTGTGAGAGGAGCAAGACGCATCACTTCAGCTGGGTTCCACAGGGGCTCCTTCAGGTAGCGCCTCTCGATGTTGCGCTCAAGGTTAGCTAGCCGCAGAACACCCAAATCTAGAGGATGTGTGGCTATGCGTGGCAGGCCAGACCACTCCTTCTTTGTTCGCACGATCCAGTCATCCCGTGGATCAGCGTCATGCTCATAGTACTGGAGGTCATCACGTGTGGAGTCTGGATCTGGGATTGTATATGGCTGTAAAGGGAGCAAAGAGAAGGCACAGTTTCAACATCAGTGACTCTTTTCACATATGAACTTTATTCAAGAGGATTCAAATTATGATTTTGGTTTGTGATAAGGGATTGTTTTTTAAAATGTACCTGAAATTCTGCCATTGGTGTGTCTGTTGTTGATTCTGCATCATTCAAAGCACTCTGAGGAGGTGCCTTTAGGAAACACAGAAGGAAATTTCCACTTGCTGAAATGTCAGTGTGCACTTTCATTGTATACATTAAGCTATTCCATAATTTTTTTAATTATTACAAACTGAACAACTTTGCTGAAGAACATGACACTTCTGGTATTACTATCCATATCTGGTAATATATTGCAAACATTTCATTAATTTCATCACAGTTGTTTTGACATAATTATATTTAACCAATGGTACAGTTTTGTTTTTTTTTTTTACCTTAAGATGAAGGTCAGCAGCAATGACACGCTGCTCTAGGTCCTCCACCCACTGCAGGGCGTTGATATCAGTCTCCATGGCCTTCTCCTGTACTAGCCATGGCTGCTGCAGAGCCTCCATGAGTACATCTTTCTCCTCTACCTTCAACTCAAACAGTGGGTCTGTTTGGAGAAGCAACCAGATATTGATGAGAAAAGTGTAACATGAAAAAAATGTGAAATGAAAAGACAAATTAGACTTAAAATCATGTCAGTCTGACCATTGATAGTTTTGGTGCACATCTCAGCGAGGCTCTCCATGTGTTTGGCCAGATGTTTATGGAGCACCCTCTCCCTAATCCCTCTTGGATGCAAGGCCTGTAATGTGTTATACAGCTCCTCTGGATCCTTGATCCACCACCAGCCACGCACCATTGCTGCAAAATAAGGGAATCAATTACATATCAGAACTAAACATTTGTGTCTTCCTGCTGAGTTAAAGTAAATATGATGCGCATGTTTCAGCATTGGCTCTGGGTAGGCACCAGTCAACTGAATGCAAGGAAAAAACCTATATCAAATTGTCTGCTTAAGACAAGCAAACACTCTTAAATACTTACATGCTGGTATTGGTTTGACCACCAACTGTGTGAAGTACTGCTGCTCAAGCTCCTGGAACACAGAGTTTGGTGGACGGCCACGACGCTTGGCTGCAGCTCCACGTGGCCCACGGCGTGCAGGACTACTGCCTCTGCTTCCTCTTCTCCGTCTGCGTCCGGGCCTGGCTGGGGTGGCTGGGGCAGGAGCGGCAGGAATTGGAGCAGCAACTGGAGGAGGTGCTGCAACAACAGCGACAGGAAGAAGAGGAGGTGCCGCTGGTGGTTGATTTGGGGCACATTCAGAAACTGAGGGCACAGGAGCTGGAGGGGCTGTGTCCTGTGGTGGTGTTGGGTTCACAGGGTCAGCAGAGGCCAAGACCGGCAAGAGTGGATCAGGCTGAAGAGAAGGGAGAAGTTAGTTTCAGTACTTGAAACAAACAGTTTGAATTTCAAATAATCTGGGGAACAAACCTGTATGAGTGGAGCAGCGAGAGCAGGCAGAGCACTTGGAATCTGTGGGAGGAGTTTTGGAGGCGAGCGGGGTGAGGTGGGTGCTTGAGGCTCGCTCAGAGAGTTTTCATCACATGGCTGTTTAGGGAGCAGGTTAAACCACTGTCCCTGTTTCTCAGCCATCTCTTTCACACTCTCCTCTGGGCGATTCCCATCTGGAGCCTCCCCTGCTACTGAATTTGTACCATTAGTCATTGCTTCCTGTGATTGGCTGAGCCAGTTTTGGAAGGCAGCCTGCGTGAGGTCTTGTGAACCACTGTTTGGTGATCCTGGGCCATCTTCACCTCCAGACCTAACACTACTTCGACGCCTGCGGCGAATCTTTGCTGTACGGAGGTGAAGTTCCACTTCTGGTTTGATTTTTCGGGGGCGCCCACGTACTCTTGGTCTGCTCATGAGGGATGCAGTGCCAGGAAGGGGGTCCTCATCTGTTGATAAGGTCTGGGAGGGGATGACTGAAGAGGGAGAGGAAGGAAGGGTAGGAGGAGGACTCGTAGGTGTCAGGATCTCCTCAGATTTAGGCTCCTTTTTGAGGAAGGTGACAGGCACCTCAGCTACAAGTACATCTCCTGAGGCTACAAGATAAACAGAAGGAGAAGAATTACATTGGAGGAGGCAGTCATTACATTTAACCCAAGCTAAGAGTAAAGCTAGAATTAAAAGATTTTTAAAAGAATGAAAAAAAACAAAACTTTTAATTGACAAACATTTTAATAGCATTGCAGGTACAAATCAGCTTAATTTTCCTCTCTATTTGCTATATTGTTTCAAGTAATTTGTGGTCATGATGTCATGTCTACTTTCACCATCTATGAATAAAGTCTTTCCTCATGTCAAAAATAAAATTAACCACTTAGGCTGAAATAAAACTCCAAACACAAACTATTGTCATACCTCTGGAAGCAGACGCATAAGAAAGTGGATAAAATGTCAGAAACTGATATTACATCACTTTTACTCACTCAAAAGCTCTTCAGGACCCTCAACAAGAACTCCTCCAAGATGAGGTAGAGCCAAGTATCTGCGACGATAACGGTCCTGGCCCAGCAAGATGGCCCTCATGGAATGAGACGACTGTAGCAGCTTTTTGCGGAAAAATGCTTGTCGCTGTGGAGGTTACAAGGCCGTTAACAGAAGCCACAGAACAGTAAACACTACTGTGTTTAGTGTAGTATGACACTTACCTTGGATAGCTTATCTATCTGCCTTTCAAGCTCTGGAATGCTGGCATTGGTAGGGCTCTCACTCTACAGAAACGCAAAAAAAAAGATCACATTAAATGAAGAAATGACAAGTTTTCTCCTTTACAAAATCACTTGGGTAAATACATACATCACTAAGTTTGGGTTCTTCTTTGCGTGCCCGCCGATTGCCTCTCTCAACGATGAGGCCACTCTCCTCTAAATTGAGGTTTTCTTCCTCTGCCACTCTGGCACTGCGCCTCCTCTCCTCAAAACACAGCTCTTCCTCTGACCGTCCTGTACGACGCGCTAGCGCCGCCTTGAGTCTGACAGGGGCACAACAACAAATTAGTGTCAACATGTCATGTGGCTGTGCTCATACTACAGAAGGGCACACGGATCTAATTACTTATCCTGCATATGAGAAGAGAAATCTTACTTGCGTAATTTTCCCTCAATAATCCATTTGTTCTTTCTGTAGGTGGACATGTTTTCCAAAGTGTTGTCAATGTCACTGAAAAGTCAAAAAAAATGTATATGTAACACACAACAACCATGAGGCAGTAATGACTTTCTTAAGTTTCCCATTACTAGTATTTAAGACAAATAAGCTTTTGTTCCAACCTTGTGACAATGTTGCTGCTATTTAGCTCTTCCACTAAGAAACCCAGGATGGCTGCCTTGGTATCAGGAGGCAGGGCATGAAAAGTTTTGGTCCTCAATGTGTTGCATACTTCGGTCTCATAACCATGCGATTCCAAAAAGATGCGTAGCACTTCTGAAACTGTGCTGCGAGTCAGCTCCAACTCAACCAGCTTGTCCCCAAGGATCTTTACAGACTACAGGAAGACATAGAAATGAATGTATAGTATCCTTACGAAATATATGAAAGAAAACAGAAAATGATTATTCTTTGGAAATGCATGACAGGAAATAATGCTTCAAGTGTATTCCACCTACCTGATAATATGACGGTAGGCCAGGGTCATGAAGTGCAGCCTCCACCAACTTTATCAGTAGATCCTGGACCTCTCCTTGGCTATCACCCAGGCCAAGCAGGCCCTCCTGCAGGGTAGCAAGGCTAGGGATGTCCTTGGGTACATTAAGACCAATGATTTTTCCATAGCCATGTAAGAACTCCACCACAGCCAAGCAGTGTGAAAAGGCAGTACCAGAAAGGACCACGCCAGGAATACGGGACAGTTCTGGTAGAAGCTGATGAAGGCAAAGGTCCAAAGTAAATTTGGTTACACATGGATGAATCTGAACTAGCATTTACAGAGAAGACTACAAGAACTTAATTTCAAATGCAACACTCACCTTGTGGTCAGTGAGACACATGTCCTCTGCGGGCTTCTTCAGCTCCTCTGCGATCATCTGTTGTCTCTTTCTTTCCTCCAGACGTCTCTGGGCTTGAGCTCTCCTCTCTGCTGCCCTCTTAGCAGCCAGTGCAGCCTGAGCTGCTGCCGCGGCCTCGGCCTGGGCCTTAGCCAGAGCCTTGGCTTTACTCCGAGCACCGAGGACTCTCTTACCCTGGGCTATCCTCTCTTCATCTGTCTGCTGTATCACTGGAGGAGCCTCAACCTTCACTGACTTCCTGCGGCCAGGCTTCTTGGGCTGTGCTGCAGACTCTGATGCTGCAAGGGAAAGATTCTGCTGGTCTGTTGAGAAGTTTGCCCCTAGACTTCTGGCCTGTTGTTCAAGCTAAAAATCACAAATAGAAAAAGCAAGTTGACAGTAAATTAGCAGTGGTGGTAATGATAATGCAGATAAATCATCATAAGTGTTGCTGTATGCTTGTACCTTAGCTTTCTTCTTTTCTTCTTTCATCTTTTTGATCTTATTATCCTCCTTTCTCTTCAGTCTTGCCTAAAAGATAAACAGCAACATCATCAAGAGAAGACAACAAAAGTATTACAGCTCAACATTACCAACAGTGTGTATAACGCACCTTTCTCTTCATCTTCTTTTTGATTTTTGCTAGTTTCTCCTTTTCTTCCTCTGTAAGAGCTTCTGTGAAACAGCAATACAAGCAATGAGTTACAAAATGCACATTAACTAATGCCTAATAAAACACTAAAATATTCCTCCTCAACATTGACTTACCCTTGGCTTCAAGTCGCTTCAACAGTTTGGCGTCAACTTTGCTAAGGAGGTCAATCATCTTGAGTTTTGGAGGTCTACCTGGGCGGCGGGCCTGCCCTTCTCTAAGGCCACGAATCCTACGGGGTTTCTCTTTATCGGGATTAGGAGGTCGACCACGCCGACCGGTGATGGCCATGATCATAGATGGGACTTCTTCATTAGCCAAGAGGACCCATGAAACACCCTGTAATGTACAGTATAGCAAATTAAAATGAATCTCATAATGTTATGTGAAGTGACTGAATCCTTAACAGCACAATACAGACCTCAGAGGTCTCCCTTTCTTCGTAGAAATCTCCAACAGGCATGCGTGGACTGAAGCTGAAGTTCTCCCTGGTTACCACACTGTCCTGGTGTTTCTTCAAGTACTAGCCAAAGAAAATATAGCAAATGTACGAGTTAGTTTTTTGACATCACTGAAAACTTGATCAGATGAACGACTCATTGAAGTCCGTATTCTGACACCAAGGAAGAATACCTTGACTATTTCTGGAAACTGCTTCATCCTTCTTCCACAAGGTGTGTAATACCAGGTTTCCCCCTTCATGCGGTTTTCAGTTTTCTTTACTCGAATCTCTCTTCTCCAACTGCAGAGACAGAGCACATAAATACATAGAATTAATACACAGACTTCATTACATGAAAACAGCCATTTCACTCACATAACACCAGAAGGAAATTAAAAACATCATTACCCATGTAAAAGAGGAAACTGGACCTGCTCCTCTGTTGCAACCCTCCGTCTGTTAGATTCACCTGTTAAAAAATAAGCACAACCAGGCTCAGCACTGTGCAAGTGAGACAATATGGCTCACCAACACACCTTGAATCCTGTCAATCCTCACCAATGCTGCTGCATATTTTAATTACCTGCAGTGGAGCTGTCATCATCATTATCATCACCACCATCATCAGCAGTTGTGTCTGCATCCAGTTTAGGTGTTTTTGCCACGGTACCCTCCTGAGCCTGTTTCTTTGACTTTTTCATCTTCCTGGGTTTCACAAAAGTAGCACTGATGGCTGAGGCGTTGGCCAGAACAGCATCAATGGTGGCCATGATTGGATCAACCTCGTTTGTTAGAGACCCAGCCTCAACAGATCCATCTGCTCCTTCTTTAACATCTCCTTTAAGAGACTTCTTTCTCTTTCGAGTGCCTTTTTCCCTGGTTCCCTCCTCCTTTATCTTCATCTTTTCTGCTTTTGGAGTTCGAACCCTGGGTTTCCGCTGGACCTCCCCAGAGCTTTGGGAATCTTAGGTGAAAAAAAAAAAAAAAGACATATAATGCATTAAGATCTGATTATTGGGCACCAATTATGCATTCATGAATAATAAATCAAAATACCTGGTGTTCTACTCCATATTAGTTTAGGAGTGCGAGGTTTACGTTGTTTCCCTGGGGTTTTCTTGTGTTCTCCAGTATCTGGCACAATCGGATCAGTCACTGGTTGGAGTGGGTGCACAGCAGGACTCTCTGCTGGGGTACTAAAGGCAATAAACTTTTCATCTCTCATCCGGAAACTTGGGGGAGTCATCATTTCATGAAGAGTGGTCTTAATGATGGTGCGTCCAGCTGAGTCTGGAGTATCATGTCCCCCGGTCTCCCACTCTCCTTCATGACCTGTTTAAAAATAATGCAACTTTTAGGCATATTTGTGGAATTTAGGAATATGTTATTGAAAAAAAAACCAACCTAAAAATAAATAAATAAATGTTGTTCCCGTCAGATTTTAAACAAATACCTTGATGACTTTGCTGCATTGACACATATGACTGTGACGTGGACACATCACTTATTGATGGCTCTTCCATCTTGGAGGTATTGTTCTGAGAGGACTCCAACATGGATTCGCCCATGGTTTGGAAACTCTCCTTTGCATCAGAGGTTTCCCCTGCATCAGTGGAGTCCAGTGTGTCGTCTCTGGAGTCTTCTACAGAGGAGCTGCTATCTCTAGTGTTGTCATACATAATAGATGGCTCATCTTCTGCATGTGAAGTGCTCACAAACTGAGAAGTGTCTTCTCCTAGGTGAGAACTGTTGTCAGAATGGGTGAATTCATCTACATAAGAGCCATCACCACCTAAACCAGTGGTCTTTTCCAAGACAGAGCTGTCATCAATTCTAGAGGACTTGTTGTACATTAAACTGCCATCCAACTGGTAAGAGCTATCAAAACTTTCATTATCAGTTAGATGTTCTACTTCCTCATGTGTCTGTTTATTATCGGGCTTGTAATGAGGCGTACTTGGAGTCTGTGAGGGTTTCCCAGGAACATTAGTGAGGGACTTAGATGAGAGCATTTCAGACTTAGGAGTCTCAGTAGCGTCTATATTCTGTGGTGTTTTTACTGTGCCTGAATCTAGATGAGGCAAGTTTTTGTCTGCTTTTCCAGCCTCTGTTTTAGCCAAGTCTTTCCTGTCATCACTATGTTCTGGCTTGGGAGACAACTGCTTCAGACTATGAATAGGCGTGGCATTAGGAGGATGCTGCTCAGAGTGAAAATTTTGGATCACTCCAGAAGTAGTACATTTTGTAGGAAGCACAGACATCGAGGCAGGAGGGATGGACACAGGTGCAGTCCTGGAGGCTTGAGTGGTTAGAAGAGGTAGGGTAGATAGAGGTCTGGCTGTAGAACTGTCATGGCCTGCTGGAGAGGCTAAATTCATCTCCCCTGATGCTGAAGATGCTATAGAGGCAGTGGAGTTGGATGGTGCTGAGGCTGACGGCCCTAATGACGAAGATATCTGAGATGGAGCATCTGTGACTGATGAGACATTTGAACTCACTGATGTCGTAAATGCTGAACGGATAGTCAGTGCTGGAGCTACGGACTTGTTATGCTCAATATCAGGTGTATCTGGGAACTCAGCTGTCATCGGAGGCCCCTTGGACTCTTGAACCATTTGTTGAGGAGTTGACGAGGGCATGGACACTGAATAAGAAGTGGTGACAGAGGTGGACACAGTTGTAGGTGGTCCACAAGCTGTGGGAGGAAATGCTGCCTTATTCTGAGGAGTAAAAGATGGCTTCACTGGGGATGATGCAGCCACAGAGGAAGAGGGGGAACCTGCTGATGTAGGTGCAGTAGTGGACATTTCAGTCACAGCAGCAGGGAAAGGCCTGAGGCCTTGCACCATTAAAGGGGGGGAGGAAAGTCTGGGAGGAACAGCTGGAGATGGAGCATTGGACGCAGTGGGGGGTGTTGAGATTTGTTTTGGGGTAACTTCTACATCACAAGATGAAACCCCCGGGAGAGCAGGGGCAGATATGGGAGACCCAGAGACAACTGAAGTTGAAGAGGCCTGAGGAGGAGTTGAGACCTTGGTTAGAGACATGGATGCTGCTGTGTTAGAGGCAGATGCAGGGAGCTGAGGTGACATGGACTGGGGAGGTGCATTTGCTGCTGGCTCTTTCACAGAAGATGCCATTTCTGGACAATGAGCTGCTGATTTTTCAGGATGTTGGCGATAATCACTTGGAGATTCTGTATGTGGAGTAGACCTTTTCGATTGGTAACTGTCACCTTTGGGTTGCCTCTGGCCCATGCCATTGTAGCTTGGGTCTACCTCTTTGACACTTTCCCTTGTGTGCCCTGAAGAGAAAAAAGCAAACATTCCTTTTTTAATTAAAAGCACTTCATTTTGATGAAATCAAAATGAAAGTCTAACATGCAGAAGAGTTTGATGGTCACAGTGATGATAAAAGTAAGTTGTAATTACAATGACAAATTTAAAACTGACTATTTCTTGAGAAACATCAGGCAGACAAAGTATACTCTTGCATTCCCCACCCAAGACAGTTCATTTTCAAGGGTTGGCCAGTTTAACATGTAGTCAACAGTGGCACCTGCTGGCCAAAAAAGTACAGTTCTGCCAGTGACAACCAGTAGTGAGACTTGCCAATAGAGTATGTATATTGAACCAATGTTCAGACATCCATCTTTAAAACCAAATCTGTAATGACTTTGTTTGATTTAATCATTTTGTTATTCCAAACTGTTACTTTGTAAATTCAAATGTTCAAAAGTCAGAGTTTGGAATTTTTCTGGGCAGCCAGTTTGCGCCTCTAGTCAATCAATAGTAGGCGCTCAGTATGTGTGGGCATAATGTAAAAACAGAACTCTTCAACATCATTCTTCTCTCTGTAATATCATTAATTTCATGATTTCAGTGCAACTGTAATTTTTTAATTTTATTTTTACTGAAAAAAAAGGGCTCTGTAACAAAAAAGCATGCTCGCTTGTATCTCAAGAGTATAATATGTCATCCAGAACATCATAAGACCAAGTAAAATGGCTCAGACACATTACAATTTTGATAAAAATTGTTCAATCCTAGTTAGCTTTAGATAATGCTTAAGTGTATACATTAGTAAGCTCATAGTTGTAAAGTGGTCACCTTGCAAGACGACAGCCACTCCTACATTGCTAGAGTGAGGACTTTTTTCCCTGTTGTGGTGCTGGGGTGACCCACTCTCTTGGACTGATGACGGTGAAATCATCGGTGCTGGGGACATCCCCACAGGAAGAGGGCTGCTAGTGCCCCCTCTGCCTAAACTGTGGTGTTGTGGGCTGCCACGTGGGGGAGTAAAGTTCTGGGAAGTTGGGGGCATCATCTGAGCCTGGCCTTGAGGCTGAGACTGCTGCGGTGGTGGCTGCTGCTGCGGAGATGGCAGGGACGGGCGTTGGGGCTGATGCTGGTAGTAGGGCATCCCATTAGGCATCATGCCATAGTGCTGTGGCTGCTGGTGGTGATGATGTGGGTGACGATGAGAGTGGAGGTGCGACTGAGACTGCTGATGTGGGGGTGGTTGTAAGGATTGCTGCTGGTGATGCTGAGACTGTGTAATCCCAGGATGTGCCTGACTCTGGTAGGTCCCATACATATGAGAGTTGTAATTCATCTGCTGCGGGCCAGGGTTACTTCTGTTCCAGTACTGTCCCCCACTAAGAGGCATGTTTGGTGGGCCTGCCACAGGGGGCTGGTGGGAGCCTTCAATAGTCCCATTCAACTGGTACTGTCCACGACCCTGGTAGTGGTGCTGAGACTGTGGCTGCCCCATTCCAGGTGAGGGCTGCTTCTGGTGCATCCCTTGCCCAGCAGAGGTACTCATAGCTGGACCATACTGAGGATGCCCTCCCCACAAGTAGTCATAGCCCATGTTGCCCTGGTGGTGGTTACTCATGTGGGGGTAAGGGGCTGTTGGTGGGTGGGAACCAGACACACCAGATCCAAGTACAGTAGTGACGCCATTCACATTCAGTTCGCCATTCATATCTGTCAGACATAAAAGTATTAGCTCAGTTAATCTTTTATGGCTGTATAATCAAAAGCTTTTGGCTCCAATTTAAGAATTATAAAATACAGAAAATTGAAAACAATTTTAAGGATGAGTAGACTTAAATACTTTAAGTGGATCAAATATATATATATAAACAAAAGATAAAAACACTCACTCTTCCCCTGCTGAGGGAAACTCATGGAGGACCCGTTAGTATAAAGAGAATCCCCTGAGGAGAGTTTCAGTCCTGAGTTTGCTGAGGAGTGGGTGCCATAGTTGAAATGATTATTTGCCTCCATCTAAAAAACAAAAAAGCACCGCAAGATAAAGCAAATGTACATGCATCTCATCAGCGCCCATCTCCGTTAAATATAATGCAGGAAAGCAAATGATGTAAGCCAAGATGCATGCGCATTATATCAGTCGCTTCGTATCAGCACACTACTACCACAAATATATTATTTAATTCATTTGCATTTATTTCCATGCAGTTTTGAAGAAAGCCGACGCACATAATGCGTATCATTTCCTCATCCGAATGTCTATCTTGAATGATTTTGCCATCTGTAGCTTGTGACAGCACCATTTCGTTCCAACAACAACCGTCAAAATGTCGCAGCCAGCTACAGCAGATGCCAGGCCCGAGCAAGCCGTAATGGACAAACTGAATATTACGATAGAAGCTGCTCATTACCGCTGATGAGGCGCTGCTAACATGAGCACAGCCTCCCGGTCTACCATGATAAATGTACGGCCCAGACAGACAGAACGTTAGCCCCAGTATTCACCACCCGGCCACCTCAGCCAACAATAGGGGATTATGTTTTACAGTCACTCACAAACCCCTTTACCATTTCACTCGTTGTTTCACACACCCAAAGCCCCAAGATGTGCTAATAGCCCATTATTTGTACTTCATTTCCTTATTTAAGAAGGCCGTTGAAAAGCCGCCGCGTTAGCCAACTATCGCTAGCTTCATTCTCAAACGAACAATTCACTTAGTTATAAGCCTGGCTAGTCAGCTGCGCTAACAACTGAGACGCACAACTGTTAGCCTTAGATATGACTTCAACAATTTAAGAAGCTAACAGGCCTTTTACTTTTACGCAAAACATCGGACAAAAATATTCACCGCATCAGCTTCAAGGTTATTCGGCTAAATCATCACAATAGAACATCGCTAGCACACGCTAGCAAGATAGCTAACTGATAGCATCCCTTACGTTAACCCAAAATGAGTAACGCTAGCTACAGAACTTAAGCCGCGATGTTAGCTAATAGCCAGGTAGCAGGTACCGCAACCACGCTGGTGTGGATTCATGATGCCAATCGGCAAAGGAGAGCGACATGGATGAAAATAAATATCAACCGGTATTTTGATAAGAACTAATTAACTTACTCAAACCCGCTAATAATAGTTACATGCGTGTTCCCTTTTGTTCACGGGCTAACGTTAGCTACCAACCAGATGAAGTTACATTGTTTACGCTGCACGCACACAGACAATTTTTTGCAGAGCATCATCCTCCCACACTACCACAATCAAAAGTTTCGTTGTATTTCAATTAAAGGGAGCAAACCTTTTATTCCTTGGATTTCAAAGGCGCCGATGCCTCTTGGTCTTCGATTAATCAGATTTGGGAGTAAAGATGGCACGGCGATAAATAATAAACAACTATTCCCTAACCTTTGGGTTTTAAATTAGCAAACATGGCTGGTGTGGTCCAGTGCAGCCATGATCACAGAACAGAGCGAACAGTTGCAGTGTAAACGTCCCAACAATAACTACACACACATCCGGTCAAATATCTTAATGAAACTTCACAAGAAAACTATTATAATTATTACCGTTATTATTGACTTTTATTATTAACTTGCTTTAAAGTCAACCGACGTGTTGTAATTTATTGTGAGTTAAATATACAAGTAGGAAAAGTAGAAGCTGAAAAAGCTTATTATATAAAACACATTTTCATAATTGAGCATTGTTTTATGTATTTTCTATCAATATTTATGACTTATGATGCAATTTAATGCTACAACTGGGTGAAAGTAATTTTTAAGTTGTAAAAATAGGCTGATACATGTGGAATTACTTTCGAACAATGTATCGCATTTCTACACTCAGTTGTTTATACGTGTAGACAATAAGGGTAACAAAAGCTGTACAGACTGTCGGAAAAAGTACACTTTAAAGTATAGCAGAGGAAATAATATAAATACACAATGGAAGCAAGGGATGCACTATTAAAGTGCTTAATGAAATAGGTAAATATAGTTACTTTCTAAAGAAGTGTTACATATTACAGAGCATTTCTGTGTTTTAATCATTAAATCCAGTTTGCAATGGATGGTAAATATTCTTATGGGGTCTAAGATATTTCAATTTGTTATTATGATCCTTCCACGTTTGACTTTATATTCATTTTTTTCCATCTTACCTATTAGTAAAACGGCTGCAGATTTCACGCTTTTATTTTAATGCGTTTCAGCGTAAAAACAGGAAAATAGCATAGCATATTACAGTCATTTTCTCGGAAATGACAGCAAGGAAATCAGGCCTGAAGAGGAAGTATGCTAATATTTTTTGGCCCAGGAGTCTAGAGTTTTCTGGGTCCTAGTGCCTACCTTTAGTTCGTTAAAACATTTAGTTCTCCAAAATTAATACTTCAGATACTCTAAACTGAATAAACCCTATAAAATATACTAGTAACCGTTTCACTTTGGTAACTAAAGGATTATCGTTGCTAAATGAGCCAAACTAATCAATCTCTGTATTTAATAAGTGTATAGTGACAAGTCTTACAAGAATCAGAAGAGAACAATAGCAAACTTTAGCCTTAATGCTATGCATGTTATGTAACGGCATAACTGTAGGAGGCCGTCCTAAGTTATTACGTACAGAAAGTGATAAACGGATTTGACAAAAGTACACTTTATCTAGTCAAAAGGCTACAACTATCAGCCTGCATCCCCACTTGTTCCTTCCCATTTTTTCTCCATTTGTCATTATCAGCTTAACCTTGCTCTCTAGGACATAAAGCAACTTCATGTATCAGACATCACTCCACAAACCAAAAATCATGAGAAAAACCACACTGGAAATGATTCTTAAACAGTTTATTAGAAAGATGTAGACAATAAAAAAAGAATTTTCACTGTAGTTCAACATTACTTGTATCCCCTTACATTTTATTGACAGTGCAAATATAATTTGGTCATTACACATCGCCTTATCATACCAGCACTCCCCAAGAGGGAAAGATCTTTACTCAATGAATGGAACGAACCTGGAGGATAGCAACACACCACATATTGTTGAGGCCCAACCAAGCTTCAAGCTTCATTGTAACAGCTGCAATACATTACACCTTGTTCTGCAGTCTAACATGAGAGTGCATGTTAGATGGGTATGGAAAGAGAAACTGTCAAGATACTAAATATATGGACTTCATTCAAATGACCAAAGCAGATTATCACTGGGAAGATGCAAGTATTTCTGCAACAATTCCAGATAATTCCAATTTCACAGACGGACATTAAACATGTAAAGAAGTAAAGGGAAACATGTAAGTTGGAAGGTTAAGCGACAAACAAAAACTGGCCTCCTGGATATCTAATTCACGGCACATGGAAGGCTTTTAGAGGAACCCAATGCATCTAATTCTGATGTTCACGACTAGTGTTTTTATAAATCAATGAGATAAGCTACACTGATCAACTAACTTAAAACCACAACATTGGGAATGGGTGGGCCTAATACAGTATCTTAAAAATCACAATTCATTTGAAAACAAGTTGTAAATCTCTTTAACATGTATTGCTCTGTTGAGGACAACTATACAGCTTTTCCAACAAATAATGTGTGCTTAATTGTAATATTTAACAGTAAAACAGAATACCCAAAAAAGGTGCAGTACAGCAAATGGAAGTGGAGATAGCTGCTCTGTACAATACCATGCATATCAACCTTCAGTGGACTGATCTCTCAAGAGTTTGGAGCTGAGGCTATGGATTTAAATATGGCTACTGACTCATATGTACAGTTGTTTGTCACTGCCTTCAATTTCAAGATATACATTTTTGTTTCCTCTTGCCTTCTGTTCTTCCATTTTTCTTTCTGGAGTCTTACAGTCATTTATTCCAAGTCTGGCATTTCTGAAATCAAACAAAAAACAATATAAATCCAAACAAGACCATATAAAAAATGGCATTCATATAATGTTGGAGTTGTTACAAAGGTGCATACGATGTAATAAAGCACTTACTTTCGTCATCGCTATCTGCAGACTCATCCTAAAAAAACAAAAAAAAGTCAGAAATATCACACATACTAACACAGACAAGTAAATGAACACACCCCTGATGGCACTGGAAACATCTTTAGATTTATTGATTGTTTTATTAATAGTTTAATAAAGTCAGAAATGAATACATAATTTAAAACAAAGGAGATTCTTACATCTTCATCACCGTCTAGTTCTGGTAGGTCATCCTCACCTCCCATGTTGTTCATCATCTGTAAGTCAAACCCATTTGTTAAAGTAAGGGTATTAAAGTGCTTTCATCTTTTCATCTTAAATTGCTACCATAGCTCACAATTAAAACTTTAATGTTCATGTTCAAAGACAAACGTATGTTGTGTCAGAAGGACTCATTTGTACCAGTGTATAAACATTTACTGTTCCTTCCACACTGAATGAGTAAGCTTTTACTTAACACTTGACTGTAATGACACACACAGTTCGCCTCCTTTTGCTGATTACAAAACCAAAACTCAGAGTGATAGATACCAGTGGTCTCCTCCTTTTCAGTTCAAGTGTGTATCATTCTAGGACTACTGTGTGCCAAGACAGGCAAAATTTTAAGTTTTTTTTTTTTTTTTTTTTTTTTTACAGCTCATAAATATTATATTACTGTTCCTGTGCTATTGCCCTGTTGAAGCTCAAAGTTTCCATGTTTAATAAAACATAAAATAATTATTGCGAATTATAAGGTAAGCATACTGACTGTCATAGCAAAAACAAAGCCATCTTCTAACTCAGAACACCTATAAAACAATTAAAGCTGTGGTTAAGCTAATGCAGGTGTTATGCTTACATCTGAGAATTGATCAAAGTTGCCCATCTCCTCATCTGAATCATCTTCCCAGTCTTTCCAGTTGTTGAAGTCAACACTGAGCCAACTCAGCTGCAGTCACAAAAAAAAAAAAAGATATCACATCATTGGCAATTGTGCCAATCAAATTTATGGTATTCTGAGGTTATGCTTTGATAAATCTACCTAGGTCATTTATATTTTATCTTAGAGTTATAACACATTTTTGGTTGTTTGAGAGAGTGTAATTTACCTTAGCCTTCTCTTTTGTTAGCCTCGGCCACGCCTTCCCTGGCTGTGCTTTCCGTAAATAGCACAACACTGACCGATCTGTACGTTTATGTTTGGATTCCTGTGTCATGTAAACAAAGACAAAATGAGAAATGTGGTAAATTTTAAATTGAACCATATACAACAATAGCTCAGTCAGTGAAGTTTACTTACATTTTCATCAATGGCTTCAAAAAGGTCTATTTCATTCTCATGTTTGATATTGTCTGTTCCTCCAAGACAACTGTTAAAAACAGAAAAATAAAGATATTGACATTCCCAACACCTATTATGATATGATACTCAGCAAATACAGCATGATGCATGTTTACAGAATGACTGACTACAACTTACGTGAATCCACACTTCGTTTTATCAAAATTGACTTTGACGTCTTTGCTGTCTGCTACACAGAACTCTATAAAAACAGAGTCCCTCCTGTCGTACCACTTGGCAGTTGCTGGATGCCTGCAACAGAACACACAAAATTATTAACATCACATCAAACCAATGTGCTCCAAGTCTTAAGCTTTAAAATTTCAGTGCTTTCTTGACAAATGTTACTAACAGTGTTCATTTTAAGTTCTGTTTTTGGCACCACACAACAATTAATACAGAGCCCTTTTTGTATACATGTCTTTGCTTTGAAAAGCCAGTTTGTATAAAACATACATAATACATTGTATAAGTCATGGTAACAAGCATTCTAGTATTCAGGCACAACAGCTTGCCATCAAAAAGCCTCTGTATCAAATTACCACCCAGACTCCAGTTACCAGTGTGCATCTGAGTCATGATGCCCTCAAAGATGAAACATTGTAAACTGAGGTTGGCAGTGACATAAACGATATTAAACCATGACAAGTCAAATTTATAGACTTTTTTGTAGTTCATCAACACAGGGTTTATTAGACATGAGATCCATTATGTTTACTAGTAGCTATAAAGTTATTCAACGTTACTATCCCGTAAGTGAGATGACTAGTGGGAGCATATGTAGCATCAAATAATAGTGATATTTAGATCAGTGAATAAACAAAGATGAATCCAGCTGAGGGAGGAACTTATTTCATTTAAAAAGGGAAAATTCAATCTTCTATGCAACTTCTTCGAGTTTTAAGAACCACCCAAGTTCCCCAACTGACTTTATAATAGACTAGACTAGATATAAATAAAGATGAGGAAGGGCCTAGTGAACAGATAGTGGCATTACTATATTCTCTTGGCACTGAACTACCAACACCATTAAGTAAATCCTCTTAAAAATGATGGACCAAAGAGGGCAGCATAACGCGATGGACGCTAGTGCTACATACAGACGTGGTTCACGTCGATTGTAACTTTGCGACCCGGCGAGTTATCAGTTTACGTGTTAATTGGTTACCATTACAGGGACAACATTGTCTTTATGAGGCTGAAGTCATAAAGTGTCAGATATGGGATGCTAAAGTCTACTGATAGCCTCCAAATTCAAGTCAGTCAATGAACACTAAGCTAGCAACGTTATCGTTAGCCGCTACGTTAGTTAAGCCATGCGGTGCACCTGACCCATGATAGCAGCATAAAGTACCCGTCCTCAACACCTCCACTTAACACCGAAAAATTTAATTCGTAAAAATATATACGGCAGTGAGGTTGTTTTAACAGCGTCTCCCTCTAAAATGCATAAACGTTAGCCAAGAGTTCACTTAGGTTAAGGCCAACCTCCCGCCCTCGCCAAAGCATGTTGTCGCACGGCTAACCGTTAGCTAGCCACACAAGATATACTATTAAACTTTCCACACACTGAATCTGAACGGAACTTTCCACAACTTACATGTCTCTGTGTGAAGTGAGCCTCTTTGTCGCAGAAAAGACAGACTTGTGAAAAGAAGGTAATTTCCAGCAAAAGAAGGAATGCCGCTAACACAGAGCAAATGCAAACGCCTGTACCCTGTGGACTACACTCCGGATCTTCTTGCGTATCTATGGATGAGAATGACGGTACTGACGCAGATTGGACGTAGTAGACGTTTCTAGAGCTTTCAGGTACAGCTGCGGGTGATGTCTATGGAGGAGAAGAGGCATCCACTTACTACCTACCCACAGCTTTACCGGACCTATTGTAACTTTATGTGATTTTCTTGCAGCGCTCCACCCTTTTTTCAGTGTGCACGTATCAGTGAAGTTAAGATTTAAACCATGGGCGGAGTGAGAGGGAGAAAAGTACTGATGATTCTAAAGGCGCATGACTGGCAGGGGCCCCACAAATACTAGATAGGGTCAGAATTTTACTATAAAAATTTACCAATCTATCTAATAATAAGCATTTCTCTTCTTTGTTTTACATCAGTTTTGCCAGAAAATAATAAAATCCAATAAGAAATGTGTTCTTTTACACACTTTTATAATACTGTATTATCATATTCTACATAATGATCCATAAATAAACCAAAACAACCTGCATTACTCATTGGATGCTGGTCAGTTTTAGTGATGTTATTTTGAATGCTATTAGGGAGTGAGTTTTATCTTCTTAATCCAGTGGTTCCCAACCTTTTTTGGCTCGTGACCCCATTATAACATCACAAATTTCTGGTGATGCCAAACATTCAAAACGGACACTTTTTTTGTTGTTGTTGCTGAAATGAATCTGTTTTTGATCATGTAATAGTTTGCTATACTATGTTGCAAATAAACGTTCATTTTAGACGACATTTAGTCTTTGTGTATTATAATGGACAGAGGCAGAAAAGCCAGGTGTAGATTACTGCACAAAGTTAGAATTTTATTTTCTTTGGTCAGGATATATACAGTCAGTCCAGCTTGTATTTACAAGGCTGAGAATTAATACTGAACAAACAATAACTCAAACTATGAATTATGAAGAAGCTGCAGCATCTGAAACCGACCACAGTGAACATTTGACAAATAGAACCACAGTGCTTCAGTTTGTCCTGTCTTTTATGGATTGTGATTGTCTCTCTCAACTCATATTTTTTATTTGCAAGTTTTATTTTTATTAATTACTAGAAATTTCAGGCAACTCCATTTGAATTCCAGGCGACCTCACGTGGGGTCCCGACCCCAAGGTTGAAAAACAGTCCTTTGGCCCTTGTGACCTTGGTTATGTACTGATGTGGTGTCTTTGACATGTACTCCTGTCTGTTGTCCTCTGTTTCATGTCTTTGACGCTGTTGTTGGTGGTGTGTTCTTCTATGTTCAGGAACTGCTTGAACTGAATTGCTTGCAACCTATAAAGTTGTTTGTATCTGTTATGAAATGAATCATTGCGTTCTACAAAGCTAGGACCACGTGTAGGTGACAGTTACGACAGGTAGAAGAATGGAAGTGGAGGGAGGGTTAAAGGACAGCACCACTAGCACCAACACAGGTGATGAAGCAGCATATGAAACTGAAATTTACTTCCATCCAAAAAGAAAAACAAATTTTATTTGTATATCAATGTAAAAAAAAACAAACAAAAAAAAAATAATGCTGTTGTTAAAATATTACTAAAATGTAAAAGACAGCGTGTACCATATCAATCTTGCAGAGTATTGTAAACAAGTATTGTAGGAATATCGATTCATGCCTGTTATATTTTTAGGGTTTGCACAGTCTGCAGCATTGAAAGGGCGAGGTCCAAAGTGACATTTTTGTCAGGGTGCCCTAGATCCCTGCTGGTTCCCCTGCACCATCACTCGGAGAGCGCACACCTCCACCGAGGCAGACCCCCCCCCCCCCCACACCAAAATTTAATCATTTTTTCCTTGTGCCATTTCAAACAAATCCTGAAAATTTCATCAAAATCCGTCCATAACTTTTTGAGTTATGTTGCACACAAACAAATGACAGCAAAAACATAACTACCTTGGCAGAGGTAAAAACTAACCAGTTCAGCACATGCTAATTGGTGTTTCTTTTTACCATTTGCATATTTCATATTAATGTTACAAAACAACCTGGCCAAATGGTACAGCAGATGGAGTCGCTCTGTTATGGTTGTAAATTTCGAGGATATTTAGCAACAAAATGGTCATTCAGTCCTGATCTGGCATCAACATGGATAAGGACCACTTTTCAGGACCTCTTAAGTGTTCCAAAAAGTCCTACGGGTATGAAAATGAAATCAAAAGCTTAACATACTTTATTTTCTATAAAATTGGAATAGCAAATGCATAAACTTTGGCTTCATTACCCAGTGTCAGCTTTTGTTTTTCCACTTACTTTTTTGTAGTTATTCCCTGCCCCAAATGTCATTTAGGTTTGTGATTACATCAAAACCAACTTATGTTATTAGTCAGGAGGAAGGGTAGTAAACTTTTCTTAGTGACGCACATTGGGAAATACATTTCCAGACAGCATTTTTTTTTTTTTTTTTTTAAAGGTAGACTTACAATATTCTTGAAAGGCTCAACAAACTTCCCTATAAAATTGTAGTTGTGTAGTGTCTTTCATTTTAAGACATCCACAATAAGGAGTAAGTATAAGCACTATATTGCATATGTACATAGCTCCTTTTGAGTCAACGGTGGGATAATTGAATCATCTTGTTAGATTTCCACACATCTTATTTGGTCTCAACAAGTGGAGTTTTAAATTCCCATTATTTTTTTCCACATTAAAAACAAACAAAAAAACCCTTAACACCCTCTTAAAGAATATATGCCCTAGCCATTTTTCTCTAAAGACACTGAATTACAGCCACACATTAACTAGACTGTGACTATGAATACGGAAGAATACAGAAAGACTAGGAATAGGACATGCTTCCGATTGGCTAGTGTCACATGTCCCTGTTAATTCCACATGCATAAGAATGATTTCTACTCTTACAGCACAAATCCCATAGAGTATAAGTTTTCTAAAAAATATGGAATTGTTCATAAGGTAACCCAATTACTCCTCAAAGGTGTGGATAGCCTTTAATCACTTCCGCTGTAGTCTTGTTTCTGTACTCCTAGCCTTTGGGTATTTGCGTACAGTTCCGTATCCAGAGCCACTTCAAATTAACTTTTGTTTAATGCTTAACACACTTCAAGGGATACAAAACAAAGTGAGGTAGGGCTGATGATCTATCTTGCTGGAAGAGCTAGAGCTCGTAATGATACACAAATAATATGCAAGTACTAAAGAGGGATGGGTGATCCATATTACTGAATCTTGTTGTTTCCTACCTTGAAATGTGATATTTCAACAGAGACAAAAGTCAAAATGTCATTTTTCAAGCCACAACTTTATTTCCACCTTGGGTATAAATTGTACAAACGAGCTTAGATTTATCAGCAACCTTTCTTCAACACTTCGTTGACTGCGTCCCTTTACATTGTCAACTCCTGCAAAAAAAAAAAAAAAGCTGTTAGCAAATGTGAAAATGTATTTCTAGTGAAGGTTGAAGTTCTGTTTCTCTTCTCAGGACAGAAATGTTGGCTTCAGTAAACTCAGAAGAACGAAAGTCACTGTAAAAAATCATCACTGAAGAGTTCTCTGTGTGTACTTAAAGCAAATTTGCACAGAAGTGTGCTCAGAGATTTAAAAACATACCATAATAGCATTGACAATGTCGTTGTTGTTGTTCTTCAGGGCGCGTACAGCCTTCGCCCGCGACACGTTTGCTTGTGACATGACGAGTTCAATGTCCTTGACCTCAACTCCAGTCTCATCAACCTTTATTAACAAAATACGGTAGAGTTATTCCAGTAAATATAGATAGAATTATACAAATGAGTCTGAACCTGAATCAATCCCTTACCTCTTCTTCTTCGCTCTCCTCCTGTACTGTTGGCGTCTGTGTGTTTTCCTGGATATTTGATACAGCTTCTCCCTGTACCTTGAACTTTTCTGCAGCAGCCAACTGGGCTTGCTGGGAAAGATCTTCAATCTAAGGAGAAAATTGAGAGCAGTGAATGAATAAATGAAAACAATAAATGAACTGAAATTTCTGCAACCAATGAACCAACAGTACCATCAACTTAAGCTGAATATGCAGTTTGATGAGTTACAAAATGCCAAGACCAGACAACAGTGTGACCAACAACAGTTCATACCTTAGCTTCACCGAAGACGATGTATGTGTCTGATGCGGGGCTCTTGTAGACGTCTGGTTTGGTGATAACGAACAAGATGTTCTTTGACTTACGAATGGTGACCCTGGTAACTCCTGTTACCTGCCTGAGACCAAGCTTTGACATTGCCTACAGGAAACAAATTCATTAGTTCTGTCCAATCGTATAAACAGTTCAAAAGCAGCAACTTCCATCAAGTCTGATTATAGTTTGTTTACCTTTCGTGCCTTCTTCTCACTGCGGCTCTGTTTGGCTTTGCTCACGGGTTCCTCATCTATTTCAGCTGCTGCTGCAAGCTGCAAGAGATATTTCAACCATTTTAAATAAAGAAGATTACACAGACTTACATTTTGTTATATGGGAAGTACAACAAGCATCTCTTGTCACTGTATTTTCTCTTCTCAGGACAGAAAGAATGACTTCAGTAGACTCAGAAGAACGAAAGTCACTGTACAAATCATCACTGAAGAGTCAAATTTACTGGACAGTTTGAGTAATCTTGTCTCAATTTCAACACTTTGTCTATTAGAGGGATGAAAAATAACCCTAGACCACTTACCTGAGCTTGCTGTGTCTGTGTCTGAGCAGAGTCCTGTTCCTCCAGCTCTGGAACAGAGTCATCGCTGTCCGACTCTGTGCCAGATCCTACAGAAACAGGAACCATAATTTAGTCAGCAGAACATACCACCCTCCTAAATCCACTTGGTTAAGTTGTTCTGGATAAAGCTATATGAATCCTGGAATGAAGATTAGAAAATTAGACAGTCACAAGTAAACAAGAAATGTAAAACTACAACAGCCATTCATTCTGCACAAAAGACTGGAAGCTTAAATCCATACTGCCGTTTACCCAACAGATATTTTCAACAAATAACTAATCATTAAACAGTATAGAACCATAAATGAGACAGCCAAAATGGTTTAAAGTTAACTGTGGGATGCAATATGGGAACCGTTTCAAATAGAAGCAGCCTATTTCAACAACTAGATTGCTAGATAGCAATAGGAAAAACAGATTGCAAAAATCATGAGAAAGGAGGAAATACCCTTGTCGTTCTTGATCACAGGCTCCACCTTGGCAGGGGTTTTAGCAGGTTTAGGTGATGAGACAGGCTCAGAAGGAGTTGTATCAATTACCTCAGGTTTAACAGGGGAAGGCTTTGCAACAGCCTCGGCAAATGTGAGCTTACGTGAAGCTGGGGCTGAAACGGCAGGCTCAACAGGAGCGGGTTTAAAAGGAGGTGATACTTTGGCTGCAGGAGTATCAGGCTTTGCAGCCTCAGTGGGAGCAGCCTTACCTTCAGGTAATTTAGCTTCAGTAACTGGCTTGGGAAGCTCAGCAGCAGGTAGCTTAGGTTCTGCTGCTTTGATAACCTCTGGAGCAGACTTAACTTCCACATCTGACTTCACCAATTTTGTTACTGGAACTTGTTTATCAGGAACAGACTTATTCTGAACTGAGGGCTTGGGGACCTCAACAGGGGCAGCAGGTTTATCCTGAACAACGGCCTTCGCAGGAGCAGGTTTAGGAACCTCAACAGGGGCAGCAGGTTTATCCTGAGCAACTGCCTTAGCAGGAGCAGGTTTAGG
>JAPTYQ010000028.1:11691581-11706066 GCA_029814465.1 Ostorhinchus cyanosoma | reverse complement strand
GATCATGTAGATTTCCATTAAAGTTCACTGTAAATTCAGAGGTTATTCATCAAATCATGAGGACAAAAGTGACTTTTACAACAAAATACATCATCATCATTAGCTGATCATAAAATCAAGTGTCCACATTTCCTGTCATTTCTGGAACTATAGGTGTTTACTAATTTAATGTTGCTGATGAGGATGGTGTTTTTATGTTCATTACAGAGCCTCTGAATGTTCAGATGGATCACATGTGATGACCATGAAAAGCTGAGGAACTACATTTTACCTGAATTATTTGCATGTGTTAATAGGATTAGTGCATAAGCGATCATTAAATATTTTAGATCAGTTGATTATTTTGGTCATCAGTGGATGTTTGGGTTAATTTCACACTGCATGTAAAAAATCTTATTTGATAAACCAGGTTAGTCATTTGAGTTTGATCTGGCCAGGATTATTTTACTTAAATAAATTGATCACATTAGCTTTTAGGTTCTCCCTTATCTGTTTAATGATTGTAGGATTAATCAATATCTATGTCAACTCATTTTAGTTCAGGGGTCACACACAGCCCAATCTGATCTGAAGTGGGACAGACCAGTAAAACTTTTCTCACATTTTAGAGTGAGAAAAAGTGAAATTACACAATGGAAATATTTACATCTACAAACTATCCTTAAAAAAATCTGAAAAACATGAAAACCTGAAATTTCTAAAGAAAAATAAGTGCAATTTGACAATATTATGTCTCAGCTTCTTATTTACACATGTGCATTACAACTTACAGATCACACTGGCTCTACAGAGGCACAAAACATTTAGTAACAGGCATAATATTGATAGAATATAAATTATTTTCTTAAGACATTTCAGGATGTTCATGGTTGTTTGAATTACTCACATATTGTGTGAAAGGACAGTTTGTAAATGTGAATATTTTAATCGAATTAAATTTTTTTTTAGACTAAAACAAAGAAAAATTTGGAGTCGTAATTATTTATGGGTTATTATGTTAATATTTTACCGGTCTAGTCAACATGAGATCAAATATATGGCCCTTGAAGTAAAATGCGTTTGACACCCTTGATGTTAATATCATTAGAGTCATTTTTGCATTTAAAAAAATCCTCCCACAGACCAGATTGGAGCCTTTGGTGGACCAGTTTTAGCCCCCAGACCACATGTTTGACATACTTGATCTGTATGGTTCATATATGACTAAAATTCTCCGTCATTATTGCCTCCTGACCCCTTTCCTTTAATTATCTTCTCCTAGACGTACGTCCCTACTGTGTTTGAGAACTACACGGCCTGTTTGGAGCTAGAAGACCAGCGTGTTGAGCTCAGTCTCTGGGACACATCAGGTCTGTAAATCTTCTCTGTTCTTGCTGACTCTGTCTATTTGATGTTCTCTCTGTGCTCTGACGCCCAATGTTTGCGCTCAGGCCAACTTGTTTACAGTCCCGACTCAGCCAGGAGCAAGGTGTAAATGAAGCCACGTCTTTTCCATTGTTTTACTGACAGTGTTGCTGTTTACGCACACGTCACTATCTGTCTGTCTTGTTTTGATGCAATTGAGCAGCTTTTCATTGTGAAATCTGCTGGGAGATGTTCTGCAATAGATAGGGAAAACAGTGGATTACCAGTGGATTAGACAATGGGTAAGAGGCCCTGAAATCATCTAGAGTCCAAAACACAGATGGTAGATACGGACCCCAATAGAAGATCCTTTAACAGGTTGAGAGTGGGTAAAACATATAAACATTCTATATATTATACTGTGGCCCTGAAATGAATTTGCAAATGTATTGTAATGCCTTTGTGTTTTAGTGCTGTAAAATATGTCCAATCCAACATAAGGCCTGCATGCATAATGTACAGAATGATCAGTCCTTTCTGCTGAGAGAAGGGTTTGATGTTTTAATGTAGTTCATTTCAGCTCATTGTAGTCTTTAATAATGATGTTTTAGAATATTTTTATTCAATGTGGACAAATCAGAGACAGTAAATGAGGCGATAGCCTTAAAATGATGGTCAGATTCATACGAATGTCAAAGATGAGTGACAGCCTCTATCTGGAGTGTCACATAGTACGCCCATGAAAAGAATACTGCAGGCTTATCCTTATCATATGAGAACTGCAAATAGTGTCAAAACTGTTTTTGTTTCACTAACCCCCCAAAAACTGGCATGGATTTTAACATGGGTGACATGACGGACCCCACAGTAAGAAGGTCCTGGGTTCGATTCCAAGACCAGTCAATGGGGGTGGAACCTTTCTGTGTGGAGTTTGCATGTTCTCCCCATGCCTGCGTGGGTTTTCTCCGCCTTCCTCCCACCATTCAAAGACATACACTGATAAGTTAATCAGTTAATCTAAATTGCCCATAGGTGTGAATGTGATTGTCTCTATATGTCAGCCTTGTGATGAACTGGTGACATGTCCAGGGTGAACCTGGCCTTTGCCCATAAGTAGCTGAGATAGGCTCCAGCGACCCTTGTGACCCTAGTGAGGATAAAGCAGGTTCAGATAATGAATGAGTTTAACAAGTTCAGTCACTTATGTTAAATGTGCCCTAATAACATATTGGCACCTTTACTGTGTTTGCATAACTGCCACTATTGTAAATAGGTTAGACTTATATCTCCTTAGAGTGTCTATTTTATCTTTTATACTACTTTATTTATTCTTAATCTATTTTGATCTCTCTGTTTTTATATATAATTGCACTGAATTTTATTGGCAACTTGAGAGAGAAACAGTATTTCAGATCTTTGTATGCTCCGTGCATTTAGTGAATGGACAATGAATAAGACTCTGAGTCTTTTATGAATTATGTGAATAAAGTCAACTATAAAGCCATCCTACTGGCTGTATCTTCCTTTGATAACAGGGCTGGTTAAAGCACTGCGCTCAGAGGAAGTTGGCCCATGCCAGTAGTCCTGCAGAGGGGCTGTTTCACAGGGGAAAGGGGGTTGCCTCAGCTATGCAGGGGGTGGAAGTCTGTGAGAGTGTGGGCAAGCCTGTGTGTTTTTGTTGTGTGCTACAGTGTGTATGTGCATGGCTTGGAGTCGCTGTGAACAGAAGGCACAAGTGAGGGAGACTGAGAGAATAGATGAGCATGACCTCCTCGCTGCCTTATGGTGTGTGCTGCCTAAAAAAAGGTCTTATGTAACTGAAACCAACACTGAACTAATGTAGGTTTGTCTGTTTATCTCCCACGGAGTAAAAACTTTCTGGACAGTCACCCTTCACAGAGGAAACATTGCATAAGATCTATTTACATTTTAAATACAATACAAAGTTCCGGCCTATCCTTATTTGTCTTTTCCTTTTCCTTTTTTGTTATCTTTCTTTACAATATTGCTCAAGGTGTTTTAACTTTGAGCGAAACACTATTGTAGTAAAAAATTAACTGTATTGTTTCCGTTTCTGATGTGTCTTGAAACAGTCTTATTTATTTTTGGTTTGGCAGGGACAGTCAGCTTATTTCATTCACTTTTCATCGGACGGAGAAGCTCATGTTTGCTCAACTAAAGGGGTTTGTGTGTCCAAGCGGGGGGCTGCTTTGTGTGGGAGGTAGTAGGTTCTAGAAGTTGTGTCCTCTTAGATCTCTCTGCCTCCTCTTTCTCAAGCCTTACATCACCCTGGATAGTTATGTGATAGGCGCTTTGATTCCTACTCCAAAAAAACCCATTTTATTGATAGATTTCAGTTGTATAAGTGGTCCTACTTTTCAGATTTAAGGTGAAATTCAGGCTGAGGAAAAGCAGAAGGATTCCTTGAATAGCAGCGCAGTTTGAGGGTAACATCAGTTGTCCAATTTAGAAAAATAAAAGGAATTCTTGTGAATGTGTCAGAGGACTTCGAAGCTCATTGTCTTAGAAGTATCTGCGACTGATATAATTATATACTTTTAGCTGTGAGGAAGGAGCTTGGTGCAAAATTATCCCCAGAAGACCAGAGTAGGAAATTAAATCTTATTGTTGGTGTTGGGGGGGTGATTAGGTGGCAGAGGGAAGACAATAGAGAGCGGACATCCTGGCAGCCTGTTTTTAGCCCAGGAGCCTTCCTGAGGTTTTAAGAAGTGCTACATATAGTTCAGCACTTTATGGAAATGTGAGGAAAATGTGTTTCCTTCACACCCAACTGTCATAACAACATTCAGAATAGACGGTGAAGTGATGTGATGAATTGTGTGATGTGTGTTTAGTGTTTTAGGATAAAAAGGAGTCAATTAATAAGATGTATCATCAGGATTATAACTGAGCCTCAAACTGATGTTTCTCCTATTTTTTCTCACCAAAACAAAACAGTATTTCATCTCAAATTAATCATTAAGATGAATCCGTTTCACAGAACTGACTGTTACTGGGGATGAATGTGAATAAATTTGCTCTTGGCTTTGTCAGACCAAGTTTCTGTTGAACCAAGAGTTGGTTTGACTTTTGCCTAATAATGGAAACACTGCCTGTGAGTCAGTGTCTTAGTTTTCTTTACTGGAAAAATTCCTGTCTGTGGGAGGGCGTCAGGCTTTATTTGCTCTCTTATCATTTTGGCATAGATGCATGTGTCTGTTTGTGTTTGTACTGTGTGAATGTGAGGGGGATGATTGTGATAGAACATTATAGTAGTGTCAAAGCAGGATTCAACCAGTTCAGTCACTTTGTTTCTGTTAAGCGCTTTAGTAAAAGTTTTCTCTTTTAAAGATCATTATGTGCTTATCATTTCTTCTGTTTTGAAGCTTTTTTTTATATCAAGTGTTCACATGGCAAACAGAGTCAAGTATTAAAAAGGTTAACAGTATTTTAGAGGTGACGAGTGAGGGACAGTGAAACATATTATGAGCCAATTCTCAGGGAAGAAAGTTTTAATCCTGTATCCTTATGTGTCTACATAAATACACTCATGAAGCTGTTTCAGTATGTATTGACTTTGTCACTGCTCTTGCCTCGAAGGTTCTCCATACTACGACAACGTCAGGCCCCTCTGCTACAGTGACTCAGATGCAGTGCTCTTATGCTTCGACATCAGCCGACCAGACACAGTAGACGCTGCACTTAAAAAGGTATGGAGTGCAAAGATGACTGTTGTATAATGATATTATGAATTAATGCCTTTTGCATGTAGCAGTCCCTTCAATTACACTCACAAGAGTTAATCACTAATGGCACTCCGGTGATGTATTTTCCTTTGCAGTGGAAAGCAGAGATTCAAGACTTTTGTCCCAGTACGCGGATCTTACTAATAGGCTGTAAGACAGACCTGCGAACAGATGTGTGCACGCGCATCGAGCTGTCCAATCAGAAGCAGGCTCCCATCTCCCATGAACAGGTTTGTTCCAGTATCTCTTCCTTCCCCTCTTTTTTGTCTATTTAAGCTTCATTGTGTCTAAGTTGGGATCCTTATGCCCAATTTACACCAAAGTTCCCCATTATTTGACCTAGTTTAACTCATCCAGTATGTTTTTATGCATCAATGTCATAAGTCAGGTATGACTCACAGTACTTTACAGTGCCGATCTATTTTATCAGTAAACCCTCCTCCTTCTGCCTTTTGTTCGAGTGAGGAAAAAACTCCTAAAAGTCTTTATCCTTCTTGTACGTACAGGGATCTTCCTTGGCCAAGCAGCTCGGGGCAGAGGCTTACCTGGAGTGCTCAGCCTTCACATCGGAGAAGAGCATCCACAGTGTTTTCCGTACCGCAGCTTTGGCCTGCATGAACAAACTGCAGCCTGATAACAAACCCAGCCCTGTCCGCCGCCTCTCCAAGAGACTCCTACACCTGCCCAGCAAGACAGAGCTCCTTTCCTCCACCTTCAGCAAGGACAAGTCCAGGAGCTGCTCTATCATGTGAATGCAAGTGGACGGTAGCAGGTTTAGAAGGCGGTGTAAGGAGAAGAGATCTTTGATGTGGATTTTTAGAAAGGCTTCTCTTTTCCTTGCAGCATCCATTCAAAATCCCCTGCCAAATAATCCGAAAAGACTGCTTTTTATGTTCCACTCTGACATTAATATTTTGACCATGACCTGCCACGAGCACACATGGTGCAAAGAAAGACTGGAAATGTTTGATGTTGAATCTATTCCTAATTAATTCCTTGGCATTTTGTATGTATTATAATCCTGCACGCTTGTATAAAAGACAGCAGAGCAGGCACTTTAGGGTGCAGACCTGGTCCTCACATGCAGTAAATGCTGCAAGAGTCTGCTCAAATAAGGTCAGTACCCTTTCTTTTCCATAGGGAAAGTGGTTGTAAACACTGCATTCCACTGCATTAACCTGATGAGTCCCACTTGAAATTCTGATCGCGGTGCCCTTTCCCGTCCATCTCTTAATCTGAATGTCTCCTAAGGTCAGCACGTGGTCTGAGCGACAAGATGAAATGTAAAATCTGACAGTGACAGGAAGCAGTTTCTACAGAAATGTGGCTAGGGGAATTCAAAACAGCGACCCTAAAAGAAATTATTCCTCCGCCGACCATTCACAGTGCTTCCTTCATAAATTAAAGCTGACACTGGAGAAAGGGATAGAGAAGGGAGCGATTTGGCAAGCTCAGTGTTCATTTGCAAAAGGCGGTGGGAGGATGAACTGAGAGCACATCTGAAGGAGCGCAATGTGACTCAGCATTCACATGAGCCACAAACCGGTCTCGGGGTGGACATGTTGCGACAAAAACAAATACTCCGTACTTCAGTCCTCATCGGTTTGTGTTTTAACCATCAGCCTTGATTCTTAATGGTGTTACATAAATGATTCATGAGTTCAATATTCCTTGATACATGACAGGTTACTTAATTGAAACCATTTTATCACTTAATCCAGGCAAAGAAATTGAAGTATTCTTTCTTACTATTTATTAAATAACACTGTATTTTTACATTACCGGTTAAATTTAGTGTGATGTGCCAAAAAAGGGGGTCTTAAATCAGATTTTGATCTTCTGCCTCATGACTATTTGAAAAACAAAATAGTCCCCACAGGCTTCAATAAGATCCAGATGCTGCTTAAGGTGGCTTTTTAATGTGAAGAGTTATCTACGACGCCCCTGCTGCCATTTACGGCCTGGCAAACTACAGTAACATTACATGTCCCTGAGCTGATACTGGACTGGAAAGGGATGGTTATAAATGATCACACAAACAGGCTGGTCCTGTCTGAGGAACAAGATTTCTCCTGCTTTTTATGCTTTAAAAATATTTTGATTCTGATTTTCAACCACCGTGAAAAGGTATTCTTGCTGTTTTCCATGTCAGATAGCTTTTCTAGATGTTTCCGATTGCTTGTGACTGTCTGTCGTTGATGTTTTTTTTGTAGTTGTTGATATTGTTCTTGTATTCACTTGAGTCTTCTGGCATTAGCGGCTGGTGACAGCTCAGCTAATGGAGAACCTGATGATTTGTAGGTCTGCGCTGAGAAGCCCAGAGTTCTTTGGATGTACAGAACACTGGAATTTAACGTGTTGCCTAGCAACAGTGGGAGCAAGGAGCAGGCGTGAGCGGGGCTCCTGTCTCACAGAGAGAGAGGGATGGCTCTGAGAGAGGGCGCCTCACCTTTTATTTGTAGCATTAGACACGAGCCACAGCGAAGGTGATGGCCGGACATTTGAGGGAGCTGCGGACTGCAGAAGGTCTCTGAGTGGTGTTTAAGACCTCATGCCGGAAACAGCCGTGAGTGGGTTGTTAGAAGCAACATGTGATCTGATACATAAACTTAACACTGTCTCTGTTGCTCTGCAGGCATTATATCATTTCTCAGTTCTGTCTTGAACATCATGCTATTCTAAACAGGCTCTTTGTCTTTGTTGGATATACAACTGCCATTTGAGTTACTGTTACTTTCTTTTTCTGAGTTTTTTTTTTCTTGTACATATCCTTCCACTTCAACCTATTTGTATAAAGATATGCCAAAAGAATGTTACTGAAGCAAAAGAAAATGTTTGTATGAAGTTGCCAAACATGGCTTAAATTATTGATTGAATTCTGTAATGGTTATTGTCATATGCTATTTTCATTTTGAGACTTTTATTTAAATAAATATGTCTTATGTTAATCTGTAAGTGTTTATTTCAGGTATTCGACTGTGTATTTTAATCTGACTGATTACTTTTGGTGCACATTGGGGTGATTTCCTCACAATCTGGGTTGATAATGATATGACTGATACCTGATGCTGATACTGTTGATCTTTATTATTATCCCCCTTTTTGTGTTAGACAAAAATCTTCATTATATAAAAATAGCAGGTCATTCTGTCTTCAAATGGAAATGAATCAACCATAAACATTAACCAATCAATACTTAATATATGAAACAATATTTAATATAACACAACAGAGAAATATGAGTGAAATGTTTCTATATTTGGCTAAAACTAATGTCAGTAGCATAGCTGATAGTGACCAAGACCAATGTTTGGCTGATAGATCCTGAATCCTGATGTCTGTATTTAAGGAAACACTACATACAACAGATTTAGAAACTACATATTTCATTTCAAATTAGATCAAAAGTGGATTTGGGGAAGTTAATCCAATTCAAGACCTGTATTTTGTCTAATTTAAGTCTGACACATCTACATATACACAGGTCAAGGGTGCATCCCTTCACCTACTTGTGATAACATCCTGAATGAAACACCAACTGATTTGACCTTATTTAAGTAGAAAAAAAAGCACAAAAAAAGCTTCTGGTGAAAACTGCAATCAGGTCTATATTTTACAAACCATTGGACTGTTACAACAATTAGATGATGACGGCAGCCACACAGTATGTTGTCAAAATAAGCCTTTGAATGTTACACCATTGAAGCATGAAGACAGCCTTGGGGATCAACCCCTCCCCCAATACATACTAATTCCACATGCACACGTCTTGTTATATATATATATGATTAACAATGAATACTTGCCACTTTCTGCTCTTCCATTTTACTGTCGTTCTACTTGGACAGCTCGGACATTTGATGCCTGAATATGTGTCACGGGCATCATTTTTTGCAAGTTAGGGGATGGATTTTATCTGTATCCTTACAAGTACAGAATAAAATGTATTCAGTTGGAGTAGTAAAACTTATTATTTCGCTATTTCTTTCTCAAGAAGAAGCTGCAGTTTCCATCTCTCTGGCTGTGTCTTATGTAATCATCTCTGACCTTCTTTCAGCGTATTTGCTTAGTCTTTCACTGGACTGATATTGGTTCTTATCAGGATCACTGCGACTACTTCCTACTGTCACATCTTACCCACTGATAATACGACATGGATGAAGTGGCTGAATGTTTGCCGTTCATGAACTATCACATACAGGATACAGCAGTGACTCATGACCAACAGGAAGCAAGGAAATTGTGTGAATACACTCTGTATCAGCAGGCTGAGATAAACGGCATCTCTCGTCTGCTTTAACATTGATTTTCTACAGCTCGAAATGGAAGAGTGATTTAATTGTCTTTTGGATAAACCGGTCTGCCAGTCTGTCTGTCTACTATTTCCCCCCTTATCTTTTTCTGCAGTTTCAAACTCGTTTTGCCTCTCTCTCTCTCTCTCTCTTTCTCTCTCTCACACACATGCATGCATATTGTTATCAGAAATTGGCTGGTGTACAGTACATGTCTATGTGAATCTGTCTTCCATGACAGATTGCTTTAAGGCATGATTATAGTGCATGACCATAGTGGATATGGGACTCAAAGACTACCATCATCATCTGAAAAAGACTTTGGAAAGTGGTTTTCAAGCGTCTTATGCATTGGTATAAAATTGGTGGGCTATTTGCAGTGAGCGTATTTTTAAAAATAAGGTGTAGTTTGGTCTTCTCGGTTTTAAATGTTGTGATTGCATGTCACATATGATAGATGTTTGTGTGTATGGCCATGTTTTCATATGTTTTCAGGGTTTTTGCACAACCTACTACACTGAATTTGTAGGACATGGACCAAAGGTGAACCTATTCCATTTCTGTGTCAGTCATTCCTCATTATATGTAAAATTCTGTAAACTGGGCAGATGGGATGTAATAATTCAGATGCTGCTGATGTAAGGACAGTGGACACATCACTGAACCTCTGCTTTTTACTACACTGCTTTACACAATAGCTCTTTTGTGTTTGTCTCCCACCTGTATTGGCTGATATACTGGAATTCTGCCTCTTATGTATAAATGTATATAATCTATTGAGTTTTTATTACTATTTTTTTTGTGTGTTTGTTTCACATTAGCTGCACATTGCTGCCTTAATCAGTGAATTTAGCTGATCAGTAAAGTTTGATCTTATCTTATCTTCCTCTGAGTACATTCCTGGTTATATATAATTAAAATTTTATTTAATATTTTAGCTCAGAATGCCTGAAGAAAATATTCCTTGAATACGAGGAAATGGGAGGCTACACTGTTGCTTTCTTGACAAAATTACCAACATGTCTGAAGCATTTTCTGCAAATCAATCCATGCCTGCAAATGGATTTGTACAGGCCAACACACGTCTGGCAACAACACACGTGATGCAAACTAATGAACAGGTCAGTAGCAACTGATCTGTGCAGTCTAGACATTCGTCCCTTCTTCCATGGATGGATACGTAGGTGCCTGCAGCAGAGACAGTGAGCTGTTGAGGATCAGGATCAGGAACCAGAGGGAGGATGATTTAGGCGAAAGTGAGTGCCATCTGAAACCCTCTTGGGAAGTGAAAGAAAATGGACGCTGTGCAGCATGGCTCATTACCAGATAAGCACATCATCCATCAGACGTGGCAGAGAAGACGCACATAACAACACACACGATGCGGTCTCACAATCAACCTATCAGACCTCTCCAGCACCGCAGCAGCAGAGAAGGAAGCAAAGGGCTGATGAGAGGATGGGGGCTTGTGGATCTATGCTGCCTGGTTACTGATGAGATATCTGCACACTGACATATAGGTTACATTCCCTCACAGAATGCACACACATACACATCCAGGACATCAGTGAGCTCCACCACAGCTGCTCTGACAATGTCATAACTCCCGGCTGTAGATGGAAAATAGGGCTGTATGTCAAAGGCTCAGCTGGATGAAGCATCCTCCAGTGTCTCATATGAGCATCTGCCTCTCTGTCATTCAATCAGCATATATGACCATCATAAACCCTCTCCAGATGTTGCTTGCCGTCTGTATGCTTGTGCAGTTTAAATAGATGGCACAGTATAAAATTAGTTACAAGTTTTTTTCATAGCATATTTACAGCAGTTGTATCCTGTGTCTGTGTCACTGGTATTATTATTAGTCTATTTACAACTGCAGGAAGTAAAATGATTCACAGACTTATTTAATGTAGTTACAAACTGATCAAATAAAATATATAGGCCTAACAATGTGATATTGAAGCCATTCTCCCAATTCTTTCTGACTCTGTTCTTGTGGATTTGATCTTGAATATTAAAATATCTTCTGACATACTGTTAAAAAAGTAAAGTAGAATAAAGTTATGTTTTGAATGTATGTTAGCATGGGATTCCATGGTTTCTTGTGTATTTTCGTTGTGACTTTTGTGTTACTATAGCTAGCTAACTTTATTTGTAAGTCTCAGATACTTAAGCAGAACTATTTACTTTTCTGCCATTTTAAAAATAAAGTTACAGTCAAAGAATGTGTATTGATAAAAAGTGAAACTTAATTGTTTGTCCCTCAGGGACATCAGTGCAAAGCAGCAGAGCTTCAACTTCATGTTGGACAGAAATCCGTTGTCAAAAAATTAAGAGTTTGGAGTTTCCTGCAGGCTAGTCTATAATGTAAATTAAGCAGAAATCAAGTTAATACATTCAGTAATTTTTATTAATTATTATTATTATTTTTTTTTTACAATACTTTGCAGGCCCTGATGTTGCCATCATTTCTGATGAAAAGCTGTCCATTAGCTAAAGTTACATTTCATTTTTCCTGATACATTACTTTACTTAGTTTGACTGAATTAGATAAATAATCATTAACATTCTTGTCCATGATCATGTTTGGTTCTGGTGGGAAGGTGTGGGTTGTTTTGACAGTGGACAGCTTTTCATATATATTGCACAGATCAAACTTCCCTTTTGTGTCTGAAGCTGAAAAAGTTTGTTAATAACTGCTTTGCTATAATGCTGCTATAATGTCATCATAAGAATAAAGAATAATGAAATTAATTGTACAGTTTGTGAATCCTTTGTTTCACTTTTTGCATTTCGTTGATTTACTGAAAAGAAAGCAAAGGATTATGTTAAGAGAATAACAATAAAAAATAGGAATGGTACAAAACAAATTAAATATGTGTTTCTAGATGTATTGTTCAATGTGACAGGCTCAGGCCACTCTTAGCCTCCATGTGTATATGCACAACCAATCGAAGCGCACAGATCGCACCAGACAGCAGGCACCACAGCCGTGCACATCGCTCAACCCTGAGGACTGACTCACATTAATATTAACCATAGAAATCTGTATTAGCATACTGGAAATAATATGCCAGTCAAATCCAAAATCAAACGAATAAAACCTTTTAAATGTGATTGTTGGTATAGAGTATATGTTCATCATATATGTAAAACCTGATTGTTAGATGTTTTTTTTGTTTTTTTAATCAATCAATGTTTCATGTATTTTTTGCAAGTGCAGGCTCATTATTCTTTATTATTTATTTAGGAGGATAGAGTTTTCCTACAAAACAAGACATTAAAACATCACATTATAGTCAATACACAACATCAACAAATACATTAGCAAAAATAACATGAAAAAATAGATTACAGTATGGTGCCAGTGGGGAAAAAAAAATATGTTGGTGTGTGTGAGTAAGGCTGTCCATGCATGATTATGTGCATGTGAATTGGTGTATGAATATGTGCCAGGGTGTGCTCTGTTTATTGAGCAGTTTTTCTAGTCTGCTTGCCATATATTTTTCGGTTCCAAGTGCAGTGAAGTGATCCAGGGTCATGCAGACCTGGGCTCAGCTTAGGTCTGTTGGAATGATAAGACCCCTTATTTCTGCAAGAGGTAAATAGACTTTCCTGATATGCCAATCCCATCCCCCATCCAGTATTGTGGAACCCCCATTTATGCGAACTGTTCACCTCTATCACATCTAACCCCTCCTTTATGCCAGTGTGCCCTGTTTGGCATACCCTCAGGGCATGTCAGGAGTCACTGCTCTGGCTCTTTAATTAGGCAACCCTGCCTGGCACAGGGAGAGTGGGGGGATGGGAGGTGAATCTGGGGTACATGAGGTGCCTGGAATAGAGAGATTTGACAGTAGATGGAAGATGGGATAAGGGCTCCTGATGTACATATTTGGAGATCACCCTTTTAAGAGAATAACATGGATATCTGTGCCATCCAATCATGTGTGTAGAAAGGGTTGTTTCCATGGCATTAAAAGGATCAGTGAAGTCTTTCCAATGCTTTGTCTTAAAAAATTTAAGTTTTGCCTGCAAAAGTGGACCCTAAGCAACATGTCCACATCCATATTGATTTCCTGCTTATGCAAAGCTCTGCTTTATCAGATATCAATAATCCACTGTTGGTGATCGGAATTAGGTAATACTTATCATTACACAACACCAGTTCAAAGCAGTTCAGCTTCCGGACCCAAAGAATCATTAACTGCCTGCGATCCAAACAAAGATGTTGATCCACTGACCTAAGTTTGATTATTTTGAACTCAAAAGACTGTTTACAATGACCTTTTCCTATTTTTTGTTTTAAAAAACATTGTTGTTGAATTATTTTACCCCAGAACTAGCCCTAAAATCTTCCTCCAGCTTTTTCTTGACTTTGTTGCAGCCTGAATGTTAAGCATGGATTTATAAATTAAATGAAGTTGACCAGACAAAACATGACAAATGTTTGTGCAATCTACAATGAAATGCAAGTCAAAGTAAACATTTATATTAGTGTATGATTCTAAAAAAATGTATTTCCATACTATTTATAATTTGTAGATATAAAATAATGTAATATTTATAAATTAAACTATTGAACTGTCACTGATAATGTGCTTAATGGAACTGTGCAGTACAGTATAAAACAATTTGCTAATAGAATTATTATGGTAGTCATAAAACAAAAAGCTGTTTTAATGTTTTGATCAACCTTTCAGATGCTATACAAATTTGCTGCTTCAACATGTTAAGTCATTCATTAATTCATATCTTTAAACAACATTTTTTAATTGTTTTATGCATTTCAAGCAAACCTTTCAGTTCTTTTCAGGTTAGATTTTTGCATCTTTTCAGCTTTTTTCAACTTTTCAAATGACAAGTATAATGAAGTGTGTTTGTTTACCAGCTAGGATTATCACTACTTGGCTTTTATCTGTGTAAATCAATCAAATTTGATTTATATAGCACCAAATCATGACAAAGGTTATCTCATGACACGTTACATATTGAGGTGGTCTAAACCGGCCTCTCAAGCCAGTTTACAGAAAACCTTAACGAGTGAGGGTAAAGGAAGAGAGAGAGAGAGAGAGAGAGAGAGAGAGAGAGAGAGAGAGA
>JAPTYQ010000028.1:11586552-11605344 GCA_029814465.1 Ostorhinchus cyanosoma | reverse complement strand
ACTATAAAATAAAATGCAAAAACACTGATAAATATGTTTAGGTATTTATATCATTTGCATCTCAAAGGAAAAAAAATGGAAGAAGTTAAAAACGGAATCAATCATGACTTATTTACCTTCTATGTGCTTCATCAGGTGAATGCTTCCCGGGCTGGTTGGAACCTCTTTTAGCCCGGATAGCAGCGCAGCCCACTGCTGTGGTGAGCCCACGAATCAATACAATCAACAGGTATGATCTGAGGTTTAAAAAACCTCGCAGGCACTATTCTTTCAGAGGAAATTTTGACTGGAGGCTCAAGTTTGGATGGGAACGCCTCCCAAAAGCAGACTATAAGCAGAGGAAAGATGAAACATATCCCATCAGGTAGATACAAATACACACACGCACGCACACACACACAAACACACACACACACACTATAACTACAAATACCATATGCTGCTTTGATTATGACAATGATTTCAATAGAATGATGTTGAATGATTATATGACTGAATATGAATTAAACACTTGAGCTGGACTTGTGTTGACTTTACTTGATGTAAAAAATGTCTTTAAATTGCATTTTTTATTTTATTTTGATAAATGAAGTAATTTCATTTCATCACATCATTACTTAGACAGAGTTGATTTTTAATTCTCAAAAAACCCCAACTTAACATCAGTCATTGCAGTCATTACTGCTATGCACCAAGTACTGTATGAAGAAAACACAGTTAGGCTGTCTTTAAGGATGAAAAAAATAGCTTGTGTGTGACTGATATAGAAGGATTTATTAAGACCGTCTATCGCAAAATTGGATTAGGATTTTGTAAGTAAAGTATGCTGTTTGTGTCTAATCCTGCAGAACTCCTACCTTTGCCGGTGGTTTATTCTCTGTATCTAAATCATACTTTGAGCATCTTGGGGCATACGATGAGCAGATGGAGTTCTGGGGAGGTGAAAATTTGGAAATGTCTTTGCGGGTGAGAGACATTTACTGATGTGAACTTGGTGTTTATACAGTAACATCTAGCTGTTATATCCAGACCATCACCTCTTACACATACAGACTTATATTGGAGCTCAATTTGATCCCATTGACTTTTATGACCATTTATGACCATTATGTCAATATTGCTACTGTTTTTGGTTTACTGTGTCTCTCATGCTTTGTTTGAACCGCGTTTGGTTATTGTATGATACGATGCTTTCACATGTATGCACAACAGTAGTTGTAATGGAAGCCAGATACCTATAGAAACAAATACTGCACAATGTAATAATAATAAATTGATTTTAGATCATTTACTTGACTGTTTGCTTCCTGTTCCAAGGTTGGATCTACAGTTAGTAGTTAAAGTATTCTTATATTTGCTTTTTTTATCTGTTTATTCACCATTCTCAGGTCTGGCAGTGTGGTGGTCAGTTGGAGATTATCCCCTGTTCAGTTGTAGGACACGTTTTCCGCTTCAGTCCACACACTTTCCCTAACAGTAGCATTACGATCACCCACAACCTAGTCCGCCTGGCTGAAGTATGGATGGACGACTACAAATGGGTTTTTTACCGTGGACATAAAAGGGCTGCTTCTATTTTTACAGAAGTTAGTTATAAAAATGATGTATCTTTATACTTAAGGCATACCCTATGAGATGCACGATGACTTACTTCCTATGATTTTTGTTTCTTCTTAGAACTTATTTGGAGATGTTACTGAACGTCATGAACTCAGGAAGAGGTTAAAGTGCAGGGACTTCTCTTGGTATCTTAACAACATTTACCCAGAAGCCTATAAGCCTGACATCACACCTGTCAAGCATGGACGGGTACTTTTTTGGTTCTACAGAATCTAAAGTATTGTCTTTTAAGACCTCCCTAATGTAAATATTAATGCAAATGATGCATTTGATATATGCATACACATAATCCATACATACTGTGATCAGGTCATTAGAAAGTGTTTTCACTTTGCAGTTGGAATGCAGTGATTTACAGTGTTACTTGTATGCAACCCTGAAGTACACAGAGAAGAAATGGCAAGAATTCAGAATGTTGTCCTGCATCAAAAGTGATGAAGCACAGGTACAAATGTCTGTTTCATCACCTTAGAAATGCAATAAGATGTGTATTTTTAATGGTGTATCTTTCTCTGTGGCTTGCAGTATTTTGAGTACACATCTCAGAACGAGCTGCGTCTCAGTGCTGTCAATGAGATGTGTTTACATGCAAACCCTGGAGGCAGCGTGTCTGTAACAATCTGTCAGCTAAAAGGAAAAGGAACTAAAGCACCACCTGCACAAGTGTGGAAATTCACAAAGGTACAGTACACAGCAACTCACACAGCAACACATATTACAACACTGCCCTAGTTGCACAAAGAAACACTGTTTCCCTTTCCTCATTCCGATGTATTACCGAAAAAAGTTGTTTTGTTAACTTTTTTTTTTTGTTTCTTACAGACACACCATTTGCAGAGTTCCTCATCAGGCAAATGTTTGACAGTATCCCGTGGGTACATTTCTGTGACAAACTGTAAATCCACCAGTCACAATCAGAGATGGGACTTTGACTCTTCATAGATGTGTGCATAGAACTTTTATTTAAGGATGGTTCCACTTGTGTGAGTGTAAAATATATCTCAATGTTGTAACACATACTGACCGTAAAAGAGAGATTGTATCTATAATCTTTTCCTGGTCTCCTGTGGTTGTGATATGATCAAATCTTTTAGTGTGACTGATGTAAGAGATAGGGAACACAATCCACAGTCCTTGTTACTGCATGAAAAGGCATTTTAAAGTTCAACTGAAGCTAACATGTGGCTTCAAGAGAATGTGTCAAGTTGGTATGTTCTAAATACATTATTGTTACACTATACAAATCCCTCTTTTAGTAGCTGTCCCTTCGGTGCACATCAACACGAACAATCTAGTGAAACACAAAAGGATTATTATATTAAATACATTTGGGAAATGACTTTCTCAGACTCCTGAAGCTAAATGTTAGTTTCAGCTGAACTTTAAAATGTGTTATCCGCAGAGGGTGACCTCTGTGTCAGTATTACATGTCTGTGTTGTGCAGTTCCTTCCTCTTTGTGGTAAAGTTTAGTGAGGTTACAAGCAAAAAGAAGAGAGGATCAAAGCTTTATCAACCAGACTGCAGAGGAGATTATTTCTAAAGGAGAATAAGTTAACTATAAACAAACTAATTCAATAAATATGCAATATAAAAGTTATTAAAAATCTTACACTTCATTTGGGTTTCCTCCATTATTTCCTTATCTCTTTTATGCTTACTCGATGACACAGCAGACATTCCAGTTTTGTATCCATGTGTTTAGTTGCCATGAATTTCTTACATCACAACAGCATGAATCATCCTGAAGGGCACAAAGTTCTGTTCCCAATAACATAAATCAAAACATGTGAGGCTTAAGAGCTTGTTTAAGGTTGGGGTGAGGTTAAAGTAAAGAGTTAAGTTTAACCACTGTGTTGCAGTTGTTTCAGGAAAGTAATGCAAGTCAGTGCAGTGTTCCCAAAAACTGGAAGGGCAAGTAGAAAGTGTTGACATAATTATGCCAAGGCCAATACTTATAAGCCCTGATCCTTTATTTAGTGTTGACTGGTTGGCCACTATATTCATGCAGGTAAGGGGGGGGGGGGGTACTATTATTATTATGACTATGTTATTGTGTTAGAATTACATTTTGAAAGCTGTAATCGCTAATCACTGTTACGATTTGGTCAGACACAAGGTAAAAGCTGACTTATGAGGGGTTTTGGTGCTTTTTGCAGCCAACATAGTGGAAGGTAAGTGGGATATTCAGGTTGTTCCAATCTGCAGCTTCACCTCTAGATGTCACTAGATGTCCCACAAAAAAAAACCTTAATAAAGAAGTTTATTGATGGAATAATAGAAGGGTAATTATTCTAACTATTCTGTCCTCTCACTTTCAACAATAGCATCCCTGTTGTTGACGTTTTCTTGTGTCTTATAAACATTAAAAATATTGCCACTGCCCGGTTTTCATAAGCCTGTGCGCATGTTCTGTTAAGCCACGCCCACCTGTTGAGTCAGTGACGTTGGTGCCGTCGACGGTGATGGGAACGCGGGCGAGCGCTGGTGAGTTTCTCTCAAACCAATAAAATCTCTCAATTCCGCTTTGTCACCAGAACAGGGAAGTAGGCAGGACTCGTAAATGCGTACTGCACTTTATACATCAATGGCAGCTCCAGTCGTAACTGTAGCCGCTGTGTGTGTGTAAAGTGTGGATCCTGTCTCGGGTTTACTTCTGTTAACTATCACCTCACCTGTGAGTAGAGCCGATGTTCGCCTCTTCGCTTTTAGCATGAAGCTAGGTGTAAGCTAGGCTAACTAGCAGGCTGCAGTTTGGAATTGTTGCTTGTCAAGTTGTGTTGTTATTGCAGCGTGTGAAGCTAGTGTGATGACAGGGCGTTTTTTTTTTTTTTTAAATCCCAGTTTACAGCAAGCGACATAATACCTTGGGGTTCAGTTAAATAGCAGTGTAAGTACAGCTCTTCCGTCTAATATATGAATTAGCTTACTATTAATAATACTGTACATTAATGCACTATTAACACAGTGTTAGCCTGTGTTATCTTGGTGTAGCTGCTCAGCTTTATCAGTGTTTTACTGTAAGGTTTAACGTTAGCCTGGTAAATAAGGGATTTGGTGGAGGATTGGACTAATATCATTATAGTTGCGTAGCTATTTCTGCGGTGCAGGCTATTTCTGGGAGGTGTAGTGGTAGGAAGACCATCTGAAGTAAACAACTAACACGTGTAGTGTATTTGTGTATTGATTGGTAATGTCAGACGGCATTTGTATAAAACATATTGTGTTATTGCTCAGTTTATGTTATTATTCAATACAGCTAAACTCTGCAGAGTCTATGAGAAGTCAGTGGTTAATACTTCCTGATTTTTTTGTATCATTGTTCTTGGATGAAAAGAAATGAGTCACAACTTGTTACTCACCAGGAAATTTAAGGAAATCTAACCTGCCCTTTCCCAGAGTTGTGCTCTACAGTTTTTACCACCCTTGAAATGTGAGAGGTGAAATGAATTGAGGAAAGATGCCTACTACTCTGCTTCTTTGCCAGGTCCTCATTGTAAATGAGAAGTGGTTCTCAGTTGACCTACCTGATTAGAAAGGATGTAAGACTTGTTGGAAAAATATTTTATCCATTGCTTCTCATTAATTTTAATGTTTTTATAATGCACTGCACTTTCTTGAGTAAATCAACATGCTTACCATAACTCACATTTTAAAGAAAATGCATGTCCTGAGACAGTACAGAAATCCATGAAGACTTGTTGGGCTGAATGCAAAATTATTTGTCTTTTGATTTATTTAGAATTTGGATCCATCCTCTTAAATGAATAATTGAGCCAGTGTAAGTGCTTTGAGTACGCAAAATAAAAAAGCACTATAAAAATCTAAACCATTGTTGTGATTATTGTGTCAAAGATGGCTATTTATTTTCCTTTCTCTGCTTATTAGCAAAAATGAGCACCCTTCCCCTCTCTCGATCTGAGGTGTTTGGAGAGCTGAGAAAGGAGCTGCATGAGGATGAAGAGTTCCATCAGTCTGACGCACACGTCTTCATCATCATGGGAGCATCGGTGAGAACGGGGGAGGGGAGTCATAATCTAGTCGTATATGGGATCACAAAGATATTAAAATATGGACTAATAAAGCAAAGTACATTGAAATTAGGCTTATGATTTAGAACAATACTAATTACAAGCATGAACAGTAATCAAACTGTAAATTTTGCATAGTTGCTTTTCGAGTATATGTAGTCTTCCTCCTTTTACATTATTATTTTGGCACATTTACAGTGTTACTTGTAGCTTGTTACTTAATTAGATTTTTATATGGTGTGTTGACATCTTCACATCTTTCAAGTCCTGCAATAATTGCACATAATGCAATTAAGGAAATGTTGAAACCGATTTCATTGAGCTTCTGCAAACAAGAACTGCCTAGTTATCTCGGTGTGTAATAGTCTTGGTTTGAGACAGTGAGATCCTCTTTGCTTCTGATTTGTATTGTATGAAAACTCTGATTTGTATACTCAAAAAAGGATACAGGTTATTCCTGATTATTCAAAACCAGTTTTACCTGGGGTTTGGTACCATACCATGTATGCATTTATTTTTACCCTTTAGGCAGAATGTGACAAAAGGTTACAATTGACCATTGTCTTTACAGAGCACATATAAATGGTTAAAATTCTAAGTAAAACTAGTGTGATGAATGTTTTCAGAAGTATTGAAGTATGGATTACTAGAGTAGTAAGTTTTAAAACCCTTACAAGGACATTTGGACAAATAAGTTGTGATAAAGGAGAGCAGCTACTTGTTATTGAAAATAGTCAAATTCAAAGTTTTGTATTTCCTGAAACAAAATGTATTTTCTTTTTATGCTCAAAGGAACAATATAATTGAGCAGTGTGTGACCTTGTGTAATTTTTGTTTGATATTTTCAAAGTTTAGCTAGGATGTAGTACAAGGCTGTGTCCTTTTTTTTTTTTTTTTGCTGTCATTGGATTTTGCAGTGTCACTAAGAGTCAGCGTTTTTCTTTCAATGTGTAGATCAGTGAAGAGATTGTCTGTGCACAGTCTCATTCTGCTCATTCTTTTTTCATGGATGCATGTGTGTGTTTACCTTATTGCTGTGCAGGTTTCTTTTTAAAAATAGCTCTCATGTGTTGATCATGAAGTGAAGTGATTCAGTCCTTCTGCATTTTTAATACTTTACATCCACTACTGATGCAGCTACTGTTGATGTTCAGTTTTATGGCTGGAGGAATAGAATGTCTGACTTTAGCACACTTGTCCCCTTGCTAAAATTGCAAAGCATTAGAGTACTATTCTGGATCAAAACCAATGAATGTCCAAGCCAGAATTTACAAGTAACATAAATTGCACATTTCTATGTGTATGTATGTTTGTTTGTGTTGTGACATGACCAAACTTCAAAACTGGTAGACGAAACTCCATTTCTAAGCTAACACTAGGTGGTATTTCACACTGTTACTGCTGTAGAGGAGCAGGAGAGAACCACTGAGCTATTCTGGAGGTGCTTATATTTTAATATATATTAATAGGCTAAATAGGAAAAAAATAAAAATCCAAAATTTTCAACATTTTGTTTGTGTTACATACTATGCCTTTAACCTTTAACTATACTTTTCTTATCTGAATCATTTTGTTGACATAATCTTAACTAAATAGCATGATAAAATAGCACAGATAAGGAACATTGGATACCAATGCTTTAAGGGCTATTCAATTTACAATTTGTTTGTTCATGCCTACCATTATCACCAATATAATGTATTTGTGGCCTCTGTTGGAGACAGACAGCTTAACAGCTTTTTCTTTTAAAGAAAATGAATATTGTCCACTACAAAGGACATTATGTTAAAAATAATTTTTAAAATGTGTTATGGCATTATGAAACTTTGGATGAGTTTCAGAAGGTTATTCCTGCTTACTTTAGACAGTTTAAAGTTTGGAGCTTTAGTTTCTTTTGCAAAATTTTATCGTTTAATTTAGTAAGTGCTTAGACCATCTGTGTTTTCATTCTGGTGACTGCCTCAGTAGGTGGCACTTACTTCCACTGGGATTAGGTTGTGCAGGTCTTAAATAAGCAACCCACTTACCTGTTTCCACACGTTGTAACCTGTATTGTGGCATTGTAGGATTTCTATGCACTTTAAAATAATCTCCATTGGTTAGTCATTGTGCACTGACCAAACACACACAGTAATTTCATGACATCAATGCACATATAATGATTTTTGTACCCAGCCTGTAATTTTGATATTTCTAACAGTGTGTTTACACCCTCAGGGAGATTTGGCTAAGAAGAAAATCTACCCAACTCTATGGTGAGTGAAGCCTTCAGCCTTAGTGACAGGCCTTCAAGCAGATGAATGCTGAAGTTGACATAATGAAATGTTTGTGATATTGTTGTCTCTGGTTCCTCTGTTTTGAATCAGGTGGTTGTTTAGAGACGGTCTTCTGCCTGAGCAAACGCACTTTGTGGGATTTGCTCGCTCTGACTTGACAGTTGATGCCATACGGACTGCTTGTATGCCATATTTAAAGGCAAGACTGGGCTCTGAATTTCATTTTTTAAAAATCTCTTATTGTGCTTGATGTTGTCATTGGAAAGACTGACATTAAAACTATGTTTGTCTTTTTGTGTCTGACTGTGGATCAGGTTACTGACACAGAGGCAGAGCGACTGTCAGTCTTTTTCCGCAGGAACACATATATCAGTGGCAAATACGTTGATGAGACTTCCTTTGCCAAGCTCAACACACACCTGTTGTCTCTTCCTGGAGGAGCTGATGCTAATCGGCTCTTCTACCTGGCACTGCCACCCACTGTTTACCATGATGTTACCAAGAACATCAAGACCCAATGTATGAGCACAAAGTAAGTCAACACTATGGCTGTGTCATATTGTTGATGTAGGAAGTATCTGTGTTTACAGCTGCACATGACTATGTGACCAACAGCAGGCAGCGCCTTATAGAAATACTTGTTAAAAACATTCTGAAGTGATACAGCCAACAAAAAATGCCAACTGTGTGCATTTTAGAATGCTACAATACTAGCATTATCATAAGCTATCCATAGCTTTAAAGGCTGAGCTACGTCTTATGTCTTAGGAAAAAAGCCTTCGATAATCTTTTCTCAAGTAGGTGAGTGAGTCAGTGTTCTTTAAGTGATTCTTACTTCAGTGACTTTGCAAATTTCAAATTAAGTCAATATCAGTGAGTGCAAATAGACTGTACTAATATTAAAACTGAAGAAGGAGCCCAGTTGAAACCCATTTGTGCTGATAAGTGAACTGGATATGACTTTCTCTATTTGTTTTCTTCTGTGTGTATTGGTGTGTGTGCTATAGAGGCTGGAATAGGGTGATTGTAGAGAAGCCATTTGGTCGAGACCTACAGAGCTCTGAAGAGCTGTCCACTCACCTCTCGTCCCTCTTCACTGAAGAACAGATCTACCGCATAGATCACTATCTGGGCAAAGAGATGGTGCAGAACCTCATGGTTCTCAGGTGGGGGGAAAACGCATACATCACTTTCCTGCTGCTAAATGCTGCATGTCTGTTAACATGTGACAATTCATTGATGAGGCCGCTGTTTTTTTACTTCCATTTATTGGTAGGATCAAACTTGGAAGAAAGTATCAGGCAGTTTGACTGACCTGGATTTCTTGCAGAATATCTATAATATCAGACATTCAAACATGCAACACTTTTTTTTTTTTTTACTTTGCAGCATTCGATATATCCCTATTTTATATGGATAGTAGAGAGATGGTTCCATTTTAAATTCTGCAACAATCCACTAGAATAGACTAAATTTGTATGAACCCAGAAGAAAACAGAATAAACACGGTGTCACAACCAGCTGTCTGTTTGCACTGTATCCTGCTGGGTAGAAACATCTGACATTCATTGCAGGTTTGGAAACCGTATCTTTGGACCAATCTGGAACAGGGACAGTGTCGCCTGTGTTGTCCTCACCTTTAAAGAGCCTTTTGGCACTCAAGGACGAGGAGGTTACTTTGATGATTTTGGCATCATCCGGTAAGAAGAAAAAAAAAAACCTTACAATCAATATTAAATTGTACGTTTTTACATGGTTTAAAGTCATACAGTATGAAAATAAGAACAGCTACAGAGGCTTATTTATTTCAACATTACAATCACCATTATGTAGTAACCACAGTTATTTCTAAATAATTACTGTAAGCTCACAGTAAGGCAGATTATGTCTGTCTTAATCACAGAAGTGTAATAATCAGTCTGATGCAGTGTCTTTCAGTGACTTCTTGCTCCAAACACAGCCTCTCAATTCCTTATTTTTGTTTCTATGTACATATATTAATCTATTTTATGTTTTAAACTGGGGCTGTTTGGTTAAAACAAGATTACATCACAGCATTATTTAAAATAATTGCAACATGACTTTTTTTTTTTAGGGTTAAAACTTTCTTGGTTTTGAAGGAAACGGCTCAGATTAGTGAGCATTCTACTAAGTGTATGCTTTTTCAATTCAAGCATACAAGCTTAAATTAGGATTAAAAAAATCCTTGTGCATTTACATAATTAGACAGGCTAATGTTGCAGTTCTGTTAATTATGCAGCTCTGTTTTGGGTCCGTATGTGTAGTTTTTGTATTTTTAATCTACAGGCTCCAAAACTTATATGTATGGTCAAAGACTGTTGGATAATGACAGTAAATCTCTCGAATTCCAAATTTCTTTGTCAGGGTTGAATACATGTTAGCTGTAATATCTGTGCATGTATCAATTCTACACATAGATCATATTCAGAATTGATTAGTTACCCTTTCAATTAAGATCAAACTCTGTGTGAACACCTGTTCCTTTTGTCATGGTCAGCGATGTCATGCAGAACCATTTGCTCCAGATGCTCTCTCTGGTTGCCATGGAGAAACCAGCGTCCACCAGCTCTGATGATGTCAGGGATGAAAAGGTAACAAATAAAACCGCACTTCTTACAGAACTACATTTCATTGTTGTTATAGCTGTGTTCTTACTATGCACTCCCTCTCGTAGGTTAAGGTGCTGAAGTGTATTGCTCCGGTGACCATGTCCGATGTGGTGCTGGGTCAATATGTGGGCAATCCAGAGGGCGAGGGAGATGCCAAACTAGGTTACCTTGACGATACCACTGTCCCTAAAGGATCAACTCAGGCTACCTTTGCAAGTGCTGTGCTCTATGTGCACAATGAACGCTGGGATGGTAATCACACTTCTATTCTTTACTGAAAAACCACCTCAGCTTTCTTCCTCTTCGCTGTGTCATAATGCATTGTCATGCATATGTTCCTTCCCAGGAGTTCCTTTCATCCTTCGTTGTGGAAAAGCACTGAATGAGAGGAAAGCGGAGGTACGGCTGCAGTTCACTGATGTTCCAGGTGACATTTTTGGAAATCAGTGCCGTCGGAATGAGCTGGTTGTACGCGTTCAGCCAAATGAGGCAGTCTATGCTAAAATGATGAGCAAGAAGCCTGGTGTATACTTCAGCCCTGAAGAGACTGAGCTGGACCTGACCTACAAAAGCAGATATAAGGCATGTGCAAGTTCATTTATGTATTGATCCTCAATCAAGATTTTAATAAAGGATAAGTCTGTTGAGATGAATTATCTCATTTTCAACAGGATGCGTACCTTGGATACACAGAAATGGCAATACAGCAAACGCATACACACAGAAAAGGCTGTCCCAGACTTAACTGCTCCCAAATTTACTGGTTCCCCTTAAATGCCAAAATACATGTTAGCAATATACAGATCTCTGCCAAACTATATTTCTTTCTGATTCTGTGATTGATAGCTAATATTAGCCTTGTCAAAAGGAATTAATGACTTTGAGGTGGAGGAGTGACTTTGAATTACATGTCCAGTTTTCCAATTATTCACTTTCTATTAGTCCAAAAATAATATGGTGATTACAATCACAGAGTTGATATCAGGTGATTAATCAGTTCATTAGCTTTTTCTGTGGCCTTATTCTATCAGCCTTTTAAGGATCCACTCTCAGTCAAACTCTAATACGTACATTAAATATACAGTACATATACCCATATGAGCTACATGAATACATGAACATACATGATACATGCAAGGGGAGAGTAGTGTTTAAAGCTAAATATTGGATGAAAAACTGAGAATAAATGAGATCCTCTAATGATAGGAGATAATATTTGAGATGTAAAAATTTGAGAGAAAATGCAAAAGAAAACAATTATAAACTAGAAAAGCACTCAGGGAGCGCAGACCTCCGCCAAGGCAGATTCCCCAAGCCCTAACCCCAACCCTCAGTGTGTGGTATTTGACACGGTGTGAACGAACATACACGTGGAATGCATACAGATAACACGGCAATTAAACGTGACATGTATATTTTCGTGAAGTCATGATATCACGTTGAAATGACAGGTTTTGAAATAAAATAATTTAATCTCATTTCCTGTTTTTAGGATGTGAAACTTCCAGATGCTTACGAACGTCTTATCCTGGATGTCTTCTGTGGAAGTCAGATGCACTTTGTACGCAGGTCTGTTTTAATTGTCTTCTGATGTTGTCTGTTGTTACTGTGAAACAAAGCTGTCTGATTAACATGTATTTTACAGAAGCTAAAAAATCCCAACACTAGATGGCACCAAAATTCTGTTTTTCCTGCCTCACCATAGTCAAGCCTGAGTTTTAAAAACTGTCTTTATTTATGTGGCAGCTTGGGTTCAGTTGAATATTATTTCTATGTCTGCAGTGATGAATTAAGGGAAGCATGGAGGATCTTCACACCTATCCTTCATCAGATTGAAAAAGAGAAGCCCAAGCCTATTCCTTACAAATATGGAAGGTAGGAAATGCAGTCCACCATGACCTTTAAACTTGACAGAGAATCCAATATAATGAGGATTATGACTGGCTCTCTCCTGTTTTCAGCCGTGGCCCAACAGAAGCAGATGATCTGGCAAAGAGAGTTGGATTTCGCTATGAAGGCACTTACAAATGGGTCAACCCTCACAGACTCTGAGCTGTGATGAAATGAGGGAGGAGTAGAGGTAGGATAGCAGGAACTGTGTAGGAGGGTCAATGAGCTGTGTCAAGTTCCAGCACGGAAGTGTGTTTGAGGAAGAAGGTGTTTCAAAGTAGCAGCTTGAAAGAAAAAAAAAAGCTATTTAAAAATATAGTGTTTCTCAGGTATAGGGTTTAGTTTTTGGAACCAGTTCATCAGACGTTAAACAGAGAAAGAATGATAGGCTTATGTTACAGTGATGTGCTTGTACTCACAGTTTTTCATACCACCATAGCAATACTTAAAGATGGGACCAATTAATTTGGAGAGGGAACAAAATGGTAATGAATCTGAGTATTTTTGTGCTGTCTGAACTGGCTCCAAGACGTTCACATTAATTAGGTCACAATTTATCAGGATGGCGAGTGGAATAACTGAGGAACAAGAACAGAGCAGAGCAACAACAAAGCACCCAGCTGAGTCATGCTAACTCAGTGCAACTACTGTACCAAAGATGGTAACTACACAGTAGAGATGAGAAACAATAAGAGACTGTCCACCAGTCATGCTTAACACCATTCTGATTGTAAAACCATTATGCTTTGACTGCATTTATTAACTGCATATAATGTACTTTATCGTACAACTTGCTTATTTTCATACTTCCTTCATCTGGGACCAAGGACTTATTGGTGGTTTGAAGGTAAAGGAAAACTAATGTCTGTGTTTCCAGAGGGCGAGGCAGCACGTTATCTAAACAAGTCACGCTGGAATAGTCTTAAAGTGTCCTTCTGGACAAGTAAAATGAACTCTCCTTCTTGTTTAGGTGCCTCCTTCTTCATTTCATTCCCTTTTGTTTACATTTCTTCAGGTCTAATAAAGTTGCTGTTTTTTGTTGCATATTTTATCTATTTAGACAGCAGCAACATCTACCACGGGCCAACAGTAAATGTCTGTCCTTGTAATGACGTACTGAATGCTGCTGTTCACTGCACACTTATGTAAAAGTAGCTTATATTTCCACAACTTGTAATAAACTAGTTTGGCTCCTCTAAAAGCATTTTGTTTTATTTTTTTGCCACTAGATAAATATTTCTATGCATGTTTTCCAACAAGATACTGGACTGGTAAATGGAAATCTTTGTGTCTTGCGGTCTTTTGAGCTTTCATTGATTTGTACTTGAATGACTACTTTCTGTCAGCTGTTAAAAAGAAGACCGGCTGGAAATGTTAAATTGATCAAACAGTGTGTAAACGGTGGGACATTGCCTAGTCATCATCCTGTTTTCAGAACATTTCCTGTATTCCTGTTTACTTTAAAGCTCTTTGCAAGGTTGACATGTCACTGTTTGAGTAGTTACGTACATAGAACCCCCTCACGGACAGAGCTACTCATGCACAATGCAAACTCCAACTGACACATGCACTAATATTGTATAAAATGTCTGCAAATAGATGTACGTGCATGTGTTAATTCCCCGTGGCTCACATTTCAGTGGCTGCATTCAAATAGATGCGCTTGAAAAGGTACTGAAAAGATTAATACATTCTGAAAATAGTTTAATCAATGCCGTTTTCATGCACATCTGATGTGAGGAAAAACCTTGGCGGATCTTAGAGGTCCGATGTCAAGTAAATCAAGTTGAAGTGCACCAGGTTAACATACATTTCTTAAAATCTTCCTGTTTCCAGTTTATAGTATGTGACCTACTTTAGCTGTACAAACTGACGTGGATATGATACACAGCTTGTATTGTCAAGCCCTGATCTTTCCTCAGCCTACAATGGTGCTTTATTGTTCTTTGGACATAGTAAGGGCAGTTGTGTTCCTGTTTGTCCTCCAAATTCTTGTATTTTTCTCTTTGCAGATATTAATGACTACTGTGCTGCTGTGTAATCCAACAAACATATATGGAAAATAATTCCAGCAATAGTTTGACGACAGAATTAATTTATTCAGACAAATTTCCAGTACATTAGATTGGACTCAATTGAAACTGGGTCAAGCAGGGTTACAGTAATAAAACGCATAGTGGACGGACATTAAGTAGTCATGTCTTTGGTTTGACAAAAAAAAAAAATAGGACGACTATGGCCACAACCGAGCACACTAAGGCACTTACATTTTTTTTCTTTTTTTTTGTTAAAAACATTTGCTGTGCGTTCAGTTAATATACAGTACAAGACATGAAGATAATCATTTCACAGTGAATTATGTAAGACTTAAGAGCATACAAAGACAAAATGAAGCGAGGTATATCTATAATTTAGTAACCTCTGGTGACGGACATGCATCCACTGGACGGAGACATAAATGTTAAATGAAGATAAATCCTTCTACAGAAGGCCATCAGGAGGTCTGTGCCCTGAGCAGTGAGCCCTGCCAAATCTGAACACATGATGGTGCCACGTAAACATTTAACAAACCTGGTCATAAGTAAAAAAGTTAAGATTCATGATTCTTATGCCATTATATAACTGATATCCAGTGTGATTTCTGTGTTTGTGCTGTGGTTTGACTTTTGCTAACAATCTACCATCATGTATTCTGATTTAATTTGGCGTAAAAATGAAAAATCTCAGGCGCAAAGAGCTATGTGACCATCCCATGAGGAAAACCCCCTACCATTATCCTTTCATATGTTCATATAATTCAGGAAATGGAAGAAAGCACTTTATGGATGTCAGAAACGTAGTGAGGACAAAGTTGAACAAGTGCAGGATACAAATGTTACCCAGCCTCTCTGAGTGTGAACATGAATTGCACTTACAGGCTGGAACCACTTTGTAGCGTGACATGTTATTCTCCATCAATTTCTGAGAGGTAACAGATAAAAAGCGGTCATGTTCTCCATTTCAAGGCACATGGTCAGTTTTGTTTGTTTTGTTTTTTTTACATGTGCTCTGGATGGTTCTGCAAACAGCTTATGAACTCTGTGACTGGATGGTTCTGGTAGCAGATCTGATAGACTGCATTGAACAGTGGGAACCTAGAGGGGGGAGGAGGGGAAATTAAAATGAGTGATTTTTATTTTTCAAACACGTATAAATAAGGGCTCAGTTTGTGAGTTTGCAGTTAACTTACTTGTCAATTAGGTTTTTGTGCTTGAGTATGAGATACACCTCAGCTGCTGTTGCTGGTCCTTGGAGTTTCTGACCATTCAGCATTTCCTTCTCCAATTCCTCAATGGACTGAAAACAAGAGGAAACAAGGCCACTTCTTAGTCAGCTAATAAATAAATAAATGGATGTTTTCTCCGCGAATGGAAAAAAAAAATCCAGAACTTTCACCTTTCCGGTCTTGACAAAAGCTTCGGCGACTTTCCGGTTGCGGCCACCGTAGCAAGTGGTGATGAGGTCAGCCACCCCACAGCTCTCCAAGAAGGTGGCAGAGGACACAGGCCCAGCGGTGCAGAAAATACGGGCGAAGGCAATCATTTCCATCAGGCCTAACCTGATTACAGCTGCTTTAGTGTTGTCCCCGTAGCCCAAACCGTCACAGAAACCTGCTCCGACTGCAACAATGTTCTGCAGGAATAGGGAAAGAAGGACAAGTGTAAGTAAGAGGAGAAGATGTGTGATTATGAAGGCGGCTCGTAAAAGCAATTCCCAAGTAGTGTCGAACACAGAACTTTAGACGCATAATAGCTGAATGATTATAGTGATTCTAAATCTGTGTTAAACGTAGAGTCTGGAACCCCAAACTGTTCTAAAATCTCACCTTCAAGGCTCCACAGATTTCCACCACATCATACTCCTCTACTACAGTAACTCGGAAGTTGCTGGTCTGCATGAGGTCCTTCAGGAGAGTTCCATGGTTTTTATTCTTACATCCTGTGAGATGATGAAAAAGGAAGTCTGTAATGTTTGCCGGTCACAACAATTTAAACTGTAACTTTATCCTTGTGGAGTCTAACTCCACCACATGATTCTGACAATCGTTAGTCAGAAAGTTGCTGAGAGTAGTGATGAGTGTGTGGATGTGCAACAGGAGTAGTTCAGGGACATGGGTATGGCTGAGAATCACGAGATACTTATGCATAACCCTATGAGGCTCTGAAAGGGTTAGTTTGAGACTTAGTACTTGTTGCATCACCTGAGAAAGGTTCACTTCAGTAAATGTTTACATGTGTGCTATATTTAGAATATTTCCACTGTTTTCTTGCCATCACACAGTCCTTTCCATCAGAGAACGGACGCACTGAAGCTTCTCAAACCTTTTAGAGTTCCCTGACAAACAGTGTCACTGTCATGTTTTAATACATTATTTAAGAGTCAAATTGATAAATAAACCAATCAATGAAGCAGTTTTACAAGGCTTTTGCCCCAGTGGGAATTCAGTGGTTCATAAAGTGATTAAAAGTCTTCAGACTGACGGGTTGTAAAATGAATAAGGTTTCGTGTAATCTGACTGATGCAAAGGAAAACTAAATACCTCTGATTAGAGGCTGTAACATTGACTTTTTAAAAAAAATACAAATATAATGACACCAAGATGTACTAAATGTTCCACTGCTTCATCACAAAGGTGGAAAGATTCAGAAGTGGAAGCAATGCGCTGAGCTGTTTTCACTAAAAGCTCATTTTAACACATTTGTCATTATGTATATTATGCGTAGGTGTATTATTGCCAGTATTACTGTGATTCATTGTAATTAAGTCATATAATTCCATTTGTAGCTCCAAAAAACAGTTTAGTGTTCATTATCACAGTAAAGATGAGTCAATTTTGTGACTTTGGATCCTGTTAGTGTACTTGAAATGCTCCAAGGCCTCCATAGAGCTACACTGTCAGCCAAATTTAATCCTGTCAAAACAGAGTTGTGTTTTTTGGAGTGAGTGTGCAGATAAGATGACATATGCACTCATGTGATGTGTGCAAAGACAGGCCAACATCAAACTACATTAACCCAGTCTGTCATTTACATAACTACAATAAAACTCATTAAACCTTCACCTTCAATCTCTGATGAAGCAGAAAGCTTCGAAGTATGAGCTGCCAGGAAAACTAACAACATGCTTTAAAAAGAAAACTGGCTTATCTTGGCCAAAGTACAGGCTTGTCCTAATTAATCAGCATTCTTGTTGTGCAGTAAGAAGAACAAAGAAACAGTCACTGGTCTAACCAATAGTGGTCTCACAAAACTTTTCATCAGCAACTTCATTGGCAATGTTGGCCCCCATCAGCACACTCATGGTGATACCGAGCTTCTCCTGAATCACATCAGAGATGAGTTTCAGTCCATCAGGCCCTTCATCTACACCCTGTGGAGACAAAAACACAAGAACATGCCAACATTAATGTGTAGCTAGTATGTGGGATCAAAGTCCAAACTGTACAAGTGGGTTTTACTCTGCATGAGGCTTTCGTAATATGCAGCATGAAACACCAAAACTGTAGCATTTACAGTCAGAGAAGGTTATACTGGATAGATACTGGCACTAAGAGACATGTGAAGCATCATCCTTCATACTTTTTAATGGGTCAGTCTGCTGTCATTTAATCACTCTATTGCGTTGTTCTCAGAAATAAACAAACACTAAAATTGTTAAAAACATATTGCACAGCCAGTCAGACCTTGATGAGGGATATCCCCAGGGCATCACTCTTTATCTTGCCCTTGATGGTGTCACACACTTTCCCAACAAACTGGTGGGGAATCACAAAAATCAAAATGTCTGCCTCATTGGATGCCTCCACCAGGTCTGGAACAGCCAGCTGCAGGAAAAGATAAGAATGGCGTTATTAGAAATATAACACAGCTTCATGGAAGTCACTACAGAGATAGTGTAACAAAAACACCCCAAAGTGACATCACAGTGATTATACTTGATAAATGTTTAAAAAAAAAAAAGGGGGGCTGCAATTCATCTCACAAACATGGAAGAAGATGTTTGGGGGAAAAAAAGGCAAAAGCTGACATTAAGCAACAAGCAGAAGAGATACTCTGTTTAGTAGGACAAAAAGACCATTTTCTTACCACATTTGAGGGTAGCTTGTGCCCAGGGAGGTACTTGACATTTTCATGCTCAGTGTTGATTATTTCGGTCAGTTTTCGCCCATCAACCATCTCTTCAAACACCCACATTTTTACAGTATTGTCAAACTGAGGGCTCCTTGCAGCATTGGTACCCACTATCTTGGCAATAGCAGAACCCCTGTTTAATACATAGTTAAAAGTTAGTATTTACTGTAAAAAAAA
>JAPTYQ010000028.1:11531547-11547209 GCA_029814465.1 Ostorhinchus cyanosoma | reverse complement strand
GGAGCCTCTGAACGTCCATCTAATGACCATGAAAAGATGACAAACTGCATTTTACGCCAATTATTTACATGTATTGATAGGATTAGTGATTCAACAGGTATTAAACAGTTTAGATCAATAGATGGTTTTAGGATGTTTGGGTCTTTATGGATTAAATAGGAAAGTTAGAGTAAGAATGATCAAATGTGCAATTAAACTTGCATATGTTGATAAAAAAAACAATTATATTACCCATAAATTACTTACTGACACACTATGCTATGTCGTGAATTGAATGAAAAGTTAATCACAAGTTTACATGAACACTTGTGACAGAGATAATTCACTAAAGCAGTAGCTGTAACTAAATAATGATGCAGCTGTTACTCACTTGATATATCTGACATTTATTTTTGATGATGGCTCCGAGGCAAGGATGTCTCATTTTGTTAAATGCCTGTTGCTTTGACTATTTTATATGCATCACTAGTGGGAGAGACGAAGACACGAGACGAGGAGCTACATTTGAGAATGGGATATGAACGATCTGACGACAAAAATAATAATGTCTTAAAGTCAGAGTTTGCTTAAAGATCTGGTTTTCAGTCCTGTATTGCATCTATTCATCCTCAACAAACCCCTACTTTTTCATTCTTTATCCCGTTCACCTGACAATCCAAAGGTTTGGTACTTCTTACAGTACCCTATAGAGTCAGTGCAGTGAACATCAGGCACGTTCCTGACAGCGATATGTCTTTACAAGTGTCAATCACCTGTTTTTACATCCAGCTTTTCTAAAAAAAAGGACTAAAATGTTTGAGTTTTTCAAAAAAGCCCCAAAAACTATTATAAAGTACAGGGGGATTTACGATACACTGAAATGTTACTATGGAATTTCTGCCCATGAAAAATGTATCCACTGCAGCTCCGAATGTTCTAAAGAATCACTGTTTTGCTCACAAAAATTTGGGTGTTTCATGTAAGACTTTCATCTCCTAATCTGATATGCTTTCCTGTGAGAAGAAAACGCATTTTCACTGCAGCTTTCAAGTGTAGAAGACACAACGCACTCTTAAGCTAAAAGTAAAATAGACACATGAAAAAAAAAAAAAGATTAAACAGGGTGATCTTTTTAAAGTTCTTTATACTTTTGGGGACAAATCCTGGAGGACGTGATCCCCTTCAGTTTAGATAAGACCTGAACAGAGCTACACTAATGCAAGTATGATGACAACATTTCATCTCATATCACAATATTTTTGTCAGATTATATTGTGTAAATTCTTTTTGGAAAGCAGCAGCTGAGATTAATGCAATTTTTTTTTTTTATAATACACACTTCTTTTGTTTTTGTGGTTTATTTTGTTCACATTCTCACCTAAAACACAATGTTTCACTGTTTTAATGTTGCTGAATATAAACTCAGATTGCACTGACAAAATAAGCACTAAATTACTAAACCACCTGAGGTATGTTTTCCATCTCATTTTGTCTTGCCTTTTCTTTTAGAAAAGAATAAATAGAATGACCTTTGTTACCATTATACTCACACATTCAATGAAATTACAGCTTAAATTATTCACGTTGTTTTATTCTTGTTATGTTCTTATAGCATTTTCAGCTTATTAGGTCTTTTGTGTGGTTTTATGTTGTTAGACCTTTGACATCATTTATGTTATTACCCTGAAGGGGAGGCAAAGGGTATTGATTTGAGTTTGGTTTGTTTGTTAAACTGTTGGTTGAATTCATACCAAATTAGGTTTATAGATTAACACTTACCCAGAATAGATCTGATTACATTTTGGGAAAAGTAGATCAAAGTTAAAAAAAAAAAAATTCCCCATTTACTTATTATGTTTGTAGCAGCAAAACTATTAATTGAATTCATACCAAATTGGATTTATAGATTTCCAATAATCCAGAATAGAGGTCAATAGATTTTGGGAAAAGCAGGTCAAAGTTTTAATTTTTTAATGAATTCTTAAAATCTTTTTCCCCCCATTTACCTATGATGGGTGAAATTTCACATGTCAGTAGCAGCAAAATTATTGGTTTAATTAATACAGAATTATGTTTATAGATCACCAGTGACCCCTAATAGATGTGGTTACATTTTGGGAAACGTAGATCATATTTCACATTTTTTATACAATTTTTAAAATCTTTTTTTTTTGTCCCATCTACTTATAATGGGCGAAATTTCACAAGTCTATAAAAACATAAATTTTGTTTCAATTTACGTCAAATTTGGCACATATATATAGAGGCAACTGATATACTGACATCAGCACACGCATAGACATGACGACAACAACTGGATCATGCTGAAATAAACTAAAATATATCCGAGGGGCGGGGTTTGTTGTGCCCGACACCACTTGTTTTCATCTTTCATGACCAACATAAAATGACAAATAATGGTATGATTTTTTGACACTAACCTTAACATTTAAAAAAAAATAATGATTTAACATTTATAATGACAGTTACAGATATATTGATATGCACATATTTTGATTGCATCTCCCAGCTCTTTTCTAATGTAGGTGGATGCTGTAAACACTCATTCTGGATTTGACGACACTATAAATGAAACAAGATATTTTAGAGCTGCTACCGGGCGGCATCCAATAATTTAGGTGATCTAGGCTAATCTTGCCGCTTCACTGCCTCCAACTGCATGGGGAGAAATAAAATAGCATCCTGCAGCTTCCCCCTCACTGGGTTAGTAGGAAAAATAGTAAAATTGCCCATAAGCAGAAATATCACTTCAAAGCTACTTCAGTGCAGCTGCTACATTAAGTGGCAGTGTGTAGAGCCCCTCTTTGGTGTCAGTGTGAGTAACTGTTCCCCCGCCATAAATAAATCTCTTAGTCCAGCGCACACAACCTTCATCTCAGTCAAATCTTTTGGTTAAATAGGAGTTACAACAAACCTTACAATACTGTGCAGCTTATACTTGACACAGCAAACATGTAACTGAGAACTGTTGATGACTGGGCAACTTCTTCCACCGGGGAGACGTGAGAGGCTGCTCGCAAAAAAATACCATTAAATTTAATTCAGTCCATCCAGTGTGGTTACTGCGTAGAATGATAAATGTTTAGCTCCAAATTAAAAATCACATCTGATGCCAGGGAGTATTGGCAACAGTTTCTGGGTGTGCCAGCAGCAACAGCAGGGTTTTATGGCAGCGAAGCTACAGTCAGCGAGACAACAGCTCTACTCTTAGCTGCAGGGAAACTTGATCATGAATGAGCTACATATATATATATAATATATTTACATTAAACCCTTTTTTTTTTTTTTTGTTTTGGGACTGGCTTCTCTTCATGTTCTAAATCTCTTTAAAAGTGTTTGATTTCAGAGGACACTGCTCAACATTGTCAGCCCCTCCCCCTCTTTTTTTTTTTTGTTTTTTAAGTGGAAAATGATAGCAACAAAAAGATGAAACAGCAGTAAACATTTATAGAGCTATGGGGATTCAACTAGAGGAATGAGAAGCGCTGAACAGTGTTTGATCATGGCTTTCAGCAGTTTTGTAACACATTTTATACACCAAGAGATGCAGGTCCTCCCACATATTGTTACCACAAAGCAAGAAACAAAAGATGAATCAATCAAAACCCTGCAAATGCTTCTGAGTACGCATGTGAAAATGAAAGCTGGGAAGACCTACATGACCCCGATTTTTTAACCACAGAATGTCTGGATCCAAACCAGGAGTGTCTGTGGAAAAAACAGGCGGCATGTGTCCTCGGGTCAGAAGACAAAAGGCCTGTTCCACTCAGAGGTTTAGTCTGCCTTTGCTGTGGGGGTTCATGATTCTTTAACCTGCTATAAATAGATAATGTGCTGATTTCTACGGCGTGTGTTATGTGAACACTAACATATGTCACTGTGGGTTTTTAGATCCAGACCACCTTAACCCATAAAGAACCCAAACAGCCGCCGACAACCAAAACCATCTACTGATCTAAAGTGTTTAATACCTGTCGATCCACTAATCCTATCAAAACATGTAAATAATTGGTGTAAAATGCAGTTTTTGTCGTCTTTTCATGGTCATTAGATTTGATCCTTTTGGACGTTCAGAGGCTCCGTAGTGAACATGGAAACACCGTCATCTTCTACAACATTGATTCACCAGTAAAACCCATTGAGTTTAATAAATGACAGTGAATGGAGAGACTTGGTTTATTTTCAGTTAATGATAGTTTTTTTTTTCTTTCCTTCAGTTTTCTCTTTTTAATATAGTAACCCACAACTTCAATTTGAGGTGTTTATGATCATCTACATGATTAGTGAATTATAAATTTTTGATTTTCACCCCCAAAAAAAAGCAAAATACAGAGGGTAATATTCCAAATAATGGTGATGAATCACTTAACCCTTTATCAGGCAAGTGACCATTTTTGGTCATTTCCACACACATTTAAAACGATGGTATCATCAGTTACAGTGAGGACAGTGAGTCAACAATCCCAGGTCCAATGTGGTCTCCAGGGTCTGTAAGGTCCACCTCTGCATGAACAGTGTTAGGTACCAGGAAGTAATGGTACTAATGTAAGGAATGATGTTCAAAGGGATCATGTGGGTGTGGACAGGGGTCTGGATCAGCACTTATGCTGTTGGAATGTTCTAAAAGTGATGTTCAAATGTTCTAAAATACATGTTCCCAACACCTTACATGTGCTTTATTTATTTTTTTGTATTTCTTATATTTACTTCTTGGATTTTCTTTTTACCCCACCCCCAAAAGGGGAGGCGAGGGTATTGTTTTTATTTTGTTTGTTTGTTTGTTTGTTTGTCCATCTGTTTGTCTGTTTGTTAGTCAGCAACTTTCCACAAAAACTACAGGACTAACTTCCATGAAATTTCCAGGAAAGGTGTGAGGTGAATTTTGGTAAATGTAGGTCAAAGGTCAAGGTCACCAAAATGTGTTTTTGCAACGATAAGACATAAGGCAAATCACGCAAAACATTTGCGAAGGGTGGGGGTTGTTTTGCCTGACACCACTTGTTTGTTTGTTTGGGGTTTTTTGGCCAGTTACAGCTAAGGAACCAAATATGGTAACTTCATTGACCTCGATTATCTTCATGACAATAAAACATTTAGAAACATGAAGTCTTGTTATGTCCTCCAATAACACACTGAGGTTGAAATTTTTAATATCAGAGTATTTCTATAAGTGTCCTTTAAAGGGTTAAGAAAGGTTAAAATAGAGAAAAATACATATGGGAAATTCCACAAAATTAAAAAGTAAAAAGTTATGGGTTACTTACCACTTTGAAGTCCTCCGGTCTGCACTCAGTGCCGTGGAAATGACAGGACAGCAGCATGTCGTTGATGTCGTGGCCGGTGCGATCGTAGAATTCACGCATGTTAAACGGTCGCGGCTTGAAATTGTGAAAGTCAGCTTTGACCTTCAGGCTTTCCAGAACACTCTCCTCCACAAGATGCACGTCTCTTATCTCATATCTGGACAGGCAGAGGGAGAAAGTAATGGAGAGGTCAGAGAGATATTTCTAAATGTTTTATGCCCTTTGGTTTAGTGCGGATTAATGAATTTCCTTAAACACTAAATCAGATTAATCACCGCACAGCCTCATAAAAAATGGATTTTAGTTTTTATCAGTCAACCTTTGCACCATTCACCCTCAGCTAAAAATAACACAGACCAAAATATATCAAAAGGGACAGGAACCAGCCAGTATATGTGTACATGACAGTTTCTCTGTAGTACTTTTGTGCTCGGATCTGATATCACCAGCAGAGTGTAACGCTTTATTGTAGAGTATGTAATAAAGTTCAGACATGAGTTGTACAGATCCATAAAGCCAGTCGTCCATTCACTGTCACTGCTGCACCTCCAGGCTACATATTGCCCGACTGACTCGACTGTGACTTATCTGAGCTTCGAACGCTGACAAAAAATGTGTTTATGTTTATGTTGATTGGACTGAGAAGGCCCCGAAAGCATCTGATACGGCTTCTCCTTCTGACTGATTATCCACTTTGAAAGCAAGTTTCAACTAAATGCCAAAGCAAAGCAAATAAAGAAAGAAAGAAAATTGAATTTCTGAAACAGCTTGTGAAACAAACTTCTGCGCAGGATGCACTGAGAGGCAGAAAGTTAAAGGCCTGACAAAAGTATTAGAAGAATTGTGGGATTTTTTTTTTTTTTTCTTGGGCTTAACTGTGTTACCTTTGACTTTTGGCAAATTCAATAAGTCTTTTAAGTCTGTGAGTTCAATATTCTTCCTCAAAATCCATGAGTATTTGATTTTCTAACTGAGGTTTTTATGTTTTCGATATGTTATCACCTGCCTTTCTTGATATTTCAGAATGAACATCACAATTTCATTTTCACATCTGTCTTCTCAAAATACACTATTGTCTATAAAGTTGGCTTTTTATCTCTTCTCATGAAATCAGATTGTGACATTATGATTTATTCTTGACAGATAAAATGTAACTGGGAATCGTTGTACCTGATCAAAGGTGATTATAGATATGAATAAATAGGAATAAAAGTAGGAATGTGTTTAAAAATGAAATAAATCCAACTGTATTGGAAACAGTGTCGTTTAAAACCCATTTGTTTTCTGATAATGATTTGATACGTGGTTGTTTTGAGCTCACCTCCACTAATTCAATGAACCAGTTGGCTGAGAGACATCAAGGAAATGATTCATTCTAAAAAGATGTAATTTGGGGTTTTATAAATTATGATGCCCATTCATCACTATAGTCTGGCACCTTACTTATAGCATGACTGTCACATTTACATTTCATCTGTAGCTGCAGCTGTGGTCCTTATTTGAGAATAAAGACCAAGCAACCCACGTCACGCACAGCTTTATCAGTGGTACTGGGAAATTTCCGTTCAGTTAATGGAGCCCACAAGAATCTGACCACGCTGCCTGTATTAAAAGAGAGCAGAATAGCTGTAAATGCACCAGCTCTCTACCCTCGCTGTGATCTCCCACTGTGCTATTATTAAAAATGTCACCATTTTAATGGACTCACCAAAGAGCAGATTGCTGGGATTTTTTTCAGAAGACTGCCTAAAATGAAAGGCCTTTTAGAAATTTCTCAGATGAATGTGTCCGGTTTTATATGAATGTGGTCTTTCATTGATCCTTTGTATAACACACTGTTAACGCACCCCTGTGTTTTCTGAAATGCGCTGAATAGGAATGAAAATGACTGTTTTTATTTAAACCAAACCCTCCTACAGTCACCTATACACTACGCTTATATTTAGTTCAAATAACAGTCAGGATGAGAACACAGCGCTCCTTTTTCTTCCTTTTTCCTCAGTGCGAACGTTTTTAAAGGGCATATAAAGGGGTGAAAAAATCAATTCTAATATATAATTATCTAGAAAAGTCATTAACAGTGTAGTCATTAAAGAAGAACAGTACAACTACACTCTGCAGTAACATTACAGTTTTAGCCAATATTTCATTATAAGCAGCTGAAACATCAGATTAGTTCATTTTTATCAGCCTTACAACAAAAGGTCAGCCGTCGAATACTCCTACAATGGTACCTATCAAAATAAAAGACATAAAAACAGAGAGTGGGAATGTGAAGGATGATCTTACAAAACAGCCACCCCAAGCTCACACTCACAGTTTACAGCTGATCTATACACCAAGAGCTGATTTATTAAGTCTGAATAAAGTCATTACAATGTTGTGTAGTTGGTGGTTTATCAGACTTTTACATCGACGTGTAGCTCCGACTGAAATCATCCAAACACTAAATCAATTAAAACGATGCCGAATTAGATTTAAAATCAGTTAATAGATTTTTTTTCAGTGATAAAAAATCCGCCTGGCTCCACTATGGCAGTGGTGAGAGGATATTTTTTCCCAAGCAGCCAGTGTTTTTGTGTGATTGAAAGAACTTAATTGAAGAGAGGCATTTTGTCCCTGTTGTTTGTGTAGTGGACAAACCTGCCAAGAAGGCACTTATGAGATAAAAATCCCATAAGCACTAGCTGCTGGGATCAGCAGAGGCTAACACTTCAGCATGTGTGCAGTCTAGGCTAAATATCATGCCACAAGACATTTCTCAGACCAGTGACTCCAAACATGAGAAAGAGACGGAGAACATCTTTAAATGGATTTCATGCCACAAGCATTTTCATTTTTGGCCAGGGGTAAAACAGCTAAATGTGCTGCTGCATCGTCTCTCTACCTTGCCAAGGGAGACAGGATAATGAGCACTAAACCTACTTCAGAGTGTAACAGTTGAGTAACAGTAGAGATGAGTACATGGAGGGAAAAAAAGAAGGGATATAACCCCCTTAACGCTGTGTTTCCAGCTCTGAAAAGTCTGTCTTGTGGAAAAACTGACTGAAATGTGTGGGATTAGGGAATGTATTTGCAGAAATCTAGAGGCAAGTGCTGATTATCAGTCACACCAGCATCACAGGGAAAAAAGCTATTTTAGTGATGAAGCTGGAATCTTCATTAAAGATTTAGGATAGACGTTGGCTAAATATCCACATGAAAGTAAAGTCATGAGAGGCCTTTGTGCTGAGTCCTGTCCTCGATCTCTGTAACTGACAGCCTGTCAGAGCTTCACATCATTTCAGCTCCACTACTTACATATCTCTTTAATCTCTTTGAAAACTCAGATGACACACAGCGGTCATTAATTACTCCTCCTAAAATGTCCAGAATTAAATGTCCTGCTGTACACAGTCTGGTCTCTGATTGTGCATTATCACTGTGAAAATAATGAAATCACAGGGATAGAACCATGTTTACCATCACAGCTTCCAAAGCCAGCACTAGTTGCAGCCTCACTGCTTGACATCTTTCTTCTCTATCTCCCTTTGCTTCAGTGACAACTTGTGCATGATCTTAATCACTCCAAATGTTCTGGTTTTCCTTCAAAACTGTCTTAGAACGGTAAGAAAACTCTGTCAGAGCACGGAAGCAAATACATTAATTTTGAGCTCTGTTCAGATGTCACTCACATGAAGATTTAAAGGTATAAATTACACCTGGAGCATCTGGCATTTCACTTGTAATCACATTAAAAAGGCATGAATCTGTGCAGCTTTCCTCCAGAGCATAGAACACAGGCTGTTGCCAGCTCAGGTATCCAGTACCTTCAACAGCAGGCAACCAAGAAGGCTGCTGGAGTTTTATGATTATATGATTATAATGCCTCAGTTAATTCAAGGTTGACAAGTCTTCTCTCCAGGCGCTGCATGATTCAACAAGGTAGGAGCTATTAGAGCTAGTGGGATACGCGTTTGCAACATGAAACTCGTTTAGAAATGTGTAAACAGGGTGGAAAGGTGTGGAGTGTTGCTGTAAATCAAGGGAATGAATATATTCATATTAAATAGGAATATAAAATCTAACCAGGAAAACATTAACCTGGGGCTCAGTGAGCAATAATGAGGAAAAGTTCAAAGAAGAGCTTGATTTTGTACTTGAATGTGGTGAACAGTACCTCTGGTTGAGCAGGGCCAGCAGCTCCCCTGCGTGGTACAGGTCATTGCGAGTCACTCGACTGAAGCGAAATGCATTCAGGTTGCAAAAAGTGACCGCGGGGAATGTCATGATCGGGGTCGAGACTTCATCCAATTTGGTGACGTGCGGGTACTCAAGGTAGAAGTGGATCCTGTCCACGCACACATACAGCAAGAAGGTCAGAGAGCCCAGAAAAAACACGACCCACAGGCAACGTTTGATGCAGAACCGCTCGTACGTGAAGATGTGAGACATTCCGTGCAGGGTCGAGCTGTGCGCAAAAACTTCCAAGGGTGGAGGTTGGTTTGAGTCCATTTCTTCGGTTTCTACTTTCAGATCCATTGTCGCCGTGGAATAAGCTCGACCTGAATGCCAGAGTCAGTTAACAGATGCTGAAACACTTGGTGTTTAGTGGAGCGGACAGTGCATTCATTCACCTGTGGCATAAACTGTCATTATCCATCCGACCAGGTGCAAACGTGTAGATAACCACCTCTGAACTTGGTGCGTTTCAGCAGCCATCCCTCATGCAAACAAATGAGAAAACATTTAGAGCAGCAGCCGTTCCTCCGAAAAAAAAAAAAAAAAAAAAAAAGTCAGGCGAGCAGTAACTGTGGGATATGCATTTCAGAAAAGACCCAAAAACATGTGTGACCAGACGCCAAAAACGCAGGAGCACATCACAATAACATCTGTGCTGAGGTGTTTACAGAGGTGTCCATATGCATTAAAGCAAAGAAACACAAATGTTGATTAAAATGTCCTGGTTGATTCTTAGTCCAGTGAAGCCCGCATCATTCCCACACACCAACAAGAGGAAACCCGGAGACCAAAAACAAAAAGAAATCCTCCTGACACTTCACCGAATTTATTAAGAGTTCCTCTGCAGCTCCGCTTCCTTCACGTCCCTTTAGATTTCAAGCCGAGGTAAATGTTCGGGTCAGGAGATGCTTTTTTTTTTTCTGTGTCAAAACGTGTTCAGGAGTCTGACTGCTGGTGATCTGGTCGGTGCATGAGTCGTGAGCTTTTTCCCCAGCTCTTGTTTTGACTGTCTGGAAGCAGCAGCAGCAGCAGCAGCAGAGGTGGACGTGGATGTGGATGTGGATGTGGACTGGACTGGACTGACGCGCTGCTTCACCTGAGAGCTCTGGATTAGTTTTTAGTGTCTTCCCTTCACCAGACTGCAGCCCGCACAGTGTGCATGTCAATAAAGGAGGGGTGTGTGGACTATTTCTATAGGGATTTGTAGTGTGGTCTCTTTTAGACAATGCAGCCTACCGTTGTCTTATTCTTGAAAGTCCTGCTTCATTGACAAAATCTGGAGGTTTAATCATGCATTGTTATAATTTATCCCTGCAAAGAGTAAATATGTGTTTAACTCACGAATGGAGCATGCAAATTAATCTTATGACTCCATATGTAAGGGTGGAAATACTAGTTTATGTCATTAAAGAATAATATACAGATATTGTTGTTTATTCTCTTTAAATTTCACTAAACTCAAACTCTCAAAAACAGGAGAACTAATTACGGTGATTTTTTTTTCTTTGTTTTGTTTTGTTTTGTTTTTTACCAGCTTTGCTCTCCAAAAACAAATTCATCACCTCAGCCAAAAACAGAAAATAATGATATGTGCCGTGTTAAGATTGGTCCATAAATAAACAATGACATTTAGTCCCCTGCTGGATAGAGGAGTGAAAAATGCATCTAGCTGTGCAACAACGCTGAATCGAGCTTCGTTATTATACAAAATATTTATTATGCGTCCTACAAGATGCATTACTCACCCGAAATGCATCAGCATGAAAAAAATCGACATAAATGTCCACTCATCGCTGTGCTTATGGGCATCTAAATCCAGAATGAATAGCTGAAAGTAAGGTACAAATGAATGTTAAATATAATATGTTTATTAGGCTTAAGCAAAACATTCCAAATTCCAGGCAATGCTTTTTAGACATCCAGTGATATTAAGATAAATTATGTTTCTTTCACCCGGAGGGCAATTATCACAGACAGCAGAAGTTCTTTTATATTGTCAGATCTAAAGATAAGTCTGACGCTTGAATGCACAGCTGTGGCAGAAAACCCGGATTTGAAGCACTGAGAATGGATCACAATGAGTATTTATTTAGTGAAGGAAACCCGGAGAAATTGAGAAATTATGAAACTGTCACTTAGAGTGAAATATTCACTTAATCATTAGAAAGATGGATTATTCGCTTCAGCTGGAATATTCATGATGACTTGCAATATTTTACACACATTAATACAACACCCTTAATGATATGCATCTGAGAGGTTTGGAAGAGCTTAAAAAGAGTCTGAGAGGTGTTTGAGACAACTGTGAGATGATGCAGAGGCTGATTTTGTCCCATTTGTGGAGATGGGCTGAGGGTGCTGTCCATGGTGCTGAAGGGTGTGCTGTTCCTCTCCGGTCCTGCAGGGGGAGGCAGAGTGCGCCGCTGCGACACTTTAAAAAGCAGAAGGATGGAACATGTGAACAACGGTGGAAAAAAACATGGCGATGCCTGTCGGAGCAGCGCGTCTCTGTCGCCTGGCAGGACGAACTGTGACTTCCCTGTCCGCCAGACACAGACGGAGTGTGAGCCTGCCACAGAGGAGGAGTTACACATCCACCTCCGCTCGGAACTGTGAGTAAAATATTATTAGAAACTTAAGGAAAGTACCAGCTTTAGAGGCGTAGTGGCAGCTCAGAGGTCAGTGACATTAGCAGCTAGTGACAGCTAATGACTAATGTTTGTTATTGTTCTGGACTTTTCCTGTACTACGGACTGGGAACCAATATTTCCTGTGGCTAAAACTGGGAAATTTTCACAGACACGCAATCAGAGGAAAGTAAATCCAGTCCTTGCGGGTGAATGCGATTATCTGATTTATGAGAACAGGGTGTCTGTTGCGAAAGTCTGTGTTTTTTATCATAACATGAGCTTAGAAAACCGTGTACAGTGGATACAGCACATTGTAATCTACATCTGTAGGTTATTTCTTACATTGGCCAATTTCCTTCTCAACTACTTTTCTTCTACACTTTACGTCTGTCTTATGCTGTTAAATGTTAATGCTAATTATTTATGTGCAAACATCACATAAATTCACAAACCTATAAATGATCCTCAAATCTTTTGAAAGAATCCAAAATTTGGCCTGTTGTGAGGTAAAGTAGTCATATAATTATAGGCCTTCTACCAAGGCTTAACCTTTCTTTCATATAGTTAGTTCTTTAGCCACGCCCACCCACTTCTTTTCACTTATACACATATGATTTTCCAATATTAACAATGCAAAAGCTTCAGAATTGTTTTATTTGTTATTAGCTACATCAAAATTTTAGCCTTATGTCTATTTATTATTATAACTGTTTTCTAGAGGTAGACTGGTAGTGGATTGTTAAAGGCTGATCTAGGCTAAAATCTAGAAAAGCACAGGATTAAATGGTCAATATCCCCCCTGTTTCCCCTTAACTTTGATAGTGTTACACAAATTTGTGCTATTATTTTCCATCCGAGTCTGGATTTCCACATTAGAAGCTTAATAGTACTGAGCACCAGTACTAGCCTTGCCCTAATATCCCTTACATTTATGAAACACAAGGTTTTATGAGGTTTCTGTAATGTCAAATTGCCAGATTGTCCACACTTTACCACCAGTGTTCCAGTTCTGTAGGATGGTCCAACATTTTGTGCTGTTATTCTGGGTGAAGGTTATCTGGGTTGTTTGGGTACCTCTTTGACAGTGCTGAGTGTAAATGCTTTGCCTGTATGTTTTGTGGTATTGGAATCATTAAAACCATACTAAAGGAGGCGCCACATAAAACAATGTGTGTCTGTCAAAATTTGCCATTTTCAGGATGTATTTGCAGCTCGGAGGTTGTTCTTTCATCTAGCGATGTGGACTTTCAAAATGAGAACACACGGATAGCTGAAGGAAGAGAAATGACAGTCTTACCATACACAACAGAAAGTTTGACCTTTTAATTCTGGCGAGTGTTTCCAGCAAGACAGACTTAGGGATTGTCTCTTCTCTGTATTATTCAGACTAGTGTAGTCACTGGCTTCACAAGCTATATTGTGATATTTCAACAGACATTAATGAAGCTTATATACTATCATTAAAACTAAATTCTTGTTTTGTTTTTTTTTTAAGATCTGCAGTTCAGGCTGGATGAGAGGACAGCTCACAGTAGTCTGGACCTCTTTAAGAAAGACACTGGTGTCATCTACCGGATACTGGGTCTGGACCCCAGCCATGTGCAAGACAACCCACAGCGTTTCAAAGACTGGGCTGTCGTGTTTGGTGATGAAAAGATCAGCAGTGGGCGACACTACTGGGAGGTGACAGTTAAAAAGTCCCAGGAGTTTCGTCTGGGCGTGGCCGAGGCGCTGATGTGTCGGGATGAATGTGTGGGAACCAACAGCTCCTCCTGGGTGTTTGGCTACGCTCAGCGCAAGTGGTTCGCCATGACCAACAAGAAGATCGTTCCTGTGACATTGGTGGGGAAGCCAGACCGTGTCGGCATCCTGGTTGACTACGAAATGGGCCTTCTGGGTCTGGTGGACGTCGAGAAACGCAAGATCATTCACACCATCAGGACCCAGTTTAAGGTCCCCCTCTGCCCCGCATTTGGACTCTGGGATGGGGAGCTCCTCACTCACACTGGCCTTGAAGAGCCTGAAGGTCTGCAGTGAAGCAAGTCGATTGTAATAACAGAGAAAAGCTCCAGGGATGTATTTGTTACTATGGCAACACTTTTCAGCCCTATCTTTAATCACAGTGCAGGACAGAAAGCAATATCTTGTTGGGAATCATTTGCAATTTAATTACAGGTGATTGTTAGTTCTCTATGGTCCAGCGAAATCAGTGTCATGACTCTTAACAATGCAAGTTCATACATTATGTATGTCAATCCACCTCAGGTTGCTCCATCACGGGCAAGTTTTTTTCTTGCGTACCACCACATGTATTACCTCTCAGCCTAACTCATGTGAAAATTAACTGCCAAGTTCTGCTCTATGCTTTCATGTTCTGGCATCGTCAAAATATAATGGCTCTCAAATGCCTTTTTTTTTTTTTGAGTCTCACGTTCATATTGTGTGTTGTTTAATAAAATAATCTCATTGAAGCAGTCATCATGTTTGTTTTATTTACAGCTGGATGACATATATTTACAGTGACAGGCTACAGTCATGCCCGAGGAATCATTTCACTGTCATGGACCAATTAAATGGCAAACTAAATATAACAATGAATAGAGGGCTTTCATTTGACATTATTATGCTGTACACCATGACATTTAAATTACATGACACAGCTCTGGATTTAGCACAGAAATGTAACTTTGAAATCATGTCTGATCTCATTGTTCACTGTAGATCAACATGCAAAGCTTTTGTTTTCACAGCTTTAATCATGTTTAAAGCTTGTGGTTAGTACTGTGCTTAGTATTACTGTTAATTAGTTGCTTAGCATTGCTGTGTGTGGCATACACAGGAGATTTTTTTTTTTCTTTTTCATTATTCCCCCTATTCATCTAGGGACATTTTCAATACAAAAATATGTAAACTGTCTTACATTCTTTCAACGCTTCATCAGACAGTCTTTTTCTGAATAAACCAAGAATATATAACTCACCAGATAAACATTGACCTCTACCATTACATGTATATATGAATGTTCAGCCAATATATTTGTGCAATCAGTAAATCAATACTACTTATAACTTGTCATACATGAGTTAGAAACAGGCCGATGGGCCTAAAGGAATTGGCACAGATTTACTTTTACAGGCTCAAGTACACATGAATAACCTCCATTTGAGGCAATAATTCATAAGGCTGCTTTAAGAATATATAAGACACAGGAGGCATCTACTGCCCTGATCAAAAATATTGAATCTGTAGATCAACATTTTTCAATTTTTAAAATATAAACAAACATTATATGAGGTATGTATTTATATCATAGTGGCTTAAATCACATCACTTAACATCTGACAACCTTTCCTCACACATGCTACAAAATACTTCCTGTCTTCTTCAATATTGCTCAGCTGATATTTATTACCCAGATGTTTAATCTGATCTTTCAAAAAATGCATCATCAACTATATAGACTTTTCATTTGTAATCTAAAGGATGATCCCTGATGTTCCTACTGTAT
>JAPTYQ010000028.1:11469691-11483242 GCA_029814465.1 Ostorhinchus cyanosoma | reverse complement strand
CTGCTACGCTCCTCTGTAGACGGTGCTTCAGTGTGGGAGTCGTGACACTGAGATACAAAGCACAAAAGGAGCTCAACGCTGTCACCGAATGACAGAGGTCGAGAAACAACACTGCTCTATGACACGCAGGCAGATTTGGGGTGTGTATGAAGCCTTGCTATGGAGACGTAAAGCTCTGTCGTGAGTTGGAAGAACAGAATACTGAAAATAACACTGGCCACAAAAAAAAAAGAATAAATAAACCATGAACTCAAAGTATGTTTGGTCTCATCTTAATTCATTTAATATTAGTATAATTGCATGAACATTCTGGACTGTCAAACAATTCATCTTCCTATTCCCTTTATATGTTGAATGCACTTTCATAAGTAATAAACAATAATGTATGATACCTTTTTGGGTTGTAGATCTTAATGGAGTCATCTAGTAAGGCCACAGCAAATTTGTCTGTATGTGGATGCCAGGCAAAGGCTCGCACCACACAGTCTGGCCTGGTGAAGCGAGACGGACAAAGAAGTAATTTATTTTTATTAAACATTTCTGGCAATTTCATGATTCACGCAAAAATTCCAAACTCATAGGAAAATACACAACAGATTATTCACCACTTACCAGTTCAAAACTTGTGAAAATTCAGCAATCATGTTCTCACTACTCAGCTATAAAAGAAATGACAAACAGCAGCTATTACTTTACAGTCACCTCTGCATGGTACCTTACAAGTTTAAGCAACAGGCATAACTTACTGTGAGATGAGGAAACCAGGAACCGTGGAAGGAAGAGATCCATTGAAGCAAAGCCAGGGTGCACCCTGAACTCACCGAGAGCCACTTAGGCACTGCAAGCAAAATATGAACAATTTAGTGTATTTTAAGGATTTGAAAAATGTCTGTTAAGCTAAAGTAGAGAGTATTGGTGCCTCATATACCTTCTGTGTTTGAGTTTGTAATTTCATTGAGAAGTCCTGTGAATCCGCCATCTCTCCTGGAACAGACGGCAGAAGGAGTAAATTTGTGGTAAATGTGCAACAAATTACTAAAAACAGAGGAATTTCGTGTTTATTCATTTAGTGTGTGATTATTTTATACACGATTAAGACGATGATACCTTGGGGTGTGCACATAGTAAAAATAAGCAATTCATTCACTCATATTACAAAGATAGATCGACAGACAGACAGATACTTTATTAATCACGAGGGATATTCAAATATTCAGCAGCTTACATACAACAAGAACATAAAACCAGCAGGTTAGTAACCAGATTAGCATTAACATTAAGTAGCAAGTTATTATAATATACTGACTTGCTTTGTTAAATCCGCATCATGCAACACACTCTCATCGTCACACCTCATCTGTCTCTCGGGCTCTGTCTGTTATTTACCATGCTGCTGCACTCCTCATCCACAGCGTCTCGGAGTGGTCCAGAAAAGCTGCTTTACTGCTGCTCTCAGTACGACTGTGCAGCTTCAGGGACTCTCGAGGGAAATACAGACTCAAAAGACTGGAATCCTGAGGAAAAAAGATGTAATTGACCTTTGCTGGCAGTGTTGGGAGCAACTAGTTTCTTGCTACAGTACCAGTCTTTTATCATGCTTCTTTTACTTGCATCTTACATTGTTTATATGCACCAAATAGATCATTTGACAGTACAGAGATTTATTTTAACCAAAAAATATATATACAAAAATGTAAAGATGTTGATACAAAAACATGTAAGCATTGTTTTCATTAAAAAAAAACATATCCCTTTGCTTCGATAATAGAAACACACTCTCATCAGGATATTTAATTCTTTGACATTATGCTGAAATACTTTACCATACATCTTGGCTAGTTGGATATGTCTTCCTAATCTTCTAATCAGGCAGCTGGAAAAGCCATTTTATAATAGATAACACTCCAACTGACTGTATTCTCTCTACATAATCCTTATAGAGGTTGAATGTATGATTCAAGTCATTGTCTTGTTGCAGGTGAAGTTGGTAATGAATTATGCAAGGGTAGCCATGCCTTAGAGAATGACTTCTATCAATACCGTTTTTCATTACTTATATGACATGAATACCCCCATCCACAGTGTATAGGGCATTTAACCTACATGTATATAATTAATTAGTATGATCTCTAAAAATATTTTTTCCTATAAAGACCCAGTGCTACTTTTGTGGCCATTCTCACATGAATTTTTCTTTGTATTTAACCTTTCTTAAGTGATTTATCACCATTTATTATAATATTATCCTGCATTTCTTCAATAAAAATCAGGTTTTTTCATATATTTAATTGACCGATGATGTAGATGTTGATGAAAAACTTCATAACCCATAAAGACCCAAACAGCCACTGGCAATCGAAAACATCTGTTGATATAAAATGTTTAATAACTGTTGATCAACTAATCATATCACTACATGTAAATAATTGGTGTAAAATACAGTTTGTCATCTTTTCATGGTCATCAGATATGACCCATTTGGATGTTCAGAGGCTCTGTAGTTACCATGAAAACACTGTCATCTTCTACAACATTGATTCACCAGTAAAACCCATGGAGTTAGATCAATGACAGTGGATGGACACACTGGGCTTATGTTCGCTTAATGATATATTTTACTGAAAAAGTAAATTATTCTTCATTTTTCTCTGCTTTTGATATAATAACCATCAACTTTAATCTGAGCTTTTATGATCATCAACATGATCAGAATATTTAATATTGGAAAATACCTGATTTTCATTGGAAAAATGTAAAATATGGAGAATTATTTTAGAATAAACAGTGTTAAATTACATAAGTAATGTTAAATAAAGAGGGAAAAAAGGGTTAAATGGGTTAAATAGCAACTTGTGACAGAGAGTGATGAAAGTGACTTGCATTTCATCTAAAATGTCCTGATATTAGCTATGGTGATGAATGATTAATATCAAGATTTTTATACCACTGATGAAAGGGACTGTGCAGTATATAAAAGAATTATAAAACAGATGTAACTGGGATCTGAAATAGTTAGGGTAAGGATTCGAATGACTTCTTGCTTTCTGAACTCCCTGAAAAATGCTTAAATTACAAGATTAATGTTTTGCACTGACGACCTTTGTTGCTGAGCAAAAACAGAAAAATGGAACCTGGAATATTTTCTTAACGTGTAGTGCTATATTCAATAAAATCAATTATTTTCCAAGAACACAGCCAAAAAAAAAAAAGACAGGAAATTTTTTGCCAATATCACCATATTAGCAGTCATTGAGAAAAAAATAAAATGGCAGTTCATAATAATCAAAGTGTTGGTATTTACAAACGGGTTAAATCATTATATTCTGTTATATAATATAAAAAGCCTATGTTATGTGAGATATATTTGTCCTGACTGTGACCCACATTCTCATGACTTATCTGGTAGTTGTATTTCACAAAGTTAATTCAACTTACACTGAAGAATTTATAATAGATTTCAATGTAATTACCAGGTTTACATTTTATATCTTATAGTTTTTTTGGCTGCCCCACACTAGTTGGATCAACACATTACTTTGTTTTTACACTTACACGTCCAAGGGTGTGTTTTGGCGTGCTTGGGTAACATACATACATATTATCTGTTTAATTACTGTTTATTCTCAGCTTGTTGTGACTGACCTGTTTGAGTCGGAGGTCTTCACTGCTGGTCCCTGAAAGCAGCTCATTGTTGGACTCACACAGGGTGGTGTGTCCTGAGGGCAGCGGAGGGGGAAACAGCGACAAAGAACACATTTCCAACACAGTCAAGCTCCTCCACCAGATCCTGGAAACACAATATGGACCAGAAGGTGAAGGCGAGCAGAAGAAATCAATGTACATGTGTTTACATCTGTTTACACGCGGCAACAGCTGATTAGCTAACAGTTAAGGTTAGCTAGCTGACTGTAAATGAGTTATTGATCACACTTTTGTTTACACTGGCTTCAGTCGTGTATGTTTTGGAACTTACCTTCGCTTTCCTGTTAGTGTTTCCAACTAATGCGTATCGTGTTTTTATGGTAATAACATTAGGTGAAGAGTAGAAGTGAAGTTTCCTTCTCAAGTCAATCGCGCCGAGCAGTAAACTACGGCAAGCCGGACGGACAAACAGTACGAGCATTTTTTGGCACAACCAGGGCTGAGCTGATGTGCTGCCCTCTTCAGGACAGAAATGGAAAGTGCACCCAGAAAGAACCAAGTGAGCTATTTTCAGTAGCTTATTTGTGTTCTTTTACAGAGTTAAATGTACATGATTTTTTTTCTGTGTTTTTACTGTTTAATAATTTTTTTTCCTCAGGAGGCAGTCTATAAATGCAGACTGCTGTCATGTATTGACTACAATAGTCCTGCAGCTGAGTCGTGATTATTGTAGCAGATGATATTAACTATAATTCATGTTATGATGCCTACAATGAATGGTCAGACGCATATTTGCTGCTGAGTGTTTTGCTCAAGGACACATCAGCAGAAGGGTGGACTGGACGCAGACTGACTCACAAGGAATGAGCCAGATCTGGAGGGGATGGATGGTCAGCTCTGTCAACCCACTGACCTGGCTCAAAGGATATAACAGTAAATAAAGGTCGCTTTAAGCAAAAGAGATTGTCTGTAGTTATAATAGCTGATTTGTGTTGTGTCTGTGCTTTTAAAGGCTGCTGGTAGCGCCCCCTTGCGACGAACTTCGCATTTCCGTGACGTCAATTGAGCACTGGGAAGGAGACAGCTCCCTCCCCCCAAAACCCAGCGCGCCTCACGTTGCATGGGTCCCCGGTTATTGATAACACAATTTACCCACTGGGATCCATCCCAGTAACGTGAAACTCGTGGATACAGGGACTGGAAATACAAGAAACAGCCCGGGCCGACGAAACGCAACGATTCGTTCATTACCACCGCCAAATAGAAAGCCGAGCCCACCCTTTCACTTGACAACGCGACATCAACCAGGCAGAAAGGTATGGGAATGTCATAGTATCCGGTTAAATGCTGATTGAATGAGAAATCAGGTATCACAAGACGTTTAGGTATGATGCCGTTGCTTGGTGCGGTAGCGTTCATGCCGCTCTCACTGCACCAATGAATTGATGCTGCCAAGAAACCAATCATCGTCGATGAACGCTACAAAATCATATTTATGCAGCGAGAAAACCCACATTGCGAAATATTTGTGTTGATGCCAACACTGAGCAAATGTACAGACGCTGCGGCAGTTTCACTTGGCATGGACCATAGTAGGCATCGGGCTTGCAATTCATGCACGTCGGCTATGATGCTGCTGAGTGTCATCATCACATCCTCGGTTATTTAAAGATTGATCTTCCTGCGTTTGTGTGTATGTGTGTGTGTGCGCATTGCTCCTTCGCACAGGCCCACTGTTTTTTTATTGCCCGCTTTTCACGCTCTCTTTTCGCTCAGTCGTCGCGGGTCTTCTCGTGCAGTGGTGCAGTACAAGACATGGAGCTGCTGGAGGATATGTGAATTGGGTACATGTGCTCTCTCTCTCTCTCTCTCTCTCTCTCTCTCTCTCTCTCTCTCTCTCTCTCTCTCTCGTGGGTCTTCTCCTCCTCCTCCTCCGCCGCCTCTGCTCTCTCTCAGACACACACGCATGCACTCATGCACGCACGGAGAGACGTTCACATTCACACTGGAGTGGTTATGCAATTCGTCATATTCTTCAGATGCACACAGTGCTTTTCACTTGATGCATGACGAACGACACATATGGGAGCTGCTGGGCAGCTTTCCTCTGATGCTGTCAGGCTGAGGAGCCGCACTGATGCTTGTCATAAGGACAGTTAAAGAACAGGTGACAGCCAGGACTGTACAACCTGCTTTGGCTGATTCATTCATAAAGCCCATCTTCACTATATGGGTGATGGCTTCACTGGGTAGGATGGTATTCCATTCACAGACACACACATATGAGGCTTCACTCCATGCTTCAGGCAGAATTTGGTTGTGGAAATAAGTGGGTAACAGAGTAATTTAAATCAGTGCATAAGTTGCTTCACACTCTGATCAAATGGAGGGCAGAGGTAGAGTTCATTTCAGCACTGGACAGCTCCACAAGTAAACTGAGGCTTGACCATGGAACTGTCTGGTACTGAAATATTTAACACCAGCTTTGACAAAATATGGAGTTGTTGTAGTTGCTGAAAACATAGATGTTGAAACTTTCCAACCCTTGGGAATATTTTTATATTCTTATCCATGTCAAATTAATGTTTATTTTTTCACTATGGAAACTGTGGTTTAAGTCTAAACTGTCAGTTGCTTTTCATTTAAGGTAGATAAAATTTATGTCACAGTTTCAAGTGATGTGACGTTAATACAGTCAAAATCTGAAGAATAAGGAAGTAAGGGGACCTTCACCTGACAGTGTTTAGTCAGTTGTTGGGTTAAAAGTCCAGAATGACCTCCTCTTGCATACTGACAAAAGTCAGGCTTCTTTGCTTGTAATGCATTTGTTTAAATGTTTCCCTTTAGGCTGTCTTCACATCTTTCCATCGTCCATCCACCCTAACCTGCTGTGTTGGGGAAACCCCTGATGAGTGGGACCTGTATTCATGAGCCCCGCGCCCCTTCCCCCTCCCTGTCAGGCTTCAGTACCCCCATCTCAGAACCCCCCTATCGAAGACTCGATGGAGACACCCCTGCCTGTACCCCCGAAACGGACCTGACCCCCACACAGTGTGTCCTCCGCAACGTTCTGTCTATCGACACCGGTGGGCAGGTAGCCCCGGGTGGCAGCAGCCCCACCCCTAGTGATGGACCCTCAGCCCACTTTGACAACAGCGTGCTAAAACTACACGAACATGAGGCCTGCCAATGTGGCGGTGGGGCCGAAGCGGGGCACAGTCCAGAGGCTGGAGCTGTGCGCAGCCAGTCAGAGAATATTCGGCTCCAGTCAGGAAGCGGAGGTTTTTTGGAGGGACTGTTTGGCTGCCTAAAACCAGTCTGGACCATGATTGGAAAGGCCTACTCTACTGAACACAAACACAGCCAAGAAGGTATGTGGAAATATCAGAACATATGCATCTGTTTGTGATCTGACCACCTGCTGTATTTTGGTTAGAGAAAGTAGAATAATGGATTTGATTGGGATAAGTAACAACAGCTTACTACTTTGTGACTTAAACATGCCATTCATTCAGAAGATGACATTTTAGTGCTTTGTAACTATGGAGATACACCATAACTGAGCCCATAGATGAAACTCACACTCTTTTATTTTCACTACACACTGATCGGTACCATGTCCCACCAGCAGTATGACTGGTGATGTTTGTCAGCCCCGCTCACTCACAGTCTTAAGCGACAGTAAGATTTCACAGCTGGCCAGGGGATGCATCATGTGCATCTTCCTCCACTGCTGCAGCTCTCCAGAGATCTCAACACTTCAGTGGACCTCATGAAGAATTGATCTGCCTGTCTCTTTTATTCTGCCCAGCTTGCTTCTCTTTAGTGACCGTTCTCTCTTAGTCACTTAAGTAGTGTCTCTTTGACAGATGACAGACATCTATGCTATGAGAGGATTGTTCTCTTTCCATCAATCCATCACTTATCTTGCTGCAGCTGGCTTGAAATGTATTGGTCGAAATGAGTTGTCAATATACTATCTGCTTGAGCATGGCAGGTGCATTGTATGTATTAACTGTGTTCTGACCATTCTAATGTCTGGCATGAGCCTCACATTTGCTCTGTAAACCCAGCGACTCCTTATCCAAACTCGCAAAAGTACATATTGACATTTTGAAGTGTCGGAGTGTGTATTGGATATAAATTACTTAGTCTGCTACATTTTCACTGGAAGACAATGTGAAGATACTAGGTGCTCCATATTTTCTTTTTGGCAACAAACCCCATGAAATACTCATTAACACAAACAATGCACTGATCCTAATGCAAGTATTGCTTATGTGAAATATAGATTATTTCTTCCCATTGTTCACCAAAATCTAATAAAAACAAATTAGTGGCTCAGTTCACAAACACATAGGGTGACATGCTCATTACAGGAAACATGTAGGTTTATTCTGAGACACACTCACTTTAATATAATGCTCTGGAAAACAGTCTGTGGACTAGTAATAACAAATATCTTTACTCTTGTTTTAATAAGGCTGGGGATAAATAAGTTTGTAGTTTATTTAGAAAAAAATGTTGCTATCAAAAAAGTAAGGAATACTCAATATTGGTGACACATTCCAAGGATTTGCATCTAGATATAAAGAGAAAAAGGAGGTTTGAATGGAAAAGCATTACCAATTTTAGGTCTTACATGGGATTTGATGACAAACGGAAGGGTCAAGAATGTGGTCGTAGCTTGTTTCAAGATTTCACATTTACTGAGTGAGTTTTATTTTGTTGATCTGTGTTTAGAGTCTTGGGAGGTTCCGTTTGAGGAAATCTCCGACTTGCAGTGGGTGGGCAGCGGGGCGCAGGGGGCCGTCTTCCTTGGAAAGTTCCACGGAGAAGATGTGGCAGTTAAGAAAGTGCGGGACATCAAAGAGACAGAGATCAAACACCTCCGCAAACTCAAGCACCCCAATATCATCACTTTCAAGTGAGGAGACTCATGATATCCTTCAGGGTCATGTATCAACATACCAATCATTTAACTGCATAAATCTCACTTTGATATAGCACTTTGCTTTTCTGTGCATCAATAGTATCTGACTACCTGCTTCCTTTCAGGGGCGTGTGCACCCAGGCTCCTTGTTACTGTATCTTAATGGAATATTGTGCTCAAGGCCAGCTGTATGAGGTGCTGCGGGCAGGCCGTAAAATCACCCCTTCCCTCCTGGTTGACTGGTCTATGGGCATCGCAGGTGGCATGAACTACCTACATTTACACAAAATCATTCACCGAGACCTCAAGTCCCCCAAGTAAGTCACTGCATTCAGCATAGCTAAGACTGTGAAATTACTTTTTGGTGGCTTAAACCTTTCATCTATTGTAGTATTTTTTTTACTATCATAGTTTTTGTTTTAGTGGAACAGATAAAAGAAACTATTACTGTACTCAGCAAATGTACTGTCTAAGGTGTTTTAGCTTTGTCTTAAGGGTTACTTTCCTAATAATCTTAGAAAGAAGGGGTGGTATAAAACTAAAACACAAACAGGATATCAAATATGGAATACACTGAGTCCATGTCTGCCTCATTTCATCGAGTCACCAAAAGAAAGGCGGGATTTGAGGGTGAAATATGAAAATACTGCTAAACCACATGTATTGTATTCTTCCTTTCTCAGTATGTTGATCACACATGATGACCTGGTGAAGATCTCTGACTTTGGAACCTCAAAGGAGCTCAGTGACAAGAGCACAAAGATGTCATTTGCTGGCACTGTGGCCTGGATGGCTCCGGAGGTAATTCGGAATGAGCCAGTCTCAGAAAAGGTTGATATTTGGTGAGTCTAATAAGGCCCAACACCTTTTATTTACTCATATTACAAGCTCTAGTATCACATTTAATAGAACTGTAATTGCTTTTCATTGCAGTTAATTATAAGTGGACTGTACCATCATTTTAAGTTAATACATTGTGATTCCACAGGTCATTTGGAGTGGTGCTGTGGGAGATGCTAACCGGAGAGATCCCTTATAAGGACGTGGACTCATCTGCTATCATTTGGGGTGTCGGAAACAATAGTCTTCAGTTGCCTGTTCCTGAAAGCTGCCCTGATGGTTTCAAGATTCTGCTCAGACAGTGCTGGTAAGGAAGGCATGGAATGTGGAAAAAGCTGTGAATGAGCAGCAGTGATGGGAGGGCAGAAAATGAGCAGATGAGAGTAGTAGGTGCATGGATTTAGTGCAGCTGCACAAGGAAACGCTTGTCTGTGGTTTAGAGATTTGATTTATTTTACAGTGCCTTGTAAATGTACACAGTTGTCATTCCCATCTTGGTTTTGCAGGAACTGTAAACCCAGGAATAGGCCTTCGTTTCGTCAGATTCTTCTTCATCTGGATATAGCATCAGCTGATGTGCTCTCTACACCACAAGAGACGTACTTCAAGTCTCAGGTATGATTAAAAGATGCAAGAGCAATTAATTTAAATGCTTACACCGTGTAGACAATCAGGTGCAAATACACATGAACACATGCTCCCACAGTAATCAGACATCAATCTCCATACAAAAGAGAAATGGATTTGAACTCAGATGGGACTAGAGAGGGCTAGTTAACAGATATGTGCTCTCAACAGGCTGAATGGCGAGAAGAGGTGAAACAGCACTTTGAGAAAATTAAATCTGAGGGCACTTGTCTCCACCGACTCGATGAGGAACTGATCAACCGTCGTAGAGAGGAACTCAGGTCTGTGTTTGACTCTTTTTTTATTATTATAATTATTGATACAGACCAGATAAAAACAACAGATGCTGTTACAGACAGTGTTCGAATCATTTCACGCCTTCTTTTGGACCAAAGTATCAAACCAGAATAACCAAAATATACAGATGATTTTTGTCTTATGGGCTGTGATCAACTATGTCTTCAGATATTTGTGGGAAGTAGAATAAATAAGCATTTTTAATTCTAGTTGGGATGTACAAAAGCCATGTTGACTTTGTCCAATTCCCTGATGATGCTCCTTTGTCCACCCTCGTGGATTAAAGTGGCTCGAGTGCATGCCTATTGTAGAGGATTTGGGTTCTCTCATGCGGATGCACCATGACGTCAACAGCCTATTTTCTTCTCAGGCATGCTTTGGACATTCGTGAGCACTATGAGAGGAAACTAGAGAGGGCCAACAACCTTTACATGGAACTAAGCGCTGTTATGCTGCAGCTGGAGCTCAAAGAAAAGGAGCTGCAGAGGTAAATCAGTGAGCTATTTAGGTTGTACTTCAGTTGCACTAAAATGCAATGTACATTTACTATCATGACATGTCTTTCTTTTAGGAGAGAGCAGTCTTTAGATAAGAAGTATCCAGGCTTGTTTAAGCACCATAGCTCCCGTCAGAGCAGCTCCTCTAACTCCATGGACAAACTCATCAAGAAGAGAAATGTCCCACAGAAACTGCCGTCTGGAAAAAGGTGTGAGATCATTTCAATGGTTATTTCATGTTAATAGTGTTAGCCTCCAGACTGTAACAACTACAAGGAAAGGATAATAATGGAAAAGTATTGATGTCCCTGACTTTAAGTAAAAGTACTACTACCACACTGTGAAAACACTCTACTTGAATCATTCAAAATATAGGAGTGTTATGGGGATATGATCTCTATCGATTAATGTGTGTTTACATTTTACTGATATAGTTTTAAGGTTGAACTCATTTTAACTACTTTATATATTACTGGTTATAATCTATACAATCGTCTTATATTTAGAAATATTACAAAACAAAACAGCCCTGTTTTCAGTTTTGTGACGATGCATTTTTTTAGCTAATCCAAGAGGATTTTTGGAGCTTATTTTGATGAGAATGAGGATATTTTTCTCAGGTCTAACACAATCCTAATGTAATCTCTCAGTTAATCACAATGACTCAAAATCAGATGAGTCTGAAAAATAACTAGTCAATAAATCTGAAGTAAAAAGTATGTTAACTTCTATGGTATAGTGGTGTAGAAGTGGAACTTCAATTTTTTTTTTTTTTTTTACTTCAGAACAACATATACATATTTAGAACATATACCTATAAATATATCAAAATCAGTTATCATATGCTCTGAAACCACAGCAAAATTAGGAGAAAACAGTTGTACCAGCTTCATTTGTTGAATTGCAGAATTGCTGACATACCTCTTCTACACTTTCAGGCCAGACATCCTCAAATCGGAGGTGATTATTCCTAAAATTGACTCATCTGTGATGCAAGTCACAATCCCCGCCTGTCCAAACAGAAGCTCCACATCTCCCAGCCGGTCGCGGAGGGTAAAGACTCGCCATCGTAAGCCTGGTAAAGGCAGCAGTGGGGATCTGGCTGGACTGAAGGCAAATCAATCCTCCCCTAGTAGGGACTCAACTTCCCAAGCCAACAGCTCTAACACCAACACCTCCAAGCAGCTCCTGGAGCCTTCTGCAGCCCTGAGGGGCCTTAGCCACGAGCAGCAGCAGAGGCAGCTATCATCCTCCAGCCCTGACCTCATCTGCACCACACTAGAGGCAGAGGGCCAGGGGAAAGGGGAGTCCTCTGTGGGCGGGCTGGAGAGAGGGGGAAGCCTAAGCGCCTCGGCAGGTTTAGGGGGGTCTGAAGCCGGGGCAGCCGGCCTGGATGATCTCACAGAAACTCCCCCACGCAGTGACACTCCTAGTGAGGATGCTGCGTCTTTTCCGTTCTCCAGCAGTCCAGACTCACCATGTGGGAGGGGAGCAGCAGCAGGACGGGGGTCTCTGGGTTCTCCACGGCTGCCTCATGACGCGGATGAAAAGGAGGAGGGAGCTGGTGCTGTGAGGTTGCCTCGCGGGGCATCAGGGGGCATCGGAAACCAGCACCTCACTCCTTCAGCTATTCTATACAGAGCAGCTATCACACGCAAACAGGTGCTCCATCGGACGTTAATGCATACTCTTCAGCATTCTAATGGACATCACTGAATTTCACTTGCATATTTTTCCTTTTTCTGACTATACAGAGGCGTGGAGTGTCATCAGAAGAGGAGGAGGGTGAAGTTGACAGTGAGGTTGAGTTGCCACGGAGACGGTGAGTAAGTTGCTGTCCTTCGTCACTGGATTTTTTCCCTCAAGCCATCTTCATTGCCTTTTGAGTTACAGAGTATTTTTAAGTTCTGTCAAAGGCTATTATAGTTAAGGAAAAATAAAACTAATACTTGTAGTAACGGTAATTCCGTTAACTGAAATTACACAAAAACAGAGCCAAAATAATGGTATCCTTTGCTTCAATGTCACTGTAATTGTTCATAGCATAAAAGGATACATTGACTTTGCACATTTTGGACTTGTACATAAATAATGGTGTGATTAATCATATTTCTTGACATGCATAGTTTTTTCCTATCTTTTTCAGCATCTATAAATTCAAGCTTTAATGTCTAAATAAAATAAAACTAATTCCTTCCTCAAAATAAAACTAAACCGTACACAAATCTGAATTTTAAGAACTCATCAACAAAACAATAGAAAAACTGAAAAAGTCAAAACTATAAACTCTGTGTTTTCATGCTTTCCTCTGGTCAGATCTGGGTTTTCAAAACTCTGGTTTTGTTATTTCTTTTCCAACCTTTCCAGACGTCCGACCAGCATCACCAAGTGCCAGTCGGTGTCTACCTTCAGCTCTGAGAATCTGTCAGTGTCGGACGGTGAGGAGGGTCATACCACTGACCACTCCCACAGCGGCACACCCGATGTGGTCAGCACCAACACAGACGACAGGTTGGACGACCGCAGCGATGACCTCCTCTCTCAGGGGTCGGAGATCCCGGCGGACAACACTGACCCTGCGCAGGCTTCTGATGGCTTATCGGAGAGAGATAGTGCCCCTGGACAGGCAAAAGCTCAGCTGGACGCGGGACAGAATCCAAATGAGGTAACGCATGTGCCAGTGGTGGAGCTTCACCATAGGCTTTTAGTCAAGAA
>JAPTYQ010000028.1:11453706-11469379 GCA_029814465.1 Ostorhinchus cyanosoma | reverse complement strand
CCTCTGGTGAATGAATTCCTCCCCCCTGGTGGATTATCTGTGTATTGCATGTATCTAATTGTATACATCAGGTTTTTGAAGAAAAAAAGTCACACTAATGATGTTTAGGTCTTTAAAACTCATATATCAAATATGATACGTTTGGCGTTATAGGGTTAAGCTACCTTATACTCCTACTGCCCTACATCTGAGCAGCAAATATCATCACCTACATTTGTTTCAGAGTTTTACAGATTACAATTTTTCATCCCCTTCATGTTCAGTGACAAACATGCATCTCCAAATTATAAATAGTGAAAGATTACATTAACCTGAAGGACTCATCTGAAATCTTCCACCGTTTTAGTTTAAATGAACTCTTCTCAAACACACTTGGATTAATTGGAAAGTGCATCGTCATAAAACTGAAAACAGGCCTGTTTTTACGAGCTCATAAGAAGCTGCTTTTTTAGAGATACGTGGTTCTCACTGGAGAGCGATTTTACCGACATATGATGATCTCACAGAATATGATTCATGGCTGTAAATGAAACTGCCAACAGTTAATTCAGTCCTTAAAATGATCCAAGTGTGTGAAAGGTGTGTGTCAGTGAAATGCAACATTCACATGAACACAACAACAAAATTAAGGTGAAACATCATAATAATTGTAAAACACTGACAGGGGCCATTTTACTGCACTTTTAGCTAATAATTTGCTGACGATACTTCTGATTTTTGGGCTGTAAATATAAATTGTGGTGCAGATGTTTCCATTGATGTGGTGGAATGGTGTCTTGTCCAGTTTCTGCATCCTGAAAGTTTATTTATGATGGAGTATTTTTTATAGTGTAATATTAGAGATTTGTTGAATGCTTCTACCACTTGCAGTGTGTGATATTATGTTGCACTGAGCTGTACTCATTTATCTGACGTACATCTGTTATTACTGTCTACTGCGGGTTAAAGCTGCTGGAGCATTCATCATGGAGGAAAGGGGATTAATATACACACCTTCCTGCAGCTTTCTCCTCTTGGTCCAAATCAAAACACTGAGCATTACATGGTGTCAGTCGTCTGTCAGCAAAATTAAGCCGCTTTTCCAAACTTCCATGTGAGGAAATGCAGTACAGCAGTAGAATCCTGTCCGGGTTCTATATGATCAGCAATTGGTAGTTACAGCTGTCAATCAAGTATGTGATTGGTCTGAAAATGCCTGCGATTAGTCAAAATCTGCATCATAGAATAGATTGTCTACACCTTAAAAACACAAGCAGAGTAGTTGCAGAGTCCTCGTGTCCTCTCAGTCCACTCGAATTATATAATGCTGAAAAGTAATGATGGATTTTTTTTTTTTTTTGGCCCATAACACTAAAAACCTATCAAGCACTGCAGCTTTAAAATTCTGACATCTCTTCGCTCTACAGAGTCGGGCCCTGTGTGATGATTCTGACTGCGACAGCGCTGAGCTCGATCAGTCAGGTAGCGGCGAACCCAGTCGCCCCCCCAGTGCTGGAGCATGGGTGCCACAGTCTCAACCTTTACCCTATCAGGGGTCTCCACAGGCACCTCATACAGGACCTCCATAGTTCACTGGACAGTAACAAAGACCCTCAGCTCCCCTACAGAGAAGAACCACCACAAGCGAACACCAGTCTGTCAGTGCAGTACATTACTGTTGCCATGAAGGATCACATCTACTACACTAGAGTCACACAGACTATGACAAGTTGACTTATGGTGTCTCATAAGTTTGTTGGCTGGCAAACCTATATCAGATGACATAGGATATTTGTCATAACCTGACATCAGATATTTTGGCAGCTTGTGACATCCGATATATGTCATTTAAGTTCAGTAGGGGTTTTTTAGGCAAAATAGTTACTTAGGTAACCTCAGCCACTGCTCCAGTTGAGCAAAAACCCTCCACAGACGCACATGCACGCACAAGAAACCACACGTTTAGTCCTTTAAACACTCTAACCTTCACTCTGGGAGAATCCTGAATACTCCATACACTAATGCATCAACTACTAATGAATAATAATGTAAATATTCATTACATACCACATGAAAAATATGTAACTTTATTTTATTTGTAAGATAAAAATGTAAGACTAAACGGTATGCAGCCCTGTGAACAAATGCATGATTACATGTTTATAATTTATGGTTCGGATGTGTCCGTTTTATATTTTGTGAAAGTTTACACTTTTTTAATCCTGAAAGTATTCTGTTATTTTGGTTTTGTTAATAAATGTCAGCACTCAAAAAAGAAATGTCAAAATGGAATGAAAATCTCACCGAGACATCAATCATGATGCATAATTAGGGTTCTCAGTAGGTAATATATTTTCTTTTCTAACCCTCCTACTACTGAGTTACAAATACACATAAGACATGCTGTAGGTTTTTATTAAGCTTATCTAATAAGTGATAAAATAGGAGACCAGAGAGTTCATTCACAAAGCACTTCCGCTGCTGTGCATTTAATGTACACACATTAATGAAACTGTTGGCCTCTGGTTTGCCTTTTTATTTGTAGGATGTGTGTTTGAAAGATGGTGCTTTATTAATGAACCAAAAAGGACTCATATAGTTCATACAGTTGGTAGGCTTCATAAAAACCTTTAACTATTCCTTTACCCTTTAAGAGTTTTGCAGAAGTAGCCAGATAAGGAATAGAGCACTCTGTGGTGGTTACTAGTAGAAGAGTAAGTATCCTTTGGGTTTGAATAGAGATGTTTTGTTTTTATACAGCATTGCACATTGTACCTGTAACATAGGAATTATATCAAAAGCAAAATATTATGAGCAACAATAAATAATGTATTGGTTTAAAAAAAAAAAAAGTCTGATGTTTGTTTAAAAAGACAGGCCTTGTAATAGCTACAGTTTGTGCTGTTGCTAAATCACATTAAGACGGATGAGAAATAAATGACTATTTTCAATGACTTTAAGCATGTCCAAACTGTTCCAGTGTCATTTTGTTACCTCCCACACAGGCATGTCCTATGACGGGACCGTGTGATTTTACTAAACTTCTCAGGTTTTTCAATGAATAACATTATAATAGTGCCTCCTGTTTAAGCTTGTGATCCTTTTAAACTTATGAACCAAGAGAAATCAATTAACTACTGATCCGCAAATAATTGTCTCCTCTCTGCTTCTGTACAACCACACGAGCTTTATCTCGCCACCTCTTGTCAATATTTCCATCCTCTGTGGGGAACCGTAGCTTTTTAAAGAACACAAACAATTTTTCAGCATTTCACATCTTTTTATTTCTGCATTTCAGTTCTTCAACAATTTAATTGCACCCAGATCTACAATAGTTTGAAAACGTGCACAAAAACGTGAGTTTCTTCATCCTGCAAAGAATAATAAAAAATAAAATCTGACCCAGGCAAAAAAGGATAGCAGGAAACTAGTGTTAATTCTATAATTCTCCTTCTAGTTAATCTTAATTTAATACCTCAGCATAATATACTTATAAAGACCAATATGTCTTGTAGTTTTGCCCCTTGCAGCATTCCCCAGCCCTGCAGTTAAAAAAAATATTTTCTCTATTTAAAACAAACATTTCAATGTTATTTTCGTCATCATCATCATCATTATTATGGTCTTAGTAATTTCAGAGAAAAGAAAATATTTTCCTCTCATTCAGGCCCCACCCTGTGACCTCTCCCCACCCACCCTATTAGAATCCATTACACAACAATGCTCAAAAGTCCTGATCGAGAAATAAAACGGATGGAAACACAGGAATGACACAAAACAATTACTCAGCAAATTAGAGGTGAGACAAAATGTAGCTTAAAAATTCTCCTTTAAACCCCCAATGAATAAGGGATAAATTACCTTCTGACTCTAAAGTTTTCTTCCTCCATACAACTTCAACTGGAAAATCATTTACACCCACTGAAACCCATTACCGCCAATGCCTTATTCAAGAAGTACAGCTTCAAAAAGAAGATGGCAAATATCAATGAACTCTACTCTTACAAGGAGCTGTGTATTAAATAAAAATAAATAGATATTTAAAAAGGAAGGGAAAGAACAGTCCATCTATAATGTTATTGTGTGTTTTTTTCTTCATTTTTACATTTTCTAAGAAAAATCTGACATAAAAAAAACATTATTTTCAGATTTTTCTAAAACTTTTTACCTATTATCAAGAAGTTCATACAGATATACAGCAAAATGAGAGGAAGTAATACAACAGAAGGAAATCTCTGAAAACTATATGCAAAGGGAATTTAAAAACATAATAAATAAATAAAATACCAACATCATGATGATGATGTAATTACAACTGAGCAGTATGTAACCAAAGCAGAGGAGAAAACAGTGAGTTTATAGTACTTGGTTTTTGCATTAAATTCAGTAAGGGACCTCTTGGTAAAAAGTCGGGGGAGGGGTTACATTAGGTGCTGATGAGGATCCTCCATGTCAGTTGGCTGCCAGTCCAGTAGCTTCAGAGGACAGTCTGAGCAACAACAGAAAGCCAAAAAAAAAAAACATATCTTAATATACTGGTTACAAACAGCAAGTAAAGTATGTAGACATAACAGTCTTATACAGTCAGTGACATGGAGGGCAAAGAAAGAGTAGAAGTAAGCTCTGAATTCATGAAGAGAGGCACAATTTAATTTCTGGACAGCATGGTTTTCTGCAGGAAGGTGAAACATAAACAAGCCCTGCTGCAATCTGGCTGAAAAACTGCCCTCAACAAAAGGTAACAGTCAGGCTATTGCAAATAATGTGTTTTTAGTTCCCACTTCTCCTCCTAAAAGACTTCTGTTTAAATTGCACTCACCACCTATTATTGAGTTTAGCAGGAGAGTGAGGTGGCGTCAATACGACCAGTTGGGATGCACAGATATACTGACTGAACAACAGCACCAGACAATACTGGCCATGTTGACGGACACTGGCACTTGGCAAATAATATGCCATTTCACCAATGGCAGTGGCTGGGGTTTCTCTGTTGTGTTATATTGCAGAAGGTTTCAGAAATTTGCATGATTGGATTTGTGCTCATTCGGAAGATACAGTGTAATGAAGGGCTGAAAGACTTTAAAAGAGTTCAATTATTTTTTTGTCTCCCTAGCAAGAAAACAAGGAAAAATACAAGGAAAGAAACTAAATAAACACAAAACCTCATTTGAATCGACCTTATCAGTAACAGCCCAGAATTTCACGATTGGTGCATCCCTAAAGACTGGGTCAACTTTAATGAATATATGCTCCGTCCCTGCTAGAGAAAACCTTTAAGTTGTTTAACTACTTTTCAATAGTCAGACCATTGAATCCTGCTGTGTTTTTGTGTCAGTCAGCTTCCTGTGGGGAAAATCGAAGTGTTGAACTAGCACAGAGCCTCTTACCGGGCATTGATCAGGTACTCAGCCAGGTTGATGCTGGCATGGGACCCAGTAATGGTGACCTGTCTGTCAGTCGAGCCCTCCACAGGGTTGGCAATCTTGATCTGAGCCCCTGACATCTGACGGATCTCATTGATCTTTGCGCCCTGACGGCCGATGATGCAGCCAATGAGCTGGAAAGAGGGAGAGAAACATAGAGATGCCAAAACATGACTCTCACAGCACAAAAAACAAAGCAAACATCCAAAAACGGGTTACTTAGCCTTGCACAGTGTAAATGGACGTGACTTACATCATTTGGAATGGTCAGCTCATGAGAGCCAGTTTGTGCAGAGGCATCCATCCCAGCTGAATAAACACAAAGAAACCCCATGAGAGTGTTGACTAGGTGGATTATTACAAATCTACAGCAATCACATTCTCTTTCAATCTGTCCACGTACCCTGGAAGCCCTGGTTGCTATGTGCAATGGGAAAGGGGCTCTGCTGCATGGCCAGCTGGTGAAGTTTGGTGAGCTGTTGAAGCAACGTAAGAAAAGACACAGAGAGCAAACAAACACGCAAACCATGAGTGAAGAAAAACCTACAAATGTCATATATTTATGTTATAATTTCCCTTTTATATTGAGGTTGAAGTGATAATGAGAGAAAACGTGAAATGGCACATGACTCCTATGACAGAGTGTAAAGGGTTAAAGAAAATCCATGTCTACATTGTTAATTTTTTAAAATGGATGTCCATGTAATGCAGCAGGGGTTGGAAAAAAAATAAGAGTCATAGGGATGAATAAGAAGGTGACATGGCTCCCCAGGACCGAACTTGCAAATATATTGGATCACTTACAGAGGGCCCTTCACTTACATCAGGCTGTGGAATGGCGTGCTGCCCTTGGACAGCGTATGCCTGCAAGGAGAGAACAGCACTTAGTAGGGTGTGTCAGTGTCACAGTGTACTCCAATATCCATCAGTCCTCTGTCCTTGGTGTGTACAAGAACAAAGACTGCGTTCTACAGAATGACAGCCTACGTATAATTACATTCCTTTGACCAAAGTAGTTACTAACAAGTCTGTTACCCCAAAAGAGTTGACACTTGGGTCACACACAACAACAAAAACATGAAGTATTTACCTGACCACCTGCAAAGATGACAGGAGAGCCTGAGGGTTTGGGTCTGTATGGGATGGTCACTCCCTTCGGCGGGGACTAAGGAAACCAAAAGAAAAACAACGTTATTGAACCACTGGCTACTGAAGGCACATTCACAACAAACCCCAAAATAAGAATTTCATCTATAGTACCTTTCAAAACTAGCAATATAAAGTGCTTCACAAACGATAATACATAATCATGTTGACTAAAGCAATGGCAAAAAGGAGTCACAAACTGTAATAAACCAGGAGAAATGTAAGCCACTTTAGTAAGTTAGAAATAAATAAAATACATTTTGATGCCACAAGTAAGAGTGGTTTTAAACATTGTGTTTACCTCGAGCATGACAACACAGATCTGCTTGACACACTCAATAATGGACTGTGGAGTCCCTGCAACAGTGATGGCACGCTCTGTTGAGTTGGGTAACATGTCCCCTGCTACTTGTACCTGAGCTCCTGCTGACTAGAGAATCACAAACACACACAACAAGAGTTATGAGAGGTCACTGTTAAAACTGTGATTCAAATATTAAAGAAAAAAAAGAGCCTAACAACAAACCTCTCTAATTTCCTTGATCTTGCAGCCACCCTTGCCAATAAGTGAGCCACACTGGCTGGCAGGCACAATGAGGCGCATGGTGACTGGCGGTTTGCTGGTGGCCGTACTATTAGACATTGAGGTGCTGATGTCCTGCAAGGGAAATTAAAGGAAAAAAAGTTATCGCTAAAAGAAATCCTTTAAATAAATTTCAGTGTTTCCTATGGAATCAGTCTCTTGGTGTGGTGGTGTGTCATGGGGGGGGGGTCAGTAGTATTAATTATTGAGTCATGTTACACTCAATGCCAGTCATCTAGAGCGCAGAATGACTGAATGTCTATGTCAACACATTTCTGGCAGTTTGTTCAAGCGGAGGTACAATCGCACATGCGCAAATGGGCAGTTGATCTGGTAGTGACAGGCAGCAGAACCAACCAATAAAGATGGAAGACACTACCACTGAAACCACAGATCCGTGTTGTAAAACCTTAACGTTTTATGTTCAAGACTTTAATATGCATAGCCTAGTGTGTGGGCCTATTATTGATTTTTTTTTTTGTGTCAAATGTATGGTGTGGCAGCAAGGATTTTGCCGTGCCGGTGCACCACAGCAAAACCTTAGCAGCAGAAACATAGTGTTTAATGTTAAAAGAGATGAAAGAGTCTTACCTCCTCCAGTTTCTCTATGATCATGGAGAAGGCTTTAAAAATGGAGGTGGTGGGTCCCGCAAGTGTTATGATCCTCTCTGGACAGTTTCCCTCTGAGATATTGATGCGAGCTCCACTCTGAACACACCGCAAAACAGGAAATACTGAATCAGTCGCATCAGTATTATGTGACCCATGGGTCAATGTCACTGAAAATTCAAACAGGTCTACTCTTGTATTCCCGCATGTTTTAAAATTTATACTACCTCCTCTCTCATCTTCTTCACAGACTCTCCTTTCTGTAAATAGAGCACAAGTGCAAAATATTTACAAAACACTCTTGGGGAAAAGACAGATAAAAATCATCCTGGCAGTAAAAACTATATACCTTGCCAATGATGCTTCCAACCTCCTGGAAAAAAAAAAGAGGGAAAAATGTATGACATGGCAATAAACACAACTTTCAGTGACCCATAGAAAAATGCTCCAATTGTTTTCACTTTAAACTGACAGCAGCACACATTGCTCTGATCAAATGCAGCAGTAAAGACTCCTTATCAAATGTAGTACTCACCTTCCCATGCATGAGTAGCCGGATGGTTAAGGTGACATTTAGTCCTCCTTCAACCAGACTGGAGTCCATAATTGCAGCTGGATTCGGACGTTAAACTGGCCAACAAGATGAATCTTTGGTCACTGGCTGAGTATCTGCAATAGAAAGGGAAAAGTGACCAACATGTGAAGCTACTGAAGTATCTCACAAGAAACCCTTGTTTACTATAAAAAGTGCCGTCAATGCAGATCAATGAAGTGATGCAGACTCTTAACATGCTGTAGACTTGTACTGTACTATAACAACATTAGCAAGGCACTCTGAAAGAATGAGTCGTCTCATTCCAGTAATTCACATTAGACTGGCCCGAGTCCACTCATTCACGTTAGCACAATGACCCACTGTCTCACGGTGGCAGCGTCTACTTCCTGGAATTGCAGCTGTGGCGACATGAACTATCATATCCCGTTTATATCCCCAATTTTGGCTACTTTAACATATTGCTCGTGCTGTATTAACTCCATGTCAAGCGAGAAACGATGCTAGCTTTGTGAAGCTCATAGGATAGCGTGAAAGTCGCAAATCCTATTTTGGACAGAACATCACAGCTAGTCACGCAAACAAGATTTGATGGCTAAGTAGGTAACCGTATCATTTCAACTATCAGTTATTAAACCCTAAGTTACATGTCGGAATTCACAATTGCAATGTTCAACTGTGTTATCGGTATAATGCACATAAACAGTCCCTAAAAGCTACCTAAATCCAAATCGGTCAATGAGTGTAGTTCGGTAATTTTCCATTCAGCCTGCTAGCATTAGCACCGTGTGTTCCAGTTAATAGCCAGGTCCTGCGGCCTACGGAGCGCACTGAGGCATACTGAGTTATCCCTGTCCTTCACTCTGAAAGGAAAGAAAAAACAAAGCCATATTTCTGGAAGTCTTACCCGAACCGTCCCTTGATGCGCGTTCAGGGGGTGGGTAGGGTGGCAAGGGTAGAAGGGGAGAGGTTCGGGAGGGAGTTTTAAAAGGATCCGGGGAAGAGGGAAGAGACACCGCTATTCGATCGGACTCCACTCTCCAGCTTTAGCACAAAAGACAAAATGCATTCAACTTTGACCTCTCAACTACCCCGCCCCTCCGCCGGGGTCAGCTCCGCCCACTCACTGAAGATTCAAGTAAGTGATTTATAAATTTGAGGAAATATATCACTTTATTGTTGTAATAACTGTTTTTTTCCCTGCTTGGAAGAAAGAGTGATACTGCTTTGTTTGAAAATGCTAATGAAATCCCTAAAAAGTCAAGAATAAACTAAAATAATACGTTTTTACAACCCTTCCTTGAAGCTTTTAGTCAAGATAAATTTAACTAATTATTTGAATAAATGGAAATGGTGAAAATTTACATCAGAATAAGACGTTTTAAGACTAATTTAATTCTGTAATTTGGTGAACTAAGTGAAGGAATAACTATTATTGGCTAAATAATGCCTCAACTCTCAAAATTATTCTCATTTTTGTCATGAGATGTAGAGTTGTAAGTAATCTAGGAGTTTCCATTAGTTGGCCACAGGTCGTCTAATCAAAATGAAGGCCATAAAAGGAATGAATTACAAATATTTCGAAGATTTTTCAGTAATTAAGCAGGTGTGCATTAAATATCCTCTACTACACTATAAATTTATGCTAATTCAATTGTGTATTATTCAAGCAAATTTATGGCTGTTCCATGCAGCTCTGCTCTTGCTGCTGAGATTTGACGCAGTTACCCATATATCCTCTAGATGGCGCAATGATTCTGCCAGTGGTCATTTCAGGCCAATTGTCCTGAGCCGATTGCAGCCCTCTTGCATCCAACATCCTTCTTACTTCAAATACATCTGTTGTCAGAGGTATCCTAATTTTAAGAATTAAAATATGTCATATGTAGCATGAAAAACAGTCACCCAATAAGATATAAAGATGTAAAGTAAGGGTGAAAAAACACCCAGAAAGGAGTCAGCACTTCTTTAAAATAAACAATAATCTGGAAAAGTCTTTGTGTTTTTTTGTTTTTTTTTTTGTTTTGTAAGGTGGGTAACAAGTACACATATTTATTTCCCACCATCTTAATTAGGATTCAAGGAGGAAATACTGGAAATATGATTTAAAAAAATAATATGCACACCAAAAGAAAAGCTAGAAAAAATCTATGACCTCTACTTGCAAAGGTCAGTATTTAAGTGTGACATCCAATTTCAATGATAGAAAGTAGTTAAAATTATAAGAAAATACTGATAAGCCTTGGTGAAACCACACTAAATAGTTGTGATTTGGTCCAAAGTATGTGTGTTTAATTTGTTTACATATTCCCTGTATGTTCTGGCTGCATCTTTACACAGAGATTGAGAAATGCATAGATATGCGATATGTGAGTATGTACAGTGTTACACTGCTTAAACAACAAATCCTACAGTGAGTTTGTATAGTTCTGTGCAAAAAAGCAGCAAACAAGTGCAGTTTTAGGAGCAGGAATGTGAGCTGTAATTTAGAAATGCATAATTCTGTTAATTGGTTGGTAGACTCAGATTTATATGAATATCTTGTGATAAAAACACTATCAGCCAAATTATTGTTCCGGCCACAATTCCCACGGGCTCATACCTCCGATAATATTCAGACACCTGACATTATGATTTAAAAGTGGAAATGCTGATACAGTGTGAAACTGGCCAAGGGAAAGAATTAAGGATTTCACCTCTTGACATTCAAATAATTAGCTTTATTATTTTGTTTTTCATAGAACGAATGTAATTGACTGTCCACTTCATGATGAATTGCTTTGTTTTCTGTAAGACATGATTGATGAGGAAAATGTGGAGCGTAATTGCTTGCTAATGTTTATTTTGAATTGGATAAAAAACATTTGATTGCAAAGTGAATTTCACATAAAAATTATATCATTATGGTTGACAGAATCAAGCAAAAAAGAGATGGATAAAATGGAGCAGTATAGCCCTTTAACCATGTGTTCATGGTCTGGTTGACAGAATATTCTGCCTGAACACACTCAGCACATGTTCATTAATCTGGTGCACATCAGAGCACCCACATTACAATTACTCAATGGCAAGAACCACTTCCCATTGTCTGTAACTAATGTTTGACTCTCCTGAGTTGTTAATCTTTTGAAAATCCAAAGCTGTATCAGAATTGATGACCTCCAGTTTACATATTGTTATTTACATATATGACTCATGCGTCACATCTGGCTCAGATTCATGCATTCAAAACCATTATTCTTTCCATACATTGCACCCACACTGGAAGAAATTGAGCTCAGCTATTCTGAAAGCAGTTTGTCTCAGCACTTCCTGTTTTTCTAAACATGAATCCAGGCAGTAGATATTGGAGCTTGCTTTACTAAGCCATCTGCAGTGCTGCCTGAATGGTGCCAGGCTTATACAGGGCTGGTGGTGTTTTTAAAATAGAACCATAGCTGACCAGATTTACCCCAACCATAAACCAGAAAGCTGTGGGAGCAGGTATTTGCATTTAGTGTACAGGCATATGTCCTCTGTAGGAAACAGCACGTTTTTATTCTGCCTGAAAGAACATTCAGTGGAGAATAAATTAAAAACAAAAGTAGTGAAAAGACTAACAGGAAGTGTTGTGTTTTTTTTTTTTTTTGTCATAACAAAAGATGTTTAATTAGTGAAAAAGTGCCTGTTTCTTTGATCTGAAGAGCAATCACAGAGAGCTGGATTATACAGGATAGAGGAGGTGCAGCCTCTTCAGCTTTTCCAATCAGCACATGGTCTCCCAGGTCTTTTATGTGTCTCCCCCTGTCAAGAGATTGCTTATATAATCATCTGCTTACTTTAATCTCCCCATCTTTTTCACAATTTTGCTTTTTTACATGTCCCCACTTTTTGCTGTCATACCCTAAATGATGCAACCTCCCTCTTGTACCCTGTTTGTCTCCTTCAGTGTTTTTATCTGACATGCCCACTGGCACTCTCAATCTCTCTGCTGCCCTTCTTTTCTCCACTCGTGAGTGGTCATTGATTACTGTACATGGATTGTATGATGAAATGGCACTCGCCCACCTAACACCCTCTTGTCATGCTGCCCCTGACATCCCACTGCCTCTTTGCATTGTAGGCAGATCTGTTTAATGTTCACAATGTTATATTACTTCACTGTGATCTAGATTCCCATCTGGAATCCATTTTCTGTCTTGTTTTAAAGTCAGTGACTATAGTAATAGCACATATTTTCTACACATGTGATATCAGTATCATTTAACATGGTGGGAATCACTTTTGTTTACAAATGAGAAAGGAGAGTAAATCCAATTTATTCTCTCTGGCTGTAGATTTTCCGCACATATTAAAGTAAATTATCTGGATTACAGTGTGAAACTTGATACAGTCAAAGACAAAGTGAGAGGTGTTCAATTAGTCCAACAATTATCAAGTGACTGTTGTTTTATACATTAAAGCTCTTGAAAACAGATGGGAAATAAAAACACCGGGGATAAATCTGCAGAATGTTCTTTTAATGTAGACTTTTAGAGATGTTATACAGACAGTGAGAGCCGTTGTGGTTTGTGACAGTTAAAGCGACCTATATCAATGTGTGCTTTTGTGATTGAGGAGATACGTGTGTGTTTTTGACTCTAGCAGGAGAAAGACAGGGATTCATGTTTGACAGAGCCGTGGGCAAGTTGTACAGATCTGTTAACTCTCTAAAATGGAGATGCAGAGATGCACAGTGGGACTGAATTCTCTCCACAGGGGTGTGAACAGAACCAAAAGCCTTGCTTGTATGGTAGCTTCAACGTCACTACCTTTCCACAGCCATAGTTAGATCGCCCTGCAGGGTCTCAGTGAGAGGTGACACGTGCCCACGTAAACTGTCCAGTCAGGAACCAGGGAAGAGGCTGAGTGGCTGTGACTCTTATCTTATTTTAAGAAGATCTTCTGAAAATAGGTTGCTCCCACTGAGACAAATAATTGGCGTGATATCTTAGGGGCACGAACATGAGGAGCAGTCAACGTATTAATGCCAGTCCTCCACAGGAAGAACCCAGTTATGCATGCCAGTAGACATGCACTTTGGACTTTGTGTGTTTAGGGAAACACATGCTATTGGAACAGAGTTTAATACATGTTAAATGACTTTTTGCATGCAGTGAAAAAAAAAAGTCATTTATCTATGAGTTGTGCAATGTTTAAACCTGCGCTTTAATTTGGAAGTGACATTGTACCAAATATACTATTTACATAAAATCAGTCAAATAGTTGGTAGTATTGATTATTTTTTTTAGAGGGGTACATCTGTGAAATAATGTGGACAAAAGTGAATATGTAGTTATAATATACAAGAATGTGTAAAATAAGATATTATTGTAATGAATTCACTAATACAGACTATCATGTTTAGGAGATATCACATTTAATTATAATTGTATTTGTAGTAAAATATTTAAAGTGCATATAAATATTATTGTTATGTTAAAAAAAGTTGATTATGCAAATCTGATTGTGTGTGAGATGACTAAAAAAGTGTATGTGAATTGTTTGTATGGATGCTTTATATTATTATAAAAAATATATAGGGGAAAAAAATGTGTTAAAGCGAAGGAAGCGGAATTAATGTAACTATTAGTTTGTAAAAAGGGGGTGGGAGGCTATAAGTTATACTTCTTCCCACTCCTTTTCCAGCGCCGAAAAATTTTGTTTGACCATGTTGTGTGGTTCTTTGTTATCTGATGATTCTATGCTCGAGATAAAACTAAACTAAACTAAACTAAGTGACTAACTTAAGTCTATTATGTCGTAATATCTATGGTCTTTTCAGTTGTACATTGTTTTGTATTTGTGTATAAAACAGACATGCCATTGGAGTGCTTATCTGTAAACAACAGACTGTGATGGCAGCTGAATTTCTTAGAATCTGGACAATCACTCTGTATTTACACCTGATACAATGTTTGAATTATATGTTCTTTTTCTTTACTCTATGCATGTGTTAGACAGCAGAGTAAAAGAAAAACACAATTGGTTTGAAGCAAATAGTATGAAATATGAGCATGAAAATGAACAATGAAAACAACACACATACATCTGTCAGTAATTCTGCCTGAATAATCTGTGAAACAGTTTGTTAATGCTGGAAGGAGCTCTGAATATGGGAGTTGTTACATAAAACAGATTGTCAATGACAGAATAGACTGATTTGATCAAGCTCCTAACAGAGCTTTTGGCAGTGGATGATGGAACAGTATTCTGTCTTCTCTGAAACACTAGACAATAGACAAAGCATAAGCTATCCCTTTATTATCACACTGTTGGCCTACAATGTGTCATGAGTTGAATGGGTTACATGCTGAAAAGAGCTCAAAACATTAGTACAACTGAAAGAAAAACTGCAGGTTTTACTACTATTTGAAATGTTCACGTGCAGAAAGTAAACACTAGTGTGTTATTGTGTGCTTTTTCTCTATCTGGGGCATTTTGAATAGGAATTAATACAGCCAGAATAAGAACCACGACCAGATAGTTTTAATAGATGGTCTAAGACAGACATAAAATCATAGTTATTGCTTTGTTTTGCATTTACCTGACTAGACCCATCTTGACTTATACAGGATGCTGGTGCTAAACTAATTAGACATGGTCTGCTTACTGAAAAGCATTTCAGGGAAAGCTTTATGGAAATAAATAAATAAATAATGTACCACATGAAGATGTTCAACAGTATTTCACTCCTCTACTCTTTTGGTATTTACAAATGCAACAACTCATGAATTAAAACAAATAGCTATGTTCAAAAACAGCAGTGAACATTAAGCCTCAAAAACCTAAACCATGGCTGGTGACCAAAAGCATACTGATCTAAAATATTTAACTTCTGAACCACTAATCCCATCAATGCATAGATAATTATAGTACAATTCAGTTTTTGCACTTGTCAGTGACATTGTTGTCACTTAATTGGAAACATTGAAATTTTCTGCAACACTGACAAATGACAGTGTTTGTAGACAGCTTTAGTCTTTAGTTAATGATATATTTTATGAAAAAGTCTTTTTTTGTTTGTTTATTTTCTATTACCTCAGTGTAAGTTTTGAATCAACTTTTTATGAACATTAACATGATCAGTTAAAGGTGCTGAACAGACTTTTTTTATGATCTTGAAAAAGTCTCATTTTTATATATATACCTGATCTTAACCTGCAATTCAAAATGAAATTATCAGCACCAAAATAGGTTATTTCCAAATACTATTTCCAGCTTCCTTGGTTGGGTCGGACAAGACTGAACTGATTTACGGCAGATTTACGTCACTATAACGCCGCACCAACCGACAGAGTTCAGTGAGAAGTAAACAGAACGAGTGAGGAGTAAGATCTGTCCTTTTTCCTAAAGAAATGG
>JAPTYQ010000028.1:11370400-11392971 GCA_029814465.1 Ostorhinchus cyanosoma | reverse complement strand
TCAACTAATACTTGATTCATGGCAAGAAAGGTGCATGTCTGTCTACGCAAAAAATTAAAAATAGGCTCATTGTTCATGTGTATCTCAGTGTGTGTTGGTGTGTCAGTGTGTAGGTGTGCGTCAGTTTGTCAGCAGTGGCGCCTACAGGATGCGAACACGTGGATCTACAGTCAGCTTGGGTGGATGAATTACAGCAGGTTGCACTGTTGTAAAACGCTGGTGTATTTGTCAGCGTATGCTCCTCTGCTCGTCCAGGAGCACTGACTCAGATAAGTGGCTTCTCTCACACTGTGGGAAGTATATGGGAGGTCACAGAGACGTAAGACGTGACAAACCAACATAGTGGAATTAAAATGTGTGCAGTTAACATTCCACATTCAGCTCCTAGGCAAGATTTCATGCTTACTGTGGGAGAAGGCTCTCACCATTGACTGATCGGTGAGTCACTCCACTGTGATGCAGACAGCATCTGTTAGAGAGAATTTAATGCAGCATGGGTCTCTGCCGTGTGAATTATTAGTTTTCATAACCTTGATGCAATGTTACTTTCTGTCTGTAGTGAGCTTTGAGAGTAGTGATAGAAAAAATATGACAAAGTGACCTTAAAATATTCGTGCTTACCATGTTTGTTTGGAAAGAGTCTACTTAGTGGTTTACCTACTGCTGTGTCTGCCTCTCTGAGAAGTATGTCAGATACAAATATCTAAAATAAACAATGGGCCATATGAAGATTAAACACTGCTGTTTCATTTTCACCAGTAAAGTATATTCTTTGCTTATTTGCGAGCTACAGTGTTCCCCATGCAAGTTCTTTTCCAAAATAAGATATTTCACAAATATGTCAGATTAAAAGGTTAGAGTAAAAATTAAAAACTTTACTAAATTGAATTCCCATTTTACTTGAATCCAATTGAAGATGCCACTGAAATAAAGCTATGAAATATTTACTATAGCTATCTTCCATTTTTAGTGAATATTAGGGAAGATTTATTATCCCCTGTGGTTACAAAAGAAAAGAATCACAGTATAAGTGATTTAAAAGGGATGGAAAAGTGCCAAAAATGATTAGCAAAAATGTCAGTTTATTTCTTGCTTTGGAACAAATACCACTTGTTAAATATAAAGCACATTTACATGTATGAGTCACAAATCATTCTTCTATGCATTGTCAGCAGAGTTGCTCTTGGCTGCATGAATATAATGTTTTAGGTTTGGCCTCTGGCTATCTGGATTGGAGCTGTGGAGAAATAGTTAATGCTGTAAAATGAATAGGCTTTTCTCTTCAGAGAGAATAATACATAATGTCGGTCTCTTTATCTTTCATTCTGATGCCTCCTTTGTTCTATGTATTTGTGGCCAGACTGATGTTGACAGTGAATCAAAGAAAGATTGCATAACTGTGTGTAAGTGAATGCTTTAAAAATCCAACCATATAAAATAGCACTTACTAAATTGTTGTTTTTTTTTTTTATCATCCACGGGCTTTACTTTAAGATTGTCTGCACTTATGTCGTAAAACATGCATGAGGATTTTATTAAAAAAAACAACATTTATTTATTTCCAGTGTGTGTGTGTGTGTGTGTGTGTGTGTGTGTGTGTGTGTGTGTGTGTGTGTGTGTGTGTGTGTGTGTGTGTGTGCTCCTAGACTCACATGCTGTCCTTTGTACTCTGCCTACTCTCGCTGCTGCTCCACCTGGTGGTTTGTTGTGTTGAACAACATCATCGAAGTTTACTGTAGAGGGCAGTGACTGCATGACATGAGTACATTACAGGCTGTGTAATGCTCCCTCTGTGAAATTTGCCACACATTAGAAAGGGCCTACAGAGTCTTTTTTTTTTTTAAGTTAAATTACTGTTCTAAAAACAAAAAAACAAGGATAAAGAAAAGCACTTTTAAATGGGCAATAGCTCTAATGTGTTCATTATCTTTAAGTATAGATGTGTAGAATTCCCTCTGTGTCTTTATATTGCATGCAAATGGCTTTTCTGTCATGGACAGTTAACTGTAATCTCTGTAATAGGGCAAATGCTTGTGCGTTTTATTAAACATTCCGGGGAGGATCAGGTACCAAAGGATAACAACTGTTTAAAGAAAGTTAACTGATACATATAGTCCCAGAGTGTCTGTATTTATTCACTTTTCTGTAACACTAGCATCATGTGGATTGCTTTAAATTCCTATCTGATAATCCCTTAATTTTTATCTGCGTTGCAGGATGGGCCATCCAGGTCTGCAGACCCTTACTGACTGAAAACATGTTTTAATGACAACACGTGTGCCACCATGAAGGGGTTAGGAGCTAACCGCAGTCGCCACCTGTCTGACTCCTGTGAACCATCGGGATGCCCCCAGAAGCCACTCTGTCCTCTGACCTCTGACCCTCATGGCTCCTTTCTATTGAGTCCTACCATAAACCACTATGGCACCCTGGACCCCCATCTTCATCAGTGTCCTCCAACCAGCCCCACCACGTTGACCCCTGACTGTCTGTTGCCTTTCAGCCAGATGTCTAACAGCAGCACCTTCCCTCGTCTCCACTTCACCTCCCAGACAGAGCAGGTTGACTGCTCCCAGGCCTGTTTGGCTGGTGGTGGTGGAGCTGGGCTGGCTGGCAGGGGAGGTACATTATCCACCTCCTTGTCTATGGGTATGGGCTTAGGCTTGGGTCTTACTGGTGCTCCTATGATCACCAGTGGATCAGCCACCATCTCATCTGCAGCAGCTGCCAAGATGAATCGTTTACCATCCAACCTTTTGGATCAACTAGAGAGGCACCTGCCGCTGCAGCGCGATGGCTTCAGTACACTGCAGTTCCACAGAGGACGTATGTCTAAGCAACGCAGTGAAAGTCCAGGACGAATTCGCCACCTGATGCACTCTGTGCAAAAGCTGTTTGCTAAATCTCAGTCTCTAGAAAACTCAGCAATCAAAGGCAGCCTAAATGGTCGTTCGACTGGTACGACAGGGGCTGGAGAGGAAGGTGGGAGACCAACTCGCAGGAGCAAGAGCAAAGACAGGGCTAAAACTGAGGGTCCAAAGCAGAGACTTAGGCCAAATGCATTGGGTTTATGGAGCTCAGATGATGCCCTGGACACTGACACTACCAAAGCTGGCACTATTGCCGTAGGTTACCGCAACCCACTGAGCATGATGACTCTTGGCAGAGCCGTGTCAGACAGCCAGGCTCCTCCCAGACATATCCCACAGGGCTACAACACCATTTCTGCACATACTCTCAAAACCTCGAAAAGCAGCAGTGACCTCAAGTTTCTGGCGTGCCCAGCAACACAGGTAGGATCGAAAGACGAACAAGGAAGAACAAGAGGAAGCAAGGATGATATGTTGGTGAAGAGGGGCTCCTGGTCCACTCTTACTCTTACCCAGGCCAGGCAAGTGTTACAGAAGGGCTCCGCTACAGTCAACAGGACACTGCTTAAATCAAAGTCCTGCCACCAAGACCTGGCAAACCAGTTCCTTCAGGTAGGAGGATCAGTGAGTATTCATTTTCATCATCATCTGTAGTAAGTCTGCATGGATTTCTTTATACTTTCTCCAGTTTTAGTTGGATTTAATAATCAGTCCAGAGCACAGTTCCTGCTTGCCTGATAATTAAGTTGGATTCTGTTTATTCTGTACAATTATTCTGTTTATTCTGTATTCTATTCTGTTTATTCTGTATTCTATTCTGTTTATTCCATATAGCTATAATTTTTCACCATATTCATTCCAGTCACATTTTAAGCTCCTCACTAGATCACACCATGAACATTTATAAAAATCATAAATAGAAACCATGAAACACGGCGTATAATTGTTACATCTGGAATGTGTGGATTAGTGCTTAACAGAAAAATATACCATATGATTTCATAACGCAGGTTCCTTTAGGTGACTGGGCAGGAACTTTGGGTCGGGGTCGGGCAAGAGGTACTGAGATCCCATGTCGAAGGATGCGCAGTGGCAGCTATGTTAAAGCAATGGGAGATCTAGAGGACAGCGAGGACTCAGAGGGAAGTCCCAAGCCTTCCCCTAAAAGTGCCGCCCGTCGTCAGAGCTACCTGAAGGCCACACAACACTCCCTGAGTGAGCAACAGCCGCCGCCACCTCCAAGAAAGTGAGTCCCACGGCAAAGACAACACTGGAATAACACCTTTGATTATAAAACTCATGGTTTGCCAGAGTTTAGCTTGTACTCTTTTACTTTATATTCATTAAAGGAGAGATAGCCCTGTCAAAACAATTGAAAGATATCTTTTACTCATGTCCTCAAACGTAGACACCAGGTGGCAGCATCTTCTCAAAGATGTACAAGAAGACCATCAGTCAAAACGAAATAAGCCATTCATGACATTTAAAGTTTAATGGGAAAGGGCACAAAATGATGAACAGTGTCATCTTTATTTGGTACAAAAGCAACAAGAGGTGAAATTTTGCCCTGTGTTTTACCCCTACATCTACACGGACAGGCCTCGTTGCTACGCTCTCATGCGGGAGGATTTTCTGTGGTCTCCGCTGCAGAGTGCATGCTCTATGCAGCATCTGAGGTCAGTGTCATCCATAGGCAGGCAGTGTGGCTGTGCACCCACCCTCACTTGCCCTACAGCACTACCCACCGCCCGTTCCTGTCTAACCTTCCCAGTATTTTTCCTCTTTGCCTTTGTTTCATCTCTTAACTTCCAGGTGACCTGAGTGGTGTGGTAGCATTTTACTGTTCTGCTTTTTCCAAGCCTTGATTTCCTTATATGCAAATTGTCCACACCAGTCACTCCACCACACCCTTCATCTAGTACGCACAAATTTTGACTAACACCAGAGATCAAATGGGCAAGCCAGAACAGAGGAAACTTGTCAGAAAAACCTGAGCTTAACCAGAAATAAGTCCATGAAATCCGCTCTATTCATAAAATGATTGTTTCCTCTGTGCTGCCATTTTTAACCATAGCACATATCACTATCCACACATCACAGTATTTAATTTTGAAATACCCAGGGGAACTTTTAAAATATAATTTAAACTATCTCCTCGATATCATCAATTAAACACAGCCTTCACTTATTCTGGTCTCTGGGTCTGAGAGGCTGATTATAACATTTCCTTCCTCAGCACCCTGCCGTCGCTGAAGGAGCTGCCCACTAATCGGAGCCTTGATAACTTAGACTGCTTGGTGAGTCCCCTGGAGGCCCCTCCACGCCACAGGAATAACGATTTCAGCCAATGTTCCGGCACGCTGGGCAGAGTCTCAGGTAGTCAGGTATGTGGATGGCTTTATCACATGTGTATACTGTCCAGTCAGAGTCATAATAAACAAAGTGGTGCATTCATGTGCTTTTCAGGGTATGTCGTAAATATTATAAATCATTGGTAGAAAGCAAAAGTACATTGGAATATCTGAAAATTTCAAGCTCACAAAAGAGAATATTTGAAAAAATATAAGATGTCATCTGCGATTTCTGACTTGGTGTGCTGTATGGAAAAGAGAGTCTGGAATAAGCTGGTGAAACTGTGATGTTATGCATGTATGTTTTCGGTATGTCAAAGTGCCCCAGTAAACCGGAGGGAGCGTGCCCTATATTGTATTTTCACAAAAACCATTAGACTGGGATGCAGATCACACACTATCAATAGTCACCAGACTTAAGCACCACAGGCTTTCACAGTAAACAAATGGGTTGTGGTGTCTCCATTTGGGGAGAAAACGACTTTACATGGAGTACAATAAAGAGTGATTCAGTTTATTCCAAAACACAGGAAAGTCAATCAGGGTATTGCAGTTTTCATTCTCAACTACATTTACAAAGATATTTATACCAGTGGATTGTTATTCTGTTATTTTGTAACTGAAAGCTTCATATTTGAGGTTCTGATTCTTGTGCAGCATGTTTCCCCACTTTATGTTAAGATGGTTTCCTATATTGCTGTGTTTCATTACCAATTCTCAGCATTCGTGTATATGTGGGTGACCAGGTGACCCACTTACTGTTGAAGTGCACATCATTTTTATCCCTTGTCCCTCGTGTCAGCTTTCAGGGAAATACATCAGTGACTATCACAAAAGACTTCAGTAACTGTTGAACTTACTTTGATGCCTGATGTATTTACTCAGTGTGGGAGTTGGGAATACTTAACTGTCCTAATCTATTGTTTGTGTTGAGGTGAATTTTTGAGTCAGACATTAAAATGTATGACTATGTTACTGTGTCAGCATTCCCAACAGGTATCACTTCCCAAAGTGCACACCTGTGGTTTAAAGGGATCTGGTCACCCCAGCCTTATCTTGGCATCAAACAAATACTACAAGTTCTATTTCCCATTAAAATATTTTCCTCTCTAAAATCTATAACTAACATTATTACATAAACCTTTACATAATGAAAATTCAAGTGTTTAGAAAGATGTTAAATCGTGTGTAGATGACATGTAGCATTTGCAGCTCATTACATTTAATAGCTGAAAACCTTAAAGTTCATTAGAAATGCAGGTATGTTTACGGAGCATGTTTTCAGTTTGCCCTCTGCCCTCAGCGTGTGAGTCTGCACACGTTCTTTCAGGTATGCGGGCAGGGCTGTGGGCACTCAGTGCCGTACTGTGAGGGGGAATCCCAGGCAGTGGAGGCTCTGGATCTGCCTGCACCTACGTGCTTCCGGTCACGCAGCCACAGCTACCTGCGGGCCATCCAGGCTGGCTGCTCCCAGGATGAAGATACAGCTTCTGTGGACTCAGATTCACCACCACCCACCATGACAGGCTACAATACCAGTGAGTACTGCTGAAGACAAAGGGAGCCTGAGCTTTGAAAGATGCTTTAATGTGAAGAGAAAGAGGAGTGTGTCATATAATACCAGTCAAACATCCATTTACTGTGCGTCATACTCTGTAAACTCAGTCCTAAAATAGAGAAATAAATTATTTTACAAATAATACAAACACACTGTCTTGTATTTAGCAAAAAATATTGCCAATAATTGAATTACTGAAGATCAGAATGAAAGACAAGCCGCTGAAGGACCATAAAAATGACCTAAATGTGTTTACTACAAGAAACAGTTTTTTTGTTTCTTGAAATTCCTTTCTTGCAATTTAAAAACTACATTTTCTTTTTATCTTATTGGAAATAAACTGGGTTGTGTCTGGTTTTGTTATGGACCTTACACACAATAACAAAACAAACTGTGTATTGAAAATGCTATAACATGTTGAAATTCGTGCAAGTGTTGGGTTACTGTGTCACAGGACAGAAGCCAAGCGCACATTCCTGAAAATATGACAATATGTCTGACTGAAAATGGAAATTTAAGACATGAAATTTGAGGTAATGTCCAGCTCTCCATGAATAATACATGACATCATCTGTACAATGTTAGCTGATTTATGTTCTTTTGTGCTTTCAAACATCAGTCTGTATTGCCCCAAATGACATTAAATATTAAATGTGTTCCAGAGAATGTGACAGTTTTTAGATACATTTGGAGATCAACCCACACAATGTAGGCTTGTTTTAATGCATATTATGTAGCCTATAACAATTCAAAGTCAAAGTTTTGTCAAAACCTCCCTCTCTCTCTCTCTCTCTCTCTCTTATGTGTATATAACATCTGATCATAATGCAGAGTTCTAAGTATAAATCGTTGAAGCAGGCACAAGTTTATACTATGACACAAAATGTACTTGAAGGCACCATATTGTATTACTTTTGAACGATATATTTTTACGCGGGGTGATACTGTCTGTTTCAATAGTATCTTAAATTTAATTTCATTTGAAAAACACACAAACATCATAGGGATTACAATGAACAAAAAATATGAAATTATGAGCATCAACACATCACCTTTCAGCCCTTCCCGCGGTGTCAGCCGCCCTGAACGCACCTATCGTGGATGCATTCACAAACAACATTGGAGAGCGGTTTAAACCAATCGCTTTCATGTTCGATTAACTCGATGAACAGAGCGGTCCAATCGTCTGCAGAAAGCCGCTACTGAGAAAACGTGGACTCCAATCCTGGTCCTCAAGGGCGTGTACTACAAATCTTTTCTTCAGAGCGTCGTTGTGTATCTTACGACAGAGTACCGTATCCCGTCTGCATCTTGTCTGCATTTCATGAATGAACAGAAAATAAGGATTTTCGAGTCGCATACAATACAGTAAGGTTTTTTCCGCTTCTTCCTTCGTGGGCGTGAGCCTTCTGATTGTCAAACGCTGTCGGTAACGGCAGCAGCAGCAAGCTAATCTGAGCTAACGTTTTCGGTATGGGAGGTTAGCTAGCTAACGTGGATAAGAGAAAGGGGATAAACCCTAAACAGCAACCAGGCGATGCTGATAACCAGTAAGGCACCGGTCGGTGTTAAACTGGTGATAATAGCTGGATAAAATATACCGGTGGCAGCTGTTCTTTGTTAGCTCCACCATTTCTAAAACATCTAGAGCCTCAGGCTAATGCTACTTATCGTTAAATACCCTGTAGAATGGCACACCGTATTGAATGTCTACTGGCTAGTAGCATACGCTAACAGTAGCGCAGGCGTTAACAGCCAAGTAAATGGACAGCTCGGTACCCGGCTAGTTCGGCTAATGTAACCGCTCTGTTACATTGGATAGCAACAGTGGCTAAAACATTGCGTTAGCATGAGTGTCTCTAACGCCTATCAACTCGCGTGTGTCTACCGTTCTTGTAATCGTTTTAATAAAAGAGCGACAGACATATTTAAGCTGTAATGAAGTGGTTATTTAATGTATAGGGGTAAGACTGAAGGAACACCCACATGAACCATGAAGTATCAGCGCTTCCAGTCTGTTAAAGTATGTAGAGCGTCACCGACATGCCTATTTATAAGAATACCAATTATATTATCTTAGCAGAGTAGCGGCATGTAATTATAAAGCATGGGAATTACAGTAACGTTAAACAATTATTCTCACTGATCCTTGACGTAACATGTGATGGAGGCTCTTATTCACGGAGGAAGCAATGAGTCACATTGAGCTTAACTCCTCTACAAAATTAAACCTGACACTTAGCACCGTGATTTGTGATATATGTGTGGTTTACACCTGACTGGGTCACAGTACTTGCTGACATTTAGCGTGGTGTTTATAACTGGTGAGAGATATTCAAATGTCTTCCCACTATTCCCATGTATTCTCTAATGACATGTGGCGTGAACAGATCGTGTTAACAACCGGAAACGCGACCACACAGATTGCTATGACCTTAAATGCGTCAACTTTTGAAGCTATTTTAAGTCCGCAGAATGTACGCCTTTTCTGTTCAGTAGCAGCTACCATGTGTTAAGACCTGAGGACATTATCAATAATGGATCAGCTTCCTGCCCCTTGTGTATTGAAAGCTAGTACTTTGCAGTTAAGGCACCAGGCTTTCAGAGAAACACCTGACTATGGCTGAATCTGCAATATCGTAAAGTAATAAAGTAACACGCACTATTTTTTTCTATGTAATATTCACTGTCACTATTTTTTTATCTTGTGTAAAACAGCCAACCCAAATTTGGTTTTTTATCAGATTTTAATGTGATCATATTACAAATCATTGGAGGATATTATCAGTCTGAATAGTTTTATTGTACAGCATTCAAATTTCATTGTGGTTACAAGGTGTGGTCATTTTATCTCACTGTATTACACAAGACATGGTGTGTCTGTGTATTACCATGGATAGACTGTGAGTCATTCTCAACATTACACACTCTTCCTCTCACTCTCATTGATGAGGTAATGCCTGAATGAGGGAAATGAGTGTAGTTTATCTCACTCTACTATTACAGTAAGGTCAGGAGCAGACAGGGTTTTTGAAGAGAGTTACAGAAGGTTAGATAGATATCCCAGCTGTGATAATGTTACTTGAAAAGCTACTCTCGCTGCAACACTAGATACTCTGGTCTCAGTGCAATCTCATAGTGAATTTATTGAATATGTAAATTACATTTCCCAGCTGTTTCCTTAAGTTTCAGTTTCAACATTTTTTTTATTTATATGCCATGCATTTGTGATAAGCTTCACAGGCCCTTTACTATATCAGCATTTCCTGGAATATGCCAAGTGGCCAGCAGCTTTCAGCCTTTCTCGTGATTTAACCACACTTGACATGTATCAAGTATGTTCTTTCAGTTGTGTGTTGTTTTACTTAGTGAAATATGGTGAGCTGTGAAGTATGTTAGTTTCACACAGTGGAAGACTGACCTCAGATAAACCTGCCACGTGTCTGAATCAGCTGATTAGGTTTTGACCCAGACTCTTGACCCAGTTCAACAGGTCAGACTAAGAACCACAGCTCTTAAAGATATCATTATACTGTGGACAAGAACACCCTGGGAAATGGTGTGGTTTCTTTTCATGACCTGTCTTTTGTTTCGTTCTCTTTTACATCCCTTTTGTCTCTGTCTTTTCTTTTTGTTTTTTGAGATATAGTTTTTTTCCTATGACTGCTTGTATTGTCTATTAAACGGTACTCTACCTGTCTAAGCCATCAGATAGCTCTCTCTTTTAGTTTGCCTTGGCATCTGTCTGCCCATCACAACTATTTTCTGCCTTCCTACTGTGAAAACAATTTGCTTTGCATCATCTGTCTGATTTGTGAGATCTCTGTGTAAAACAAAAAATCATATATTAAGCAGGACAATAAATACTAGCAGCTGCAATATAATATGTGCATAACTTCACCATCTATCTAATTTATATGAAGGCTCCACATAGTAAATTGTATTTCCAGCTGTGGTGCGAGCAAGTTAATTGTTTTCATATGAACCATTGGCCTTCAGTCATTATTGCATTTAACATTCAGAATTTTGTTTTGGCTATGTACACTCTAGTACAGGGCTCTTCTACCACCACTTTTGTTGAAGGTAAGAATGACTTTAAAATGGGCTCCGCAATCACACTTTTCAATCCCCAGCCAAAACACTGAAGTGTCCCAGCCAGAGGGTGAGGGGATTCTTTTTATAAAACAGCGCTAATGGCAAAAGAATAATGTATTGCAACAAGTCAGTCATATACACTTAAGGCTAAACCCACTTTGGAGCCCATTAGAGGCCATCTGATAGCTCTCAAACACACATGAACATATTCTAAAACTGCAAGTGCATGACTTCTCCTAAGTGAAGAAATAATTTGTTTACATCGGCTGAACATGGCTGTGTTGTCAACATCATAACTGAACTTAATTGTTTTCTAAATGAGATAATGCATTCATATCCTACAAATGTTATCCAGTAGGAAAGATACCTTTTTCTGTACCTTTTGTAACACATTAAACCAGTTCTGACCAAATGTGGTCACACTTGAACACAGTGGAAATACTTATTCCAATTGTAAACGGATGCAGCAGAAACTTTGCAGTCACCTTTAGTCATTGATTTATATATTGATCTTTAAGATAGGGAATTGTACTTCTTTAGGTTAGTGGTTATGTACCTGAATTTACCATATTGGGAACATATATAATCAACAACTAGTTTAATTCAAGTGCCACAGCACTGTAGCCTCAACAAATTAGACAAAGGCATGTGTTGAGACTTGGGTGTAACTGAACATATTAGTTGGAGAATGTCATGTATATGTGCTAGCTGTATTCCAAGAAGTGTCTGTGTTGAGAAATAATGTTCTTTTGTTCAGGGTTAGATATGTTCTCTGAGGCATGGTTGTCATTGCGATGGCATGATTGTAAATTCAGGGTGACACAAGCTACTCTTGAACTGCATTGAGTGGATTCCATAGCCTTGTCTGCGTATGTTGGTGGGATTTAATGAGGGCTTGACTGGTGCTGTGAGTCATTGGCTGATGACAGGAGTGCAGCACCCACAGAATTATAGGGTGTTGGGTTGCTATTTAGATTGATACCGCTACTGGAGGGAATGCACTTCATGGTTTCATTTGTGCAAAATGGTGATTCTTGGATTACTTCCTTGGTCAGCTAATTTGAAATATGTTTTATTTGCCATGTGTATCAGTGAATACTATAATTAGTTTTGTAATGCTGTAGTGTTTGTCTGCTGTGTTTGTTGGGTAACTCTGTCATTCATACATTGCCAGCCAGCCAGCTGTTTAAATAGCATCTACACAAAACTGGCTCTCAACATCCTCTTGACTCTAAAAGAAAGCCTGTGGGTTTTTCCTTTTTTGTGATGTAGTACTGTAGATAATTCTGTATCACCACAACCCTGCAGTCAGACTGATTACAGTTGAACAAGCAGCCATCCCGATCTTTGCACCTCAACCACATTGTTATTGCTCACTTATGGACCTCATTTCATTTTCTTTGGAGTCAAATCTGTAGTGCTTAATTTGAAATATAAATTAATCTGTACATTTCTTTATATTTGCATTACACAATGCATGACAGAAAGTAAAGTGCACTGTGCAACACCTACAGAGGCTGCAGTCTTGTTGTCTGCTCTACATACTGAATCAGCAAAATGGCAGAGTTGTCTTGTCTGACTGTTCACAGAGCAAAAGATCTGAAGGAGTGGCATGTAGAGAGAGATCCCAAGAGATAGACTGACGTCAATGCAACACAGACAGCAGCAGGTACACAGAAAACATAGAGGTAGCTTAAGTAAACTTGATAGAGGTGACAATAGGGGCAAAGAGTAGAGGGTTTTGTTTGTTTTTTTTTTTCTTTCCAGATTGCCTGTGTTTATGGTACTGGGTTTTGGCACCTCATTGGCTCCAGCTGGCGTTTGTAAAATAAGTGTTTTATTTTTAAACTTTTATTGTTTTATTGATGCTGCAAGTGATTCAGCTTTTACTTGCTTGTGGAAGTCTAATGGGACCAAGAGCATGTTTGTCATTCATGGTCTTCCTTTGGTTTTGTTTGTCATCCTGTCAGCAGCCGGCAGCAGGAAGGCTCCTCCTCCTGTCCCACCTCGCACCACCTCGAAACCCCTCATCTCAGTGACACTGCAGAGCAGCACCGAATCAGCCCAAGACACATACCTAGACCAGCAGGACCGTGGCAGTGAAGCCAACAGCCAGTCAGGACGCAGTAATTCCTCTGACAGTCTCTGTAGCATCCGCACAGGTAGCTTGGTCAAAGGAACCCAGCCTCCAGCCGCTGTCCCAGCTGCTACTCCTGCACCAGCTGCAGGCTCTGCTGTGCCCCCTGTTCCAGCTCCTCGTGACCTCCCTTCCACTACCACCGCAACCTCCACCACTGCCACCGCCACCACCACTACATCCACATCTACCCAGTTCCAAAATGACACCCTGAGTGTCTGTGTCACCCTAGAGCAGCCCCCAACTGCACCGAAGAGGAAACTGTCTTCTATTGGAATTCAGGTTAAGATTTGTCCGCTTCATATTTTTGTTGGTGTACATATTTGAAGAAGAGTAAAACTAAGCTACAGCTTTCTTCATGTCTTATTTTTAGGTGGATTGTCTTCTGCCCATCCCTAGGGAGGAACCACTACCCCTTACTGCACCTCTAAGATTTCAGTCGATTGGAGTTCAAGTTGAGAACGGCAGGCCGTAAGTGTGCACTCATATGAGAGGATGTACAATAATATCCATTAGTAACGATTTGCTAGAATGACATGCTTTGTGGTCTTTACAAAGATGTAACATGGCAGGATCTGCTCAGTAGTGAACAAGATATCAATATACACTGACGGTGATAGTTCCTGTAATAGTAGGATTATATCACAGTACAGTGTGTTGAGACAGCGGAGTTGTAATTTTACATGATGATTTGGTTATTTGAGTGTGATACACAATGTACCTTTACAGAGTGTGGCACTCAAATACACTGTACTTCTGCTTCTGACTCTGAAAAGTATTTAGATGCCATATTTGGATGCTATCAGTTGCAGATAACCACTATGAATGCACTGGAAATGTGCACCCATAAGAAATTTGAACAGTTTGATGTAACTGATGGTGTTATATGTGCTAATACACTCCAAGTTCAGTCATAGAGGTTCATCGACAACATATTGCAAATACTTGTATATCTGAAAAATATGCACCCACTCAAAATATTATTCTGTTGTCAGTGAGGTTGATATATGGGCAGCATTGAGTGTTTAAGGTCATTCAACCATCAGCCTGGCAGCAGCACAGCAGCCCACAATTCTGATTTATGCCCTGTTACCCTTGTTTTGACTGTAGTGAGCTGAACATAGTGAGAAACTGGCCGTTTCAACTTTTCCAGTGCACTGTAATTTCCCTTAATCACATTTGTTTGACAGGCTCTTTCCTTTCCTTCTGCTCATTATCTCTGAAGCCAGCGGCCGTTTTGTATGTCATATTACCTGATTTGTTGCTAATTCCCTCCTGCCTCTCGTCCTTGACATGTTTCAAGTCATCTCTTTACTCTCATTTGCTGTAGTTGATAAAGCACCATTAACTGAGATGTCCTATCATTTTAACTCAGTGACCTCAAACTGTTCCTTTCGAATTGGATCACTTCATTGTCTTATTTTATAACCGTCTCCTCAGTCTCAGCCGAGACAGCAGCATGGCCTCCAGACAAAACACAGAGGCCGAGCCCCTGGACGTCGCACCCACAGAGAACAGCACACCCAACTGCACCAACGGTCAGAAAGTGAATAGCGCCGCACCCAATGGACAGGACAAAGCCATGGAGCCACAGCCCCTTAAACACACCTCAGCCTCATCCAGGATATCCACCTCATCCCCTGAGACTCTTGACCCGGCATTGGACCCCTCCTCACTGCCACCCCCAGATCCAAGTCTGGAGACCGGAAACTGCAGCACACAGAATGATGCTGTTCAGTCCAGCACACCAGCTTGCCTCAGAGACGGTAACTGGTTTCTGAAGCTGCTCCAGGCAGAAACAGGTCGCATGGAGGGCTGGTGTCAACAGATGGAGCAGGAGACCAAAGACAACAAGCTGTCAGAGGAGGGTATGTGACAGATCTGTCAGCTGGGCAATATGGCAGATTTACTTGATTAAGTTGTTACTTCATGAAAATTATAACAATGCCAAATTGAGACCTTTATTACACAGCAAATACGATGCTGATTTTTTTTTTTGTTTTAAAATTGTCACTATGTTTTCCAATCATTCTGCAGCAGTTTTTCCATCTTTTCACTTAAGTTATCTTTATTTTTTTTAACAAATAATTCCCATCAACATACTTGCAAGTGCTGGTTTTTGTTACTGTTATGGTTATGGATTTTACACATACGTGGTGATCATTTTTGTAAAGAAAACTAAGTTTGCCCTTGTTATATAGACCAAAAAAAATGAGATAAAATAATATATTGTCCATTACACTGGGAAAAAAATTCAGCCTAATTGCATAAGCTCTAAGTGGGAGTGCACTCCATTGTTTGTTCCTGTTCCATATTCATATTTCATATTCCTTATATTGAGGTTCACTGACAGGGTATTAGGTCATACCTCCTCTCTGTTGACTTTGGACAGTGAAACAAAGCATTGCGTGCTCATTACCGCCACTGGCTCACAGTAGCTCTGCTCATTAGAGTGGGAGTGAGTTTTGGTTTAGCTGTAATAGAGCTGCTGCAGAGTCATTTCCCTTCACATCTCCCAGAATACCACTCGGGCTTTTAGGCAGATCTATCTCTGCAGTGTCTTAAATATGAATGAGCAAGTGGAGGGGGAGCTTTAGAAGCTCCGTCAGATTATTCCTCCTCCTCTCTGTAGACCTGAATTACGAGTTACCATTTACATGCAAATAATATGCAGAAAGTAGCTGAATAAAGAGTAGTTTGTTGTCCTTTTTGTAAAGATAGTGTGTCAGTTACTCGAAGAAAATCACTTACTTGCACGTAATGATATATTGTAACATAAATATTCCATTGCTGTACAACAGAAATAGATTGAAAATAGGCTGCCTTTCTCATGTCTTGATGCACTTTTATAAACCTTTATAGACTTGTACTACTGCTGAACTGCAGAGTCAGTCTTAACCTCCTCATATTGTCCATACTTAGACAATAATGGGACACAAAGTCAAATCCTTTATAGCTATGTATGTACATTATATGTATGTCTTTATTCCTAATTTTTTAAATTCCCACTGTGCTGTTGTAGTGTTGGGGACAATTCGCAGTGCGGTCGGCAGTGCCCAGCTTCTTATTTCACAGAAGTTTGAACAGTTCAGGGGGCTGTGCAATGAGAATTTGGTAAGTAGCTCCACTGATTTCTTCTCAATCTGTTTAATGCTACATCATCCTGTTTTTCAAATTCTTATCAAAGCCTTTTGCTTTGGTTCTGCTTTGAGTCAGTGTCTAGATTTTTATTCACCAAGCTTATATATCAAAACCACCAAAAACATATTGAGAAATTGTTTTCAAGTATATTCTCTGTTTGGAAGATGGCTACTTAGGAAATATATATGTTTAGAGGGATGTCATTAATTCTATTATTGCTGAAGCCATTCATCCATCATTTCTCCATTCATTATCTTTTTCTTGTCACTAGAACGTAAATGCCAACCCCAGACCCACGGCACAGGATCTGGCAGGGTTCTGGGATCTGCTGCAACTCTCTATAGAGGATATTAGCATGAAGTTCGATGAGCTCTACCAGCTGAAAGCCAACAACTGGCAAATCCCTGAGGAGTCACAAAAGAAGGTGAAGATTTTCTTGTGAAATGTATTTGAACGTCGTCATATTAATGTCATAGATGGTGTCACAAAACTTGCTTTTATTAACTAATGCTTCATATCTTATTTTTCTCAACTTCATGTCTTCCATAGGATGAAAACAAGCAGCTTCCATCGTCTGTGCCAAAGAAGCAGTGTAAGCCCAAACTGTCAGCGGGGAAGGACAGGAGTGTGGACTCTGCTGTGGACAAGCAGCGGCAAGAAGCCAGAAAGCGTTTGATGGCAGCAAAGCGTGCGGCATCAGTGCGACAGAACTCAGCCACGGAAAGCGCTGACAGCATCGAAATCTACGTCCCCGAGGCCCAGACCCGCCTCTGAGAACAAACCAGCAGCGATTATTGAGAGAAATCCTAACTCACTTCAGACTTTTCACTGACACAAACACTCAGATCAGAGACGAACACACAGAAGTACAACGGATGCACAGAGGCCGATCCCTCTTAGCAGCACAGCTGATAACAAGAGTGTGGGGATCAAAACAATCCAGAATAATGCAGATCATCACTCTGCTGCCATTGGACAGAAACAACCAGATGTTTAATACTATTGTTATTATTGATATTATAATAATTATTATCTCCTAAAATATATCAAGACTGTCTTAAATGTGCAAGTATCTTGGATAAGGACATCCTGTACCTTGTGAGCTGAAGAATCTTGGTATCCCAGAAGTTTACTCTCCTAATTTCCTTCACTGCTGAGTCTACCGGCAGTTGTTGCTGCCTGGTTTACAAGCTGAGCTACCATCCACACACACTCAGGATACACATGCAGGTGTACTCACTGTCCACAGAGTCTTCCTGTTCTCCTGTTCTCTATTTGTATTAGGCTGCCACTCATTGGGTGTGGTGTGTACGCTTTAATGTGCAAGAATTATAAGATGATGTTAATGTACTCAGAGGTTAAAAATGCAGAGAACCAGAGGAAGGCAGTAGCATATATATTATAAATATCACACTATTACAATGTTCATTTTGTAAATGTTGTATACCAGATTATTTGTTAGAAAGAGGTCAGTGTTCAGTACCAAGGTAGTTTTTTATAGATCGAGTACATGTACTGTCATGAAATATTAGCACTTGATGCAATCATTCACTCCACTTCTCTCGCTTCCTCTCCTTTTCACAAACACACACTGCACAGTCTGTGTCTGTGAATACTCATTGTTAAAGTCTTAAATTTGTTTATTTTTGTGAAGGCATGTGAGGAATGACTGCGCAGCCAGTGAGCTTCAGTGGAATGTATGAAACGTACACATTTACAGCTCATTCTGACTTGATCACTGCACTTTTCCATTCACCTCAGATCAAGTTTGCCCACCTCTCTTTCACTGCATCCTCATGTGATGTAGGGGACCAAGACATTCTCCACTTTATATGGCATTCCCATTCAACCAGGCTGTGTGATAGGGTGGGGGTTTACATGCTACTGGAAAGGAAATTAAATAGCAATAATAAAATGTAATTTTATCATAGCAAGCAATGCAACAGGTACCAGGTCTTAAATTATTTTTTTCGCCGCCTTTTCCAGTAAGACCTTCTTTGCATGAAGGATGAATGTTATTTCTTGTGCAAAATGATTATCGTCAAAATGACTAAAATCTCAGGTTGAACATGCAAATAGTGAAAACCACTATGGATGGATTATTTATTATAGCTACAAGTGTTCCTCCATAAGAAAAAGTTCACCTAAGGTTTTGGTGCAGTAAAGCACAGGTTTCAAAAGGTTAATTAATTTGATCCAATCACTCTCGGGATCAACTGATAAGGTTTTTCGTAGCTGATACTGATTATTAATAATCAAGGAGACAGAGAAACAAATTTTGCAAGTCCTACTTTTGCACTAAATATGAAAAAGGTTGTCAAATTTTAGTGCAACTTGAACTCCTACACAATATTTTGTTGAAACTGTATTTAAGTCTGAAATATTTCACTGTTCCATATTGTCAGGTTTCACACTGACCTGGAGGGATTTTAAATAAGTACTAGTAATGAAATAAATGTTTTCTAACTGCAGTGTTGGTAGATGTATAACCAGTTAGATGGTCTTGTTAATGGGATCTTTTATTCTACAGATCGGCAGCTGCATCAGAGCCAAAGTAGCACATTTTAAAATGCATTTATTTTATCGGATATTGGATGAAAAATGCTGATATTGTTAATTGTATGGTGTTGAATGTATCGGTCAAGGCCTATAATCGGTTGATCCCTACTTCACTCCCCTTTCTGGAAGCCTGAACTCCCACCCGTGATTGTTCAAAAATGATTAACTGTGGTACATTTTTAATTTAAATTATAATCTCACGCTATGCTTTGTGATATTTGAAATTAGGTCAACCTAAAAATGGCTTGACTTCTTTAATTATGATAATTAATGGTGCTGCGAGGGATTTCATATTGTGCCAATAAGGCAGTGATCAACATTTCAATGTCATTTGATAAACTTTTATTTAAAGTGAATTTTTTTATTTAATCTGCTTGTGGTTATAGCAGTCTGTGTGCTCATTTTCAGCAAAGTTTTGTGTTTGAACCGGTTCTCTAAGCTATGCCTTGTCTCAGTCAGCCTCACGGCACTTTCCTTATGAGACTGGAATATTTGATTTTCAGTTTTCTCAAATAGAAACACAAGTGCCAAGGGTACATGAGTGTAACTGGGCATAGCAGATAACTCATTAGTGTAGCTTGACAGTCACTAGTTTTTTCTTTTGTTTTTTTTTTTTTTTGTTTGTTTTTTAAGTAAGAGCTGGCTCTCCCCCTACTGGTCAGTCCTTACACAACACTCCAGACATCTTGATCTGCTCCATTTTGAATCTTTAGTTGGCAAGAAATGAAGTTGAACTGGGAATGCTGACACAACACAGAGTTGTTGATTTTCTTATTCTCTTATTTGTATTACATCAACAATGGACATGTACATTTCATTGTCCAAAGAAACCATTAAACATCCCTTTGCTACATGTCCTTGTCATCATTCTTGCTGTCTTTACTATTGCACTCATCCATAATACGATGGTAATATTAGCTGCTCAGTTAATATTACACCTAAATAAACCATAAGCATTAGATTATACCTTTTAAATGTTACTGTGTAATCTTTAAGAAAGCATGGCCTTCTTAATACAAAATATACAAAGATCCTTGCCAGTAAATTTTCAGTACTCCTTTATATGGGTCTTGCAAATGATCTGAAACTATTCAGTGTTTGTAAGGCATTCAGGGTGTGTACTGTAAATGAGTTCATAACTGTGACATAGTGGGAAGTTTGTTTTTAATATATCATTTGAGAGCTGGATCCCTTTACTTGCCAACTTACTGAACTTTAAGAGAGCATGACCTGATCAGGGATCTTCAGACAGTTTGTTTACCAGTACTTCCTGAGTTTTAAAGGGCTACAAAAAGGATGATCAGAAGGTGTGACTGTGAAAGGAGACTATGCGGATGTGCTATTCAACCACCATGTGGATGAGGCAGTATCCCCTGGTGAAGAAAACTGCAGAATTGTCCGGATCTTCAGCAGAAACACGGTCAGTACCAGTTGTCATGAATATGTTTATATGGTAATATTTGGGTTATTGTGTATCTTTGATGGACAGAATCCCATTCTGACTTCAGAGGCTGTCAATGTGGCTACATATCTACTCATGGCATCTGTACTCAAGAGATCCAGCAAGGAAAAAGCAAAAACTATGTAGTTTCAAATTATCTTGTACTGATGGACATTATTTTTAATAAGCACATATCTTGCAGACGAAGGGTTGTTTAATGTTATGGTGTATTAGTTAGACACTGTGAGGCTAGTTTCTTTAAGAGAATAAAGAATTGTGATTGAAATTAGTTATGTGGCATATTTTCTGTATTAAATAACCTGTAGAATTAAAGGGGAATGCCACTCAATTTTGAAATGCATGTATGTTTTTGTTGGATATATGTTTAAACCAATTACCTCAATTCTTTTAATTGATGTTATTGGATTTGAAAAAGGAGAAATAATGTTCAGAAAACCTCTCTTTGTGATTCAAAGGCACTTACGTTTCTTTTTTTGTGATCGGTTGTTTTTATTGTTTTATAACCCAAATAAAACAAGGGTCAGCAAAAAGCTTGGATTTGGTCCACCTTAGTAGACCTATGAACATGGTCGCATAAAAACCACAGGTAATAGCAATGTACAATAAAATATGAACACATAATATGAAGGACAAGCATCAGATTAGGACAAATATATGATCACATTTCATCCACATAAGTTGTCCTTCATTTGCAGTCTTTGCGTTTACCAATTATACTGTGTTTTTGTGGAGTTAAACTGATCAGTACTTAACATATTTCACATATTTCTGTGACAGACGAATGAAATCCAACATATGTGACTTTTTGCCAAATTTTTGTGGTTGCAATTTTATGCAATAAAATTAAAACCGACATAGACTGAACAATTCTGCTGTCAGGCATACACTACAAACAAAAAGCTAAGGATATTTCTTTATTGTTTGTTTGTTGTTGTTTTTTTGTCCTAGGAGCTATTTATTAAATCTGTCCACTTTGTTAGCATTCCCCTGGTCCACCCATTTGTTTGTTTCCTATTACATTGAGTTCAACATGGTTCTGCTTGAATGAACACTGCCAAGTGGAGCATTATGGTAATACTCACAATTGTACACTTGTGGTGCTTGTTTTTCTAGTCCAATTTTTACATTATTCAAGTCAACAGAAGCCAAAACGAAGATGTTCTTTTCTTTGCTTGTTTTTTGTTTTGTTTGTTTTTTTATGTTTTGGCACAAGTGTAGATCTGTGCGATGTCATTTGGAAACAGGGATGTGGCTCGAGCAAATCAGCTTCTTGAAGAATATCCTTAACTTTTTGTTTGTATTGTACATCACACATCACATCAATACCAACTCCCCAAATTTAGTGGCATTCTCCTTTAAAGGAGGATGTGGTCACAATCACAAACAGATGTTACAGCACCTCCTGCAGGTTAACACTGAATAATCCAAAAAAGTGTTATTGTCAGTGGTGAAGACAAACATTTTCATAGAAAATTCATTAACTTGCATAATATACACATCTATTATCTTAGGTTTAAACACAGGATTCACCATCTGTATCTGTTTATATATCTGAGATGCCCAAAACTCTCTAAAATTATTATAGACAAGGATTTAGTTCTAAATAAAAGAATCAGATGTGTTATTATCTATATTTCTTAAGTAAATATGTGGTAGACTTGGGTTTGTGTCTCAAGAAAAGGTTTGCATTTGCATCTAAAGAAAATATCTGCATCTCACTATGACCGTTATATTAATCAGCATCAAAATCAGAACACCATGGTGGAAAAGACAGAAGAATAAAATAACCTTTAAATAATTGACAGAAAATTGTAGTTCTTTGAAACCAGAGCCTCTATTCATCCTTCTGAACAACCAAAAAGTTTTTTCAAATATCAATTTCGTGTTTGTTTTTCAATTTTGTATCATATTTGATACATCAGGTCTCAATGTTCAAATATTATTGTTTTTGAACAAACAAAAACATAATATAAGACAAGCATGTCTAACAAATTGGTAATTCCTTTTCAAAATTGGAAAAGTTCTGCCTCCTGACAATCTGGTAGTGTCACTGGAAAGGCTTCTGGTAAATGAATTCCTCCCTCCTGGTGGATTATCCATGTATTGCATGTATCTAATTGTAAACATCAGGTTTTTCAAGACAAAATATATTGCACTTATCATGAGGGCTACAAAACTCATGCATCAAATATGATATTTTTTTGGCGTTACAGGGTTTATATGTGTTTAAATGGGTAGTTCTGCATGTAACATGAGTGGACATGATGGGTTACACACAAAACCTGGAAAGAAACTGAGATCCATGAAAAACCTGCATGTCTACTTCACTTCACTTCACTTCACTTCACTTCACTTCACTTCACTTTTATTAATTGTCCCCGAGGCGCGATTTGCTGTG
>JAPTYQ010000028.1:11299784-11315444 GCA_029814465.1 Ostorhinchus cyanosoma | reverse complement strand
GTTTTGTAAATGCACTCATTAAATGTGTTGTGCACGGACGCAAGAAGTTACTCAAATAAAGTACAGATAAGCCAAAACTCTTTACCTATAATAACCGTGCATTTGTATTTTATTCAGTTCCACCTACCTTGACAAGTTCTCTCATTGGTCAACAGCTTGTAGCCTTTCTTGCAGCTGCACTCGAAGCTGCCCACTGTGTTTCGACACACATGATCACATCCCCCATTGTTAAGCCGGCACTCGTCAATATCTGCAAACAGAAAATCACCCGCGAGAAAGTGGAAAATATTAATCACAAACAGCTCATGAATTAAATTAAAATTTGCACAGGGAGATGGAGGGAAAACGGACAGAAAAGGTAGTTCGGCAAAAAAGGTGCCAAATGAAGATTACGCATTTGGCTCTTGCTGGGATGACACTGTCGAGAGACTGGAAATGAGCTTCAGGGATTTCCTTACTGGCCCTCAGAGGGGGTAAAAAGAGGAATCTGCATGTGGCTCTAATAGGATGCAGCTCTCTCACAGCAAGTCCTTTAAATCATCATTGTCCATCTCCTTCTGATTACTCTGTTCTTTATTTATGCAGCCAATATCCAATCGATATATCATGCATTCGTCCCGGCTTTGATGGTGCTCTGCCTTGGCGAGTTTGGCAGTGTTTCTGCATAATCATCTCAAATGAGGCGTCCATCTCTAGAGGGAGTCTTCATCATCTGGTTAAAATAAATGCATCCAATAAATGGAATAAAATAAGCCCTTCCTTGCTCCATCTTTGTCTCTCCTCTTCAACAGTGTCTGGCCTGCAGCATGTCTTGTCTTTTTCTTCTGCCAGGGTTTGTTTTTTTTCCTCTTGTTTCTTTTAAACTAATATAAGCCAGTGTACTTTTATCAGAGTTGTTAGTGTCACATCTTGAGTAGTAGAACATGCGAAGATTTCTTAGCTCTCGTTTTTTTTTTTGTTTTTTTTTTTTTGGGAAACGCACATTGTCCTCGTTCTCTCCGAACTTGTCTGCTGCTCATCTATCTGTCAGTAGTGCCTTTGTTTTCTCAGTCAACTAATAAAATCTTCTGTTTTGCTCAAAAGTTTGGGATTAATTTTATTAGACAGTGTAAAAATACTAGAATTTGCTACAATGCACTGATTGCTCAAGTTGAAGATGCTGTGCCAGTACTCACAACTGAGGATGATGGTAATGCAGTGGAAAAACTGTCAAGAAAAGCAGCATAATGACAAATTCTTACTCAAAATGTGGGGCTGAAAAAAAAAAAGGGAGGTGAAAATAGTGGTGCCAATAAGGATACAGACACAGCAGGAGCACTTATTGAGGGTGTAATAAATTGATTTATAAACAGAAAGTCTAAATAAGGTGCTACCAGCGAGTTCGGAGCAAAGGAAAAACTCAGTAATACTCAAGAAACATGCAATTTAATGTGCTCCAAATAGAGGTAAATATACCTATTCCGGCAATGCAAGAAGCTTTACATCCATTCGGTGACAGGTAGACAGGTGCAGCTTGAGTGCTGCTGGGAAATATGGATGATGCTTTACCTTTGCAGGTCTTGCGGTCCGGCTGCAGAGTGAAGCCAACAGGACAGCTGCAGCGGACTCCTGTCACTGAATCATGACATGTGCTATCACAGCCTCCATTGTTCACTGCACAGGTCTCTGCAGGGAAACAAGGTCCCACAGTCACAAATCCCTCAGAATATACACCCAAGATGCTGACCTACTTCCCCCCCTCTGTTAAATCAGCACACATGCACATTGGTATGATCTTGAAATTTAGAAGGCCCATTCTTTGTCAAGCAATAGGCAAAAATAAAAAGACAGAGCAAGTTTCCACATATTAAGAGGCATAAAAGGAAATAAAAGGGAAAGAAGGACAGAGAGCAAGGTCTTAAACGTGGGGAACAAGTTAAGGTTAAAACAAGGGAAACAAAGAGATGCTTGATAAAAACGAAAGTAACATTCATTAGGAAATGTTAACAGGGTAAAAAACAGGTTTGACAATTTGCACCGTCAGTGCATGTGACTGTGTCTAACATGTAAAGGTGAGTGCATGTTTGCTTGTCTTTGGTCAAGGTGAACTCTGCGAGTCATCTCTGGGACGTCCATCTCCCCTCCGTCATGAGGGTACAAGTTTGACTTTCAGACAGAATGTGGACAAAACCACCACTTTTTCTGCTTTTGATGAAACCTTCCAGGCATTTTGGGGATAAAAAAGCAATTTCAGCTACCTCGCCCCTGTGTTGGCTCGGAAAAAAGGAAGGTAGTCAGTCAAGACATGAGAGCGGTGGTCGCTTCTCTAGACAGTGACAAATTTCACTGAGACTTTTTCCTTTTAAGCAACAATACAGGACCAATTTATTTTCACAAGAATCCAGTCGGTGCGTTAATCGTTTTTGGGAGCTTTATATAAAAAAGTCCACAAAACAAAAACCCTTTTACAAGCTGAAACGATCGCTTTAACTTGCTGTACGGTAACTGGTCATCACTAGGCATTGTTATCCTCTAATGGGCCAATGGATGCTCGCTGGCAACTCTTCTAAAAAGGAGCCAACACAGCGGAGTTAGTCGAAGGCTTCACACTGGCAAAGAGATGGCAGCTCACACGTGGCACTAAAGAGGGAATGCAGCTGCACTGGGATTTTTTTTTTTTTTTTTTAAAGAATGAGGATCCCTTTGGGGAAACACCTAATCCTTTTCACTTGAATCTCAAACTGCACAGCCTGCAGCAGCTATAAAAAAAAAGAAAAAAAAAAAAAAACTTTCTGAAGCTCTTTCAAATAAAAGTGCAGATTGAAATTACATATCAAAGCAAAACAGGTGTTTACAGTGATGTAATTTTATGGGTTATAGCTGTTTCATACACAACATCTCAAAATTGTCCTGTGGATATTGTTGCTAAAGGCTTCAAAATGAATCAATATCCTGAGACAAATGATAATATTAACTTCATGGTGGGCTTCACTGACGGTAAAAGCTTCATAAAAATATAAGTCAACATTGGAAAAAAAAACCCATCAAAGACATTTTCCACTTTGTTTTAGCTGCGGTTCGTGATTTGCTTTGGAAAGACGCGTGCGGTTATTCATTAGCTGTTGACATCACTAACTTCCACCGTACTGAGGCTCTTTTATCTACATTATTTTTGCTGTAAACGCTACGATCGGTTGCAAGGGGACGACCTGCTGACGGTGGCTCGAGCACTGGGCCGCGGGGACCTTCCAGTTAATACTCCAATTCTAACCCAGGCCTGAGAGCGAAGACCTGTGGGTTCACATAATTGCAAAGTGTGAGCAGAGACGGTTGGCAGACGAGACAGTGTCAGGACATGCCTCAGAAACGCTTAGTCAGGCACTCATCTCACCAAACTGTAATGATCATGTGTTAAGAGAGCAAAGAAATATTTTTGACATTATGGTTTTGTGAAGATACCGGGGAGAGAGAGTGAGACAGAGAGACACAAGCTCTGGTATGTGCGTGGGTTTGTGTGTTTTGGATGCGGACCAGTCACATCTACAGTGCACCGGGTTGGGACCCACAATTAACAGCGGGCAGACTTTTGTAAATATTCTCCAAAACGAAACGTAGGGTGTTTGGTCTAATGCTGAGCCTGTACAGTATAGGTTTCATACAGTGAGGTTCAGACAGTGTACATAATCTTTTAACAGAAGCCACAGGATTTCTTGCTGCAGTACTTCTTGAATTACATCAGAACTGTTGACAAGCAACCTCAGTGCAACTTGTCATCGGTTATTTGGAGCGACCGCAACCAAAATACATCAATGGATGAGTGGACAGAATTCACAAAAAAAAAAAAAAGCACACAGCAGAGTTCCCCCTAAAGTATTGGACACTGAGAATAAATGACTCTGTGAAAAAGAATGTTCTGTGTTTTCTTGACCAAACAGCAAACATGCAGCTGAAGTTACTGAGAAGGAGTGAAGATTTTCACACAAAAAAAAAACAAAAACAAAAAAAAAACCTGGACTGAAGCACTGAAGTGAATGCTCTCTCAATAACTGCAAGAAGATGAAACTATGGGGAAAATCTACTCGTATTCTCTCGAGGTGCAACTGTGAAGAGACCGCAACGATAGGTGAGGTGGGCTACGGCAACACAGGAAGTCAGGAAATGAACTTGAAAGCAGGATGCAAAATATGTCTCTGGCTCCTAATGCTTCTATTTTTGAGAAAAAAAGCAGAAAATCTAGGACAGAAAAATCCTTAAATCCTTAAATAGGTCAGACTGTTGCACTGTAGCGTGTAAGAAACTTGGAGTTCGTGTACATACAGTAGTAACAGCTAGTAAGTTAAAACAGCATTGTTTCCCTTCATACCTTGAACAGGCTGCTCCTCTGAGAACAAGCCTCCTCCCTCTGTCTCTCGCATGGTATAATTAAATCGTAAATCTCTTTGATGTATCAAGGTTTGATACATCTTTGCAGATTTATGAGTTTATTTTTCCTGGCATCTTTGCCATATCTATTAAAGAACAACTCATCCTAAACACTGGGTTGGATTGCATTAGTGATAATATCTAAATACACAGTGCCAATACTTCTTTAGTTTTACTCTGTTCTTCCAAATTGAGTCATCTTTTCCTAATTTTTACTGCAAATTTGAAGTGAAATAAATAACTTGAACCTAAGTAAATCTACCACAGAAACTGGATTGGATTAATTTGGATGCATTTCTTGCACTTGATTATTTTTTCTATTTTAGATGCTTGCAAATCTATTCTGAAGGACTTTGTGTTTAATGTCCTGTACGGTACATTGCTGAATCGTGGACACATTATTAGCTGCTTTAACAAACCTAATAGGCCGTGATGATAATAAAGTTCAGGTACACCACAGTCAGGTGTTTGGAACGGTACGAGCTGAATCAGTCATATCTACAACAAGGTTACAGAGCTTTACGTTCTGAGGCTATGTCTATTTTTTTATTTTCCAGTGTTTGATACAGTCTCTTTTGTGTAAGATCCATTCTGCTGGTCAGAGGCACCCTGTTTGCAGCTGTGTTTTGAAAAGGTGCGGTTTGACACGGGCAGCGTTTGTTATTGAGAGGGCATTCACAGAAGGAAGAGGAAGGTGGGGAGGAGTCAGAGGTCAAGGGTCAGAGGGATGGTGCCCCTGTGGGAGGTAAGGGTCTGATCAATGTCTGCTAGGTTAGCTTCCTCTACTCCCACACCCACAGACCCCCAGAGAGAGGAGTCAGAGGAACACATATTTACCATTGGGGAACAGCTGGGGGGCTGCCTGGGACTGGACACTTCTCTCCCCTGCATGCACGCGCACACCCACACACACGCACACATTGTAAAAACACCACTTTATTTCTCTGTACACTTGAACCGCACATCCTTGTACAATGTAAGCACCATGAACATGAGATCTTAACAATTCAAACTAAACTACGGAGATAAGAAAGATCCAAAGAATCTCTGCTGAATTGAGTCATTTCATTTAATGCAAATTGCAGTCTATTTATAACCAAACAGGGAGAAACAAAACAAATGACAGCCTCTTACTAGTAAAAACCTGAGCAAACAACAGTAATTCCTTCATAAATCCTAAGAGCAAACGAATGACAACAGGTCCTGATTTTAATGAAAGGTGACATTTCAAGGCAAAAGTGTTACCTTACAACATGCAGTCATGCAAATAAATATTCCACACAATACAGACAAAGTGCTGTTTTGTTGATTGTGTGCAAAGGGGGCTTTTTCCAGTTAGTACGAGCACTGCAGTGCTTGACAGACAGAATGAGTGGTTAGTGCTGCAAGCTGAAAGACAGAGACAGCCGTATTCAGGTTGGCACTTTATGGTGTCTGTTACGGTCCGAACATTTCACATTCATTGTTGTTAAAACTCTAAAAACTGTCAGGGGACCAGCTGTACAATTTACATACTTCCACTTACTGGAAAACTACTTGCACTTCCTGAAAATGTAGTTGTTTACTTGTGCTTAAAAATTATACTTTAATTAACAGGATGTTCATTTAATAAATGTTTCCAGTCTAATTTTAACAGGGCTTCACATCTCACAATAATCGGAGTCTGTTTATCATATGACTAAGTGTGGGCCAAATGAAGAGCTACCAGCCTTAAAATGTTTCCAAATATCATTCAAGAATACATTTTTAATTCAACTCAGGTTATTAAAGTGCTTTGCTGCTGTGATTCGATCACTGTCATAAGGTCAGAGCTTTTTGGAGTTTTGCAGTGCCAAATGAGGAAGCGGATGCTCAACTCTGAAAGAAACTCACTTTTACCTCAGAGAACTCATGACAAAGCATGCACAGTTTACACTGACTGCAACAGTTTCCCAAATCCAACATGCAGCATCCAGAAACAACGATTTGCACCAGTTAGAAGACAGAGCACTGTGAGATACATCTGACACAGCAGCATGAATGCACAGACCACCCGAAACAAGAGCACAGTGTGTTTATGTTATGGGCATATGCATGTAGACTACATGTGTTTACATGCATGGGATGCATGCATGCTGGATGTGTGCTGTATATTTGTGTGGTTGTTTGTATTATAAAACGCATCTCTCTCTCTCTCTCTCTCTCTCTCTCTCTCTCACACACACTCACTTCCTTTCTGTGTGTGTATGTGGGTTGCGTCTGGCACAACATTATGTGGCAGACTCTTCAGATGATTGAACTCCTAAGCATGTCTGCATCTGCCTGCTATTTGTGAATGTTTATGATTTGCTGTGCTAACAGCGTGAATACTTCCACATGATGGCCATTCCTTTCAGATTCTGAACTTACTTGTAACAGAAATTTTATGCACAAACAAATCTAACTGTATTAAGATGGATTCAATCATCATTTTACTTTAAAGAGTGACTTAAAACATAATGAAGAAGCATTTTGTTGGTGTGTTTTGTTTGTGTGTTCATATGAGAGAACAGCAAGTGACAGTACAACTTCCACCTACAGACAGTCCAGAGATTTGAAAGATAAAAACCACAGCACCAAACAGGGCAGCATATGTTGTATTGTTACAAAAAAGCACAAGACCAATGCTGGCTTTGACAGACGTCACAAAAAAAGAATATTGCACATGAAACAACCCACAAGATAAACTGAACAGTGAAGCTACAGAATACTAAAAGAGCCCAACAGAAGAAACACTGAGAAGGAAAAGCTCTTCTGTAATTATGTGTTTATCTTTGTGTATCAAGTATGTTCAGACTGAATGCGTGATATACATCTCTACATCCAAATTGTCAATAGCATTTTCAGTGTTCGGTTTGTATGGTCGCCATGGAAACCTCCTACTTGGATTGCTACTCCTGAATGCCGTGGTTCAGTTATGATTAACTCGACTTGCCATCCAAACAATAAGACAAATTATATGCTGCCATCCCTAGCTGTCTTGATTTTGGCACTTAAAACGGTTAAATCATTTGTTCATAGAAATGCAGGTCAGATTTGAGGAGTCTTTCACAAAGCTAGATTTATTAAAGAACATTTTATGCGCATCAAAGACCAAAAATAATACGTTTAAGGGCTGTATTCCATCATGGGCTGTGTCTAAATGGTTAAAAACACATACCTTTACGGTGCTAGTGCACAGCAGTGGTGCCTGACTCAAGGCATTTCAATGTTCTTGTCACTCACTTTCCTGTCAGAGGTTCATTTGGCAGATTGTTTGTTTAACTGAGGTTTTATTAATTAATAGCGTGTCAGGGAGATGGAGCGCCCTGATGTCGACCGCAGAGCAGCCCTCCCTCTCCATCAGTAATCCCAGACTCTGTGCTGGAAATCAGAGATTTTAACTGCCTGACTGCTTCCTAATCTGGCACACCCAATGTACATTTGCTCTGCCTTGGGAATAAGACCGGCTAAAACATATAATTTGGTTGCGGGCAAGTTTGTGGCATCCCCCTGGCCTAGCAGGGTTACAGCAATAATGACAGGTTGGCTGACCAGACCTTGACATAGGTCTGGCTCTCATCAGGGCTGCGGTAATAAAGGGGATCCAGAAACACTGAACTAATCAGCCGCTACCCAAACCAAACTCTCAAACTTAACAGCCACTGAAACCAAGCAACCACCTTAACAGCCTACTTTTCAGGCCTACTTCCTAATTCTTTGACAGTTTGTTCAAAAAGGCGACTTTCCGACACTGCACTTTTGGATAATTGAAGTTTAAATGTTTTCTGTTCACTTTCTGCAAGGTAACCGTTCAAGGCACTTTGATTAAAAAGGGGGATAAAATAATGGCATGTTTGCTTTAACGGTCAGTCTCTGATTTACACCTCACCACCTTTATTGTTAATATGCCAAGACTGTGAAATGTCAACGCAATTCTGCATCCGTGCAAGTTTACTAAGACCTGTGCTTTGACTCCTTTATGCCCGCAGGTCCCATCTGATGGAAAACTGCCCTTCACAGCACTTCACTATGCCTGAGTAGCTCAATGATTTTAACTCAACTTAAGTCAACCGAGGCAAACACTGATAAATGCCAGGAGAAGGTTAGGTCAGGTGTGCGAGTTAACCCCCAGTAGGAAGCAGCGGAGGAATTGACCCAAAGCCTAATAGAAGCTATGTGTCTGACTGCATGGCCGGGGAAACGGAGAGGAACAAGGAGAGCTGTTGCACAGTGACCAGAGGAGAGGAGGAGGAAGAGGAGAAGCCAAAAGCAGATGCAGGGACTCAGAGGTTACTGGAGCAGCAGCAGAGGGAAAAGCACAGTGCAAATAGTAGCCTTTTGTCCTTCCATGTCACAGATCAGGAGAAAAAAAGGTTCACTCACACAGCTACTGTTAGAAAGGCCTGTATGTCAACTTATCATTATAAACCTCATTTCAAATATTAATTAAAGTTGCTCACAGGAAATTCAGTGATGAGTTAATCGTACGTGGTTCTGCATTTTCTCATTCAAAAGCTATTAATTCTTGCCCTCGGTACTTGTACTGGGATGAGATGACTCACCTACACAAGTCTTTCCATCGCTGTGCAAGACAAACTTCATGTGGCACGAGCACTTGGGTCCATGGTCTGTCTCTTCGCAGATGTGCTGGCAACCCCCATTCCCATAATTGCACGTCACTATCAAAGAGCACACAGTTAACATAAACTGCAGAAAAAAAAAAAAAAAACTTTATCTGGGTCATGCTCAGTATGACATAAATATTGCAGGCTCAGATTTCATTCCTGTATTCTCTTAGAATGCTTCAAGGCTTCCTGTGTTGGCTGAGTGGATTAACAAATTCACACCTTAGTCTTAACATCTCAACAGCAAGATATAAACATTCGGAAAATTGCCGCAAATTACGGTGCACCTGTGTTATTTTGCTGGTAGCAAAATTAATGAACTCACGCAACTAGAGCGATGCAACAAGGGAGGGGACCCCTGGGTGTCTTGTGAAGGTTTTACACATAAAAAAGCCTTAAAGTAAAATGTTTGTGGTTATAGTGGAGGTTGATTTAATTTGCAGTATGTTCACCAGCAACAGTAGTGAATGTAGGTTAAGTACTGCTATTACAATAATGTTTCTTGTTTCACCGCTCCACTTTTATTTGTTTATATATATTTGCTTATTATATTCAAATGCCTATCTCTGTGTTAGGAAAATCTGAGGTGAATTCATGCTTAATAGGAAATGAAAAACATGCACACAAACCAAAATTTGCATTTTACCATTTCTGAGTTTTTTTGTTGTTTTTTTTTACTTTCATTCATTATACTTAGTATTCAGTATGTTATGCTTGTTGATTTTATCTTGTTGCTTTTTCTCGAGCTGCTGAATTGTACTATTGATAAGAAAACTGCAATACAGATTAAGTTTATTATAATTAGCAGAAAAAAAAATATGTAGAATATCTGAGCGAGCGCTTATAAGACGTTAAATTGACTCATTTATGGTAACCTTCTATCAGCTACAGAGAAATGACTCATTCTACAATTGCAGATTTATAAAACAGCCCAGAATGTCCTTGACCCGCAGAAAAAAAAAATCCCTTCAAACAATTATTATTATTTATTATTGATAGGAGGCACATCAAGAGGGAGAGTAAAGTGTCTTCTTTGTGTGTTTGTTCATGTGTGTTTCTCAACGAATCCGAGCCTGTGCATGTGTTCCATGTGTGCTTTTGTTAATCTTTAAGTGCAAATACATTTGTGTGTTGGCAGGCGAAGGGAGCATTAACCTTGGCACTTTTAACACACCTGTGATGACAGACTGAAAAAGTGCATGAGCAAACCAAGACTTCTACCGCCATCCTGTCTGCACCCTACCATCCCAGCGCCTTTTGCCCTTTTCCTGGGCTGTCACAGAAAAACTATAGAATAACACTTCTCCAATCCTTATCCAAACACAGACAAATCCCCCATCAGCCCTGGCCCCAGCTCTGACAGGATGATCTCTGTTGCACAGCAACAGGAAGTGTGCGCTGTCCATCAGAACGGTCCCCTTTGAGTAACCTCTACACTTGCCCTGGTTGTGTAAATGATCATTCCTTATTTGATAAACATGTTTTTTTTCTTCTACAAGGACTATTTAGAGGATTAGTCATACCTTGCTAATGTAATGTAGATGTCAGTAGCCTACTTTAAATCTGGTGGAAGGCATTTGTGGAATGAGTGCAATTATCCATCATCGGCAGGTTTCCAGCCCCAATCACCTTTTCATGAAGAGCCTATAAATCCTCCCTCTGCTGTATCTCCCTGTGTGTACGCATATGTCTTTCACACAGGGGAATTACAGTACGCTTAAGGATGAGATGACTTACATTTGCAGTCCTTCATGTTACGGGTGAGCTGGAATCCAGGTCGACACTCACAGGAAATGCCACCCTTCTGCGTTTCCCTGCAAATGTGTGCACAGCCGTGGTTCTTGTCCATGCAGGTGGGTCCCTCCTTTGTACCATCTGATTGAAATGTAAAGGAAACATCAAAATTAGAAGTGACTCAAGGAGTTTATCCAAACCAAATGCCTCCAAGTTAACTAAGTGTTTTCATCCTTGGCAGCAGGAAACGAGTATGAATATTATTTCACATATGTGCCTACTTCTACTGGTGATTGACATGCCCAGTGCCCCTTTGCAGAGATTTCAAGCACTTGTTGGAACATGTTCACTTGTTTGAGGCTATAAAAAAGAGGCTGCCTACAGAAAGGATAAAACTCCCAGCAGGAGCTGATCTGTAGACCTGTAATTTTAATTGAGGTAATCCCCATAAAGAAGAAAAAGAAGGAGGAACATGCTGAAAAAAATTAAGTCCTCAGTTAAATTCCCCAAACAGAGACTGAGTTAAAAGGGCACTTCATCAAACCGAGGGCATAAGGGTAAATTTTCATTAGACACCAAGGCATTAGGATATCGCAGATCTTTTAAGAAAAAAGAATTTCAAAATTAAAAGCCTTAGTAAACACTGCACGCAAGGGATGCATAATTCTGTGTGGTGTATAAATGCTTCATAAAGGGTTGCAGCCAACATCTAGCATGCAAGGCCATGATCCTCTAGCGATGAATTATTAGAAACATGAAGGCCGTGCTCCCTGCACTGTAATAGAGATCTGCTGCCTATGTGGAGGATGACTGATATTTGACTTATTTGCTGTGAAACAGTGCCATCACTTCAGATTCAGTGACAAACCCCAACTCTCTGGCTCATTAAAAACCAAATAGCTCTCTCTATTTTCTTTTGGTGAAAAGTAAGGCGGTGAGCAAGAAGACATCTCCATTAATGTCTCATTAAATCTGCAGTCATGCTGAAGGGTGTTTGGAGGACAAAGTTTCTTAATTAGCCAACTTTTTGCTATAAATTTTAGCATTTGCATACAGCATGTGTGTGGAAGTGTCAACACCTAGTAAAGCTCATGTAACCTTGTGCACTTTCTCTCTTAACTCTAAATGTAATGTGCCAGTTTTGACAACTCTGTGCTGTCACACACTTTCTTTGTACCTGCCTAGAGGGCTACAAGGAGAAAACTACCTCAGCTTGACAGAAACAGACTTTTAAAATAGCTCCATCCATAATTACTTATTTATGTACATTAACTCTCACCATCATAACCTTATTTAATTATGCCCTCTTGTTTTCCATACGTTCTGCCAAAATTTTAACCTGCTCTTGTACGTATTTTCACTCAGAGTGACGATTTTGAGTGTTTCTACTTCAGAAAGCTGACAATGCAAGTGTGATAGACAATTCTGACCTCCTACGTAAATACTTTCCATCACTTTAAGTCTGTCAAGAAGTGTCACAAGGTCATACAATCCTCTCAGCCGTTACCGTCTGAGCTCATGTCGTTCTTGCAGACAGGGCGTGCTATCAGACACTAACTGCCGCACCAGCTTTCCAGCCTTGTTACACAAAGACTGAGCGCTGAGCAAACACAGGGGCAGCGTTTCACCTCTGAAGGCAGAGAGAAATATGCAGAGCAGGACTGAGTGAAGTGACCATGAATGAACATCAACAGAGCAGCTGCTTTAAAGTGCTGCAAATTTCACAACGACTCATGCGGATATTTGAGTCGGAATTCAGTGGTCCTTTTCCGTGGCCAGAGCAAGAAACAGACATCTACTCTTAACAGAGGATTGAGTTTCCAACCCAGTTACCCCAGTGGACTAAGGATCACTTACTATGGCTTTATTATGCATCCCAAAACTCACTGCACTCACCCTTTATTTAAATGTAGCCCCTCTACCCTAATGCTACAGACCCATCCATCAATAGCATGTCAGGCTGGGGCCAAAACCTGGGCCCTCATCTCTCTGAGGACCAATAAAAGCCAAAGTGTTGACACAATGGCCCTTTTCTCCAGCCCAGGCCAAGCTATCACCCACAGTGTGCAGTTTCCTTCTAAATGGCTGCCAAAGGCCAACAGTTTTTATCATTACAAAATGATGGGAAGCAGAAAGAAAAACATCCTTTCATTCAGGAGGTGGTTGGGAAAGCATTGGAGAGAAATAAAAAAATTGACATCATATTTGCCTTGATCCACTAAAACAATCTGCTTACCCATAAAACATAACTCTATATGTTGAAACTAATAAAAAAATATCACAAACTGCTTTATCGGCAGGGAGCTGGACAGGAAATAGAGTCCAGTCTTGGAACAGAAAGAGGGAGCGTTGGGTGGATGTGTGTTCTCACACAGCTGAGCACGAACAGGCGTCATCGAAAGTACTGCACTTGTGGTAAAAAGGGAACACTGCAATTAACCAAGAAAGCAAGTGGGAGCGTTTCCTCTGCAAAGTAGCCACAACTAACTATATCCACCCGGCGAGACAGGTTGTGACATCTGTATCCAGCTTTGAAAGGAGATGCTGCTGCCACATGCCAATAAATCTCACCATCCTATTATCGTATTGACACTCAAATACCTAAATATCATTAACTTTTATTGTGCAAACAGTTATTGTCTCCTTAAAGTGTTTAATTCCATGCCAACGGTAATATCAGTTTAAGCACACCTAAAACATCTGCAAGATTTAAAGCTTATTTTAACACTTCATGATGCACTTCTGGGGAAAAATAGGACAAGTGACGACTGCATTATCTTATTCTCACTGCACCCAAACTAGAAATTCAACATTTCTTTGTATTGGGAGTGTTTTTTTTCCCTGACACACAGCAGCATCTGAAATGGTTGTTTAATCATACATGACACACAGAAGGGGCTTTGTATAGCAAAACTAACAACAATAAACTTTGCACAGCAGGGTATGAGTTTTACCGATAAAAGGAACGATGCAAAGGGAGAAAGTTAACATAGGCGCTCCTGCTAAAAAGCCGACTGCTGTGATCCTCAGACAAAAGATCCAAGGAGGCCACAAGTTCTTCGCCACAGCACTGTGAGCCCTCTTAAACCTGAGGACCATGTAGTGGATAGACTGAAACAAAAGGGGTGAAGTAGTGGAAGGCATGCTAAGGGTTTATAGTCTGCCCTGAGTGCTTGGGGCAGTGAAACAAGGGCTCATGGTCTGTGTTGAAGTGTTGTCATACATCTCAAAGGGGAGACCGTCCCCCCTTTGCTCAATGCTGACTGGAGAACATTAAGCAGCTAGCTATTGCTGGTTGGTTATGAACTGAAAAGAAGGGGCCTAAGCATGGAGCCACCACACTATTAAAGCAACATTCCTTCCTCTTAGATAATGGGCCCTTAAAAGTTTTAATAGGAGGATAAAAATGTCAGTGCATGGAAAGGAGAATGGGAAAGGAGCTGAACCAGATTGGGTTGGGCTGAGCTGCGACGCAGATGGTCAGACAGAGCAACAGAGTAGGCAGCCGGTCAAGGAAGCAACTCATCCCCACGACTCCTACTCCGTTCATAGAGAGAAGACAGATTCTATCCAAGTGCTACTGTTTGGTCTGCTGTGCGGGCGCTGATTTTCTGCAGCTCCCAAAGGCCTTGTTGAGGCTGCTCATTTCACTCTGAGAGGAGCCACAGAAGGCATAAACAACCAGAGAATGGAAAAGGCGGCTGTGTGCTCTCAGGACGGATACATGTCACTCCCAGAACGCTTATAACTTTTACTAGGATATTGTGCTTTTGAGACTACTACAAAGCAATTGTTAACCATATCTCATTATGCATTCCTTACCAAGTCAATTCCATTCAGTCTAACCTTGTGTGGTACAGCATGAGAGGGCATTTTGTAAAATAGACTCAAATACAGTATTTACTCTTATGAAAAGCTTTTTGAATCTGTTGAATATACGCTGCACAGTCTATAGTACTGTAAAACTAGGTTGATATTTGGGCTGTATCTAGTATAGGTCATGTTAACTTAATTTGATGGTGAGAAAGGGACTCAAAACCTTTATCCTGGTCCAGGTGAACACTTAAATGACCATGTCATTATTAGAGAAATAACTTCAATCATTCCACACAATAACCACTGCAAGGTGCACTTCTAAAGCATATCTGCACATGGAAAACAATGCCATTCCACATAATAATGACCAATAATTCAAATATAATGCATTATGTGTAGAAAAGGTAAGTCCTTACAAAAATAAATCACCTCAGACAGTGGCAGTGCTGTAAAATATTGTGGTTTTGATATATTTAATGTTTGGAAACCTTGCATCTGAGCACACATATTTATATTAATGTAAGTGTATGCATTGCCACTTTCATCTACATAATATATGCATGTAGAATGTGCATTTGCGTCTGCCCATTTTTGTCAGAGACAGTTGTGCAGCACCTGCTGGGGACATGCCACTCTTCCTTTCACTCCTCTTATTTTATCAAGGTCACAGTACTGTGCGGTCCCAAAGGAGGCAGCCGTTGTCTCATCAGAACACAGTACGCAGCAGAGCACATTCAGGCTGTTTTTTGTTCCCATGCAAAGCAAAGGTGCTAACTTTTAGGAGATACGAGACAAAGTATGATATTACAAAGCCATATTCTTTTCAAAATCAAAGAAAGAAGAAGCGTCTGTCTTTGCAGAGCACAGTCCTGCTCTCTGGTTAAAGCCATAACAGCCAAGTGTTAGTGGAAAAACCCCACTGGCACTCAGGCGGTCCACAGCAGCATTCTGGCCAACCAGTTTAGAGATGGCCTTCAACAACCCACGAGCAAAAGGGATGCCCGTCTCAAATGAGGTACGGAGAATTCAGTGGCAAGGCAGCCAACATTTGCTAAAGCCCAAGCCACTGATGTATATTTGTTCA
>JAPTYQ010000028.1:11284671-11299684 GCA_029814465.1 Ostorhinchus cyanosoma | reverse complement strand
GCTTGGCGGGGGGGGGGGGGGGGGGGGGCGGGGCCCCCAGGGGGCAGGTGAAAGCCTGGACAAAAAGGGGAAGATGAGGAGACAATATCATAAAGAGACAGAGGGTGAGAAAGGGGGGAAAAAAAAGAGGAAAGGTGGTCAAAGAGGGACACGGGGGACGGAAAAGTGTCCCCTTGTCTCTGCTGCTGAACTAACAACAGAGACTTAATAGGTAGCAATGGGAGCACGAGGCGTTCCCTTCGCTCCACTTCCCTAGAATAGGAAAAGAGCCTGGTTATACGGTTGGGCTGCAGAGCAATGGAGCAGCGACTTCTGCACTTGTAAAAACAGTTCTGTGGCCAATGCACAGACAGGCAGGCAGGCCTGCTGAGAACCAACAGGGGGAACATGTAAGAACCACGTCGGCTCCTGCACAGTGGGACGACCGCACGGCACTGTCACAGGATCTCCATTTTCACAAGATCACACAAAAGCACCAATAAAATTCCCTTTCACATGTACAAACAGCCCTTCACTTTTGCAATATTAAAAGACAAAACACAGAAACAATAAATGGAATTATGGAAACTTTGAGTTTTTTAGCTGTGCATTACTTCATGAAATTAGCCTGTGAAATGGATATTACATTTTACAACAGATGGTTATTTTATCCATTTGTAATAAAAAATAAAACAATAAAACAGGGTTCAATGACCTTATGTCTGACTTCACAGAGAAAGAATGTTACATTTGGGGAGCAAAACTAACTGAGAATGTGATGCGACCGTTTATTATGGATCTGATCACATTTATTGGAAAATTCCGTGCACAACACAAAAAACCCCATATCATGTCCAGATCCCCAGGTCTGCATCTAAATACCACAGCAGAGTTGTTGTTGTTTTTTTTTTTTTTAGAACATATCTGCGCCTCAAGCAGGATTAAAGCGTAAAAACAACTACGCTGCATGCATCACCGTGCAGATGTGTGTATGATTGTTTTTGTCATGTTCAATGTACGAGACAAAAGAGTGAGACGCAGAGAGAAAGAAATTAACTGCACAAGGGGTAACAGCCCTCTTGGGAAAATAATAAAAGTTGTAAACACAGGAAGAGGTTTTCATTGACAAAGTAAACAATTCCTGGAAAGACAAGGCTGACTGTACAGAGGAAGATCACTACTTAAATCGACAGTTAGGTGATAAATAAAAGATTATTTGGGGAAGCTGTTAGTGACGGTTATCATTAACGATATAGTAGTATAAGTAAATGTTCCTACGGTAACCCCAAATTAAACATATGGCTATGTAACATGCAAAACAGACTTTTTTCATCGATGTCCCTCTGATGGTGATTTTTGCCTTGTGCAGACTTAAGCCTATAAACATTTCTGCGGTGAAAGGTAAAGGCGAGACCTGGGAGTTCATATAATTAAAATTTTCTGCAATATGTCCCTGACACTGCAAGGTAATCCTCAGGCTTCTGTGAACCTTTAGACTCCTTCATGCTGTCACACATATTTACCCGTAACATTTATGTCACTGTCTGGCACAGAGACACAAAGTTTGAGGCAGTTGCAAATTAATTACAGCTCTCGCTTCATTTTATACTTGTCCAGATTCAGCGTCTAGACTTTTACTGTCCCGACATGTATTCTGCAGAGCTGAATATATGACTTTTAAATCAAAGCAGAAAAAACAAGTGCATATACGTATGCACTGGACGTGACTTGCGTAACAGCCCATCAGTGCACACTTTTTGTTATGGTTCTACCGGTAAATCAGAAATGTACAGAACTAAAATTATGGATGTGTGGTTCACTGAGTCTGAAATTCCTGAATTCCAATGTACTGGATCCCGTCTCACACACATACAGTATATAGTATTTGCTCTGTCCCTGATGTTCTCCTATATACGAGACAATAAATCAAACGCAAAGCCGTGGAAGCCTTCTTGACCTAAATGGCATTCCTATCAACCACTAAGCACCTTGGCTGGCCTTTCAAAGGCTTTATTTCTTGACTAGGAGAAATGTTTGGGGAGAATAAATGAACTGTTACATTTTGGCCAGCTAGACGATGGAGCCTTCATTTGGCCGAAGTTATTCCTGTTCGGGGGGCAGGGGCAGGTCTAATAAGAGACAGGCTAGCAGCAGCCTTGTCATTAGCTGAGAGGCTGGCAGACCCCTGCTGCCTAATTGGCACTGGCTCACCGCTAACAAGGGCTTCCTAACAGCAGGGGAAACAGACTGGTAACGCCAGGTAGTGCAGTGTCCAGCCCTCCACTGTCCCCACAAAGACTCACAGAACTAGCAGAGGGAACACCTGACCCATTATTGAAAGAAATGGAAAGCTGATGTCTTTTTAATGAGAATAATAAAGCTCATGAGCAAACTGCACCCCAGGCTTTGGCATTTAGGATGAGTTTGAGCATTATGGACGAAGAGGTGCGTTTAGACCGACTTGGCCGGGAGATTATGTCGCTTTAACTTCCTCAATAATTTTTGGTCTTGTTGACTGAGCCACTTGTATGTCATTTTTCATCACGTGAGGGGAGCTTTATTTACAACGATTCTACTCGGCTATTCCCCAATAACTTGGCTAAACCACTTCCTGGACACATCTATTTTCCTTCAGACACACTTTGTAATAAGAGCAGTAATAATAAGCAGATGAGTAGTTTTTCTGTCTGTTAGTTTTTCACAATAATACCAATGACTAGGCCACGATCTGCTGAGTGAAGGAAGTGTGTAGATTTACGACAGCTTTAATCTCTTGATCCACATGGATATCATCTGGAAGCAATAAAGACAAAATTAATATGAGGAAGCAACATTAAAAGGAGATGAGGGCATTTATCAAGACAGACCAAAGATAGAGCAATTGAAAACGAGACAGGGGAGGTTGGTCTGACCAGACTGTTACTCAAAGTCTGCCTCTGACGGCGCTGATTTAGTAGTAGTGCTTTGAAACACATGATCCAGCTTTTCACTCCACTCAAATAACACTACGTTTATGAAATGTAAACATTGACAGTTCACTAGGCCAGACTGATCTCATAAACCAGACTTCCTAGATCCTCATTTCACCATCTAGGGGACTCATGAACATCAGAGGCTAATGACTCCCAGCGTGAGCAGTTATCTTGCAAAAGATGGGGATGGTAAAGGAGAGGAGACACTCATGGTGCTGTACATGCAGTTTGGGCTTTCTGAAAACGGCAGGCCTCAGGAACCAATATACCAAGATCTACAACCGAGCTCCAGCCCAAACCGGCAGAGCAGAGGAATCTGCAGACAGCTGGATAATTACTCCTTGAATAAATGTGTTTTGTGATAGTTAGAACAGCTGTTCATTTTCTCTGATGTTGCTTTTCAGAGCTTTGGAGAAAGTTTACCAAAGAATAGAGGCAGTGTGTGCTGTGCAACTAAGAACACTGACAAACAACAGCAACACGGAGCAGCACAGGAAACAAAATCAAGGATATTTTTATTTTGTTGTCAGAATCCCAATGACCTACATCTCCAGCAGTAGATTTAGTCTGCTTTTAAGATGTGCCTAAAGCACTGAAGGTTGGCCTCAGCACGAGGATAATAAGATTCATCAGGAAAATCACTCTTAAGTAAAGCGAATTTGTCTCTGGCACTTGCAATGGAAGGACTGAAGTCAGAATACTTTATAAATCAAAAAGAATAACATAATCATGAGATGTTATTAAGCAGAAATAGAAGACAAAAGTATGAGTAAAACACTAAAAGGCCTCAACAACAAGTCTTAACCTCACTTATTTGTGACACGCAGCAACCATTCTATTAAAATAAAGCAAACAAATAGATGCAAAAATAAGCCAAATGTGAAGAACTTCTTGTTTTTGTTTTAATTTTTTTACATTAATTGTGCATATTTTATAAAGTGGAGTGGATTTTCATCATCCAGCATGTAAAGTTAAAGTGACTTCTTGCCAGATTGCTTGCTTTGAGTAGCTCCATAACTTCATGAATGCAGTATATGCGTGTCCACAGTTACTCATGTGACTGATGAGTAAGCCTCAGAGCAGGTTGGCTCAGTACCTTCTCCTGTCACGTCGCCATCCCACAGGAATGCTCTATAAACAAGAGGTGTGTCTGCCCCAGGCTACACCTTTAATTGTTTTCTCTACTCACCGTCCCCTGCAGGCCACTTTCATACAACAGACACCTTAAAAAGCTGCCAAGCACCAGATTGGTTCAATTTGAAAGTGAGGAAGAAAAACACAAAGAGATTTATCCCCATTTTTCTTTTTTTTTTTCCCCCCTCAGAATGGAGACACTAACCAAGAACGCCTTTCATTTGGCCTGTTAGGGCAAATCCCATTTCCAACAAAAAAAAAAAAACAAAACACTTAGATCTGCACAAGTCATCATGACTCAAAATGCTTGGATCTGAACATTTGCATATTACATAGAGACTCAACTGCATCATCGTCCAAATATTACTTTGACCTTTAGCTTTGGTCACATAAAATCCAGCATTAAATCACATGCACCACCGCTTAACAACATGTGTGTGTCTGTTTTCCATAAATCATCTGTATTTGTATGACTAACCTTTAGGCCTTTGAATACAGGTATGCTGGTTGTCACTCAAGAGGAATCCTTCTCTGCAGCGGCACTCGTAGCTGCCCATCATGTTGACACAAATCTGCTGGCATCCACCGTTGCCCTCTGAGCACTCATCCACATCTGCCAGGAAACACATGCACATAAATAAGGTTTATAAAATTACTTCAAGACAGTACAAATATTAAGTACATTACCTTTTGTCTGGAGGTTGTCGAGGATAAAATGTTTACAACCAAACAGATGTAAATCAGAGAGGAGAGACACAATCTACAAGTTTAGAAATATAATGCAATTAACAACGGAAGCACAGATTATTTTTTTTTTTTTTTCATTTTAACAACGTATTTTTATTTATGCATTAAATTCTGCCGCTATATAACAAGCATTATTATATTAAAAACATCCTGTTCACTTTGTGCGCCAAAGGCTTGGCTGAAATTATATTTAAATTACTAAGCGAGTAAGAAATTGCTCAAGTGATTTATTTTGCTATCATATAAAACATTCCATAAGTAAACCCTGAGTAAATGTAATTAATTATGGTTTTTAATTAAAACACACAGAGAATATATTAGGAAATTACTCACTGGTTCATCTAAGTATGTGAAACAAGCAAAGAGGCCGCGTTTGAGCGCAAATGTCAAGCACAAAAAAAATGATGTTTTCATATAACGAAAAGCCTCAGGAGTTTGTCTCAATCTGTCTGAGGAGCCTATGTCTGTCTTAATGGTTATCTGACATGGCAGCACACCAGAGCTACACTGAAAACCTCCAACTGTGCAGCACTAAGCCATAAAAATGCGCATGCAGCACAATCCCCTGGCAAGTGGGAAACCTGATCCACCTGGGCCAGAGTACCTGCTGATGACGAGTGTCTGTCAACCCCATGACGGGAGGAATGCAGGAAGAGGGAGAAAAGAGTGGGGTGGGGGTTACAGGAGGGGAGAGAGGAAAGAGGAGGTGGAAAGAGGAGAGTTTGAGATGCAAGGAGGTAACAAGCAACAATGTGAATGGGCTTCAAATGCATATAACGGAGAATTTACAAAAGTGTCGCCTGAGGCTTTGAGGCACGAACGGGAAATTGACCGCTCAGAAATGCCAACTTCATTTCCACTGTTAATGATTCCTCCAGATTTTTTTTTTTTTTTGTAATTGGCAAAAATAGTTCAACTTTTTTTCCCTCTCAATTTGCTGCTTGCTTTGACAAAAGGAATAAGTGAGCAATGAAGGAACAACTATTCATCTTTTGATATTTTATTTTCACACTCAAAGGTATTTCATAATGTGACTTTTGCTGCTTTTCTTTTCGGTTTGGCGTGCTGCAGAGAAAAGCAGCCTCCGCCTCCCCTGTGCGTGACTGCACTGTGGCTCTGGAGGTGACACTCCATATTCTTTCTTCCCCTGGAGATCTGGGCTCTGTCCCTCACTACTGCCCAAACTGGAACCTTATCCATCCCTCTGCTCGATGCATCAATAATCTGCTGTATACACAAGGCTTTTTTTTAATAAACCGTCATGCGAAACTAATTTACTGTCTATTTGTCCAGTCTGAGAAGGCCTCTAGATTAAGTTTCCTTTCTGGGGAATTCTCAGCCCGGCAGAGTTAGAAATTAAACTTCACTCTGTCCTCTTCTTTTTCCACACAGAAATGCAGACGTGGATGCACACAAGGTATAAACATACATAGTGTGCACACAAAGTGGCACCTGACTAGACAGAGCTCTCTGAGGTTGATAAGTAGGTCAGCGACAGGTAACACACACACACAATCCTCTTCTTTTGCCAGGTCTACTGCCCTGTTCTCACATCCCATCAGAAAAACGCTCTCTTTACTCTGAACACAATGTGTCATGCCACCTGTGTCTGATGGGAAAAGCATCACTCAGCAAACAGGTCAAGCAGTGCCATTTTGGAAGCAAAAAAAGTAGTGTTGAAGAGTTAACATTCATAGAAGAGGTATAAGCAAAAAGAGAAGTTGGTTCATGCTTATATTCTACCATGAGGATTGACTTCCTGGTGTCATCGCTCATAACAAAAACCCCAAAATTTAAAGAGACTTCAGATAACTCAAAATAGAGCTGCTCGTGTTGTGCTTAAGGCGGACTACAAAACAAACATCAGAAAAATGCACCAGCGCTTAGGATGGCTTCTAGTGAAAGACAGAATTAGTTATTCATTGGCTGTGTTTATGAGAACTGCTGTGTATACTGGAAAACCAGATGTTTTGTTTAGAAATTTGCCTTTTAGCCAAAACAAACATTTTTATTTGACTGGACATGCGTCAAAAAGGGGATTCACACTGGCAACAGCTCATTCTAACTTTTAAAGAAGTACAGTAATGCATCGTGTCATGCAATTGAGGAATTCGCTACCTAAGAATGTTTTACTGACAGAGGGTAAAATTGGTTTTCATGATTTTGTTTAAACAGTGTTTTATGGAATGTGAGATTTTGTAGTTGTTTGTGATGGAGAGGTTGGAGGATGTGATTTCAGTTGCTTTTCAGGTTACTCTCCAAATAGGTTTTCTTTTTGTTTTGTGTATTGCTGGTGTTTTTGTTCATGTAAATTATGAGTTTTTTCTTTCTTTTTTTAATGGATGACTGGAAGAATAGCGGCAGCTTTGCTGCAGCCAATAGTGGCTCCAAACAAAATAAATAAAAAATAAAATCGCTCCATCACAAAAGCAGTGGCGAGAGAGAGAGAGAGAGAGAGAGAGAGAGAGAGACAACCTTTGAGCTGGTGGACGCTGCCAGTAACCTGCAGCTGCACCTTTGCAGATAAAGTGTTAGCTCACAGATGAACCCAGAAGTCCACAACGTGCACATTAAATCTGCCTACGTCTCTCTGACAGTCTGGACCAGGCAAAAACCCTAAAGATTCAAACATGTTAAGGCTACGCAAACACAACGGTCTCCAATGCACGTGGAAAATGCCCATGAGATATGCAACCAGCCTCAGAGGGCTTGGGGGAATTCTCTTTCCATACCCTCAGCGCATCAATGAAGGTTTCATTTCCTGATTCCTTCATCCCTCCAAATGAGGCGTCGCCTGTCAGTAGATCTCTCCTGTTTAAATAGCTCCCATAATTGCCTGTGTTGTGTGCTGGGCAAGGCTGGCGTCCAAAGCAAATATTTCCAAGCGGAAAGGGGTTCTGGCATGGCAAGCAGAAGTGCTCATGTTATTTGGACTTAAAACATTTTTTAAGAAATTCTCTTGTGAAGATGGAAAAAACGTCTTAATCAGGTTAAAAGCGCTGCCTCACTTCTGAAAAATGAGACATGTCTCAGCTCTTCACTCAAGGAGATGAAGGGAAAGGGAAGGTTCAAACGGAGAGAGATTAAGAGATTGGTTGTGTTTGCAGAGGCCATGTCCGCTGGTTTCTCAGATAGCCTTGACTGTATATATAACATTTGGCCTTGTGCAGAGCTTTAGAGCCATGTAAACATGGTGGTTGCGTTACAGAAACTCCTGAACCCTTATTTTAGAGAAATGCTCAACTCTTTCACTCCCCTTTTTTTAAAGGTTCAGCAACTTTTGAGGCATTTATTGCTTACCCAGAGTTTTTTTTGCAGAGACGGAGTGAAAAACTACTGCCATCTGTCATCAAAGCTGTCCATGCATCCATCCCACTGCTTAGCTTCTGTCTGGAACAGACAGAAGTGTCTCTGTGGTCTAGACAGACCAGTGACAAGGAGGTGAGTGGACGGACAGTGGCCTCTTTGGGCATTTCATTTACAGGAGTTGAAGAGGCACACACTCTTTAATAAGGCAGCAAATCGGAGCCATGTGCAGCAACAGCCAGCAAAACAGCTGGAGGACAGCAGGGGCGACCATGGTGCTCTGCAAGATGAACAAGCACCGACTTTACTTGATGAGCAACAGTGGGGAGGGAGTGGCACAGAGCTCCAATTAAAAGAAGACTCTTCTCCTTTGGTATTCTGAGCAGAATTACAGGATTTCCTCATTTCTCTGCTGTTTGGGAAGTTCAGTGACACAGTGCGCTTCTTCTGAACAGTGACCACGGTGCTCTATATGAACCCAGGCTGAGAGAACAACATGGTGGACAGACAATGAAACACTCAGCCCCACTGTGTCACATGTCAGCTGACTGTGTCCAAATTGATATGTTGCAGGAAGCTGTGATCTTTCATCTTCCGAGCTCCAAATCACAGAAACGTGTGACTATTGCAGACTGGAAGTCGGTGCTATAAGACACTCATAGTATTTTGCTTTGAACAATTTATTAGTTCCAGTGCTTCCTGTCTGTTAAACTGTTTGGCCACTGTGTCTAATACAGCTAACTGATTCACATCTGCTACGCAAACATGAATAAAATTTCTGTTTACTGTAGCATTTCATTCTTAAATCAGCAGTGAGAGTTGATTTTTGTATGCTGTTACATAAACAAAACTAATATAGCTTTGATTGAACTCAGACTTTTTTGACTTTGGGCCTGTCTCCGAGGTAACCATTTTGGTAAATAAGCACAGACTTCAATTCACGTCCAATCTCTTGCTGTGTTCTTTCCTAAATGAAAAACTATGAGCTAAGATCTTGCTAAATGGTATTTCAGTTTCTCCAAAACAAGTCTGGAAGTATTTTAAAAACAAAACCCCAGGATAAGTGTTTGGGTGGACAGTCTTATGCCAAGGAGACAAGAGGCCCTGTGCTGACGTCTGACGTCTCCCAGTCTGCTCCATGCTTACACCCCTGAGCTCAATCTCAGGCTTGAGTTTCCCCCAAAGCCCTGCCAGTGGGCTCAGCTGGAATTGTTCATTTCATGGTAGATGGGACTGAACAATTCTAAGAGGAAGAGAAAAAGAGAGTGTGTTCATATAGTCTTCAGGGGCCAGCTAATGCAACAATCTTAAATCTGTCTTTTAACTCATCACTTCAGCTTCCCTCCTCTGAACTGTGGAGAGACTCTCTTGTCCAAACCCGATCCATGCATGTCACAACAAAAGTGAAGTGACTGCTCCCACTGAGCAGAGCAGAACATTTGTGTCTGCGGCAGCGAAGTGAAGGGAGTTAGTGCTAAGCTCAGAATAGTGAGCCCTCTGAGAAAGGGGTTAACCAGATCACCGTGGCCTTGAGCCAACCCTACACACTCAGGAGTTAAATTAAGTACTTAAGTCATCTCATCTAGGCCTGAATTAAATATTTCTGCAGAAGTAAAAGGTGAGGAGGTTATCATCGCCGCCTTGAATGAGAGTTGGCAATGCACTTATAAGAGGAAGGCATTTATGAGTACAGTGCTGGCTGTCGAACAAATCAGCGTGACACTCTTTGATAACAACATTTTTCACATCAACACCTGGTCAATAAACCATCAGCTTGAGTTCTCCTGTTTGATTAGTGAACCCTGCGACAAAAGCGGGAACACAGATTTACCCAAGCAAACAACTTACAGAGAGCTTATCATATCCAAGGGAACTTTGTTAATGCGATTGCCTGGGAAACCTTTTTTTTTTTTATTAAATGTAACAGCACAATTATGCTTATTAACAGACAGTAAACACTCAACAGTTATAACTAACATGACCTTTTCTTAGTTGCTACTTCAAAGCTGCTCTTCAAAACTTCATTTCAATCCTGTAATGACATTGCTTCTGTGATACAGATCATGTTATGTCTTTGGGGAAGGTTAAAGTAAAAGGGCATTCATTTCCCTATAGATTGCACAGGGAATTGCGCTCTGCTGAATCAATACAAACCAAATCAGTGCTGGTCAATAGAAATCAAAGAAACACAGCCTTTAAGCTGTGTGTGTTGAGCCTGAGACGGCGCATCACGTCTAAGGCGGCATGTCACGACCGACAAGAGAGGAGAATGATGAATATAAGTAAGCAACGCAGTGACAAAAGCCGCTTCTTCGCAGTGCATCGGGACTCTGTTGGACATCTGTAATGTCTATTTCAAGCTCGCTTTTGTTTCTCCTGGTGACTCACACTAGACTAAATGCAATTGTGGCATATCCACTTTACAGGAATATAAGCCATATCTTTATTTGTGTCCTTTAGCTCTAGATAGAAGAAAAATGTTGTAACTTGTGGTTGCAAGGACAGGAAATATTTGTGCAGATGTTTATGATATTAAAAAGGACTTGAGAGCGTTTAACAAACTAGAAATGATAAGAGGATATTTGGGTTTCTGTAGGACCTCAACCAAAACACATAGGTCATAAATGTGGGGACGGCGGTGCTACAGTGGGGAACTAATAGCTTTCCTGCATCTGGTTTTCATTGTAAAGAGGATGTGTGTTTTGGATTAAATTGACATTGATTCCTCTGTTTTTCCTAAGACTCTAAAAATCCTTTACTGCCTCGCCATGAAAGAGGTGTGGTGATTAAATACCATCCCTCCCTCACCTCTGAAAGATAATAGTCACGGCCAGTCATAAAAGATGTAATCAGGTTCTTATATGTTTCGCTACCTCTCTCCAGTGCGAGTTCTGAATGCATACAATAGCTCCCTGTGAGGTAAATTATACAGTGAGTGACATCTCACTCCGCACAGACATGAGCAGCATGCCGAGCTATTGCATTGCTTCCACCTTGCTGACTTCCTGACATCTCTGTAGGGTTTAGGACAGACGGAGGCACCTCAGAAACCAGTGGGTCTCCGGCGAAGCAGCATTTTGCTTCACGCTCCACCGCCTCCTGCCACCGCCCAGTGTCATTATGCTGCCAACACATCCAATTACAAGGAGTCATGTGGCATGTGCAGCACCGAGCAAACAAAGACTACATCAACGGGGATGCGTACGCTTGCGGCCTAACCCGTGTCCCTGAGCTGACAGTAGCCGAGCCCAGCGCATACTGTGGCTAAAAGTCGGGGGAGGTTATAACTTGAAGCTGCCCGTGAAGTGAAATGAACATGAAATAAAACAAAATCACTGGAGTTGCATAAAAAAAAAAAACATGTTGCAAATCCAAAGAGGAGATCCTTAACTATCTCAGACTCTAAACTCAGTGTGAACTTTGCGGATCAGGTGAAAGTCTCCTCCTGTGAAGCCTCAGGCACATCTGGTCTATAAGGGCTCTGAAGGTCCAACATTAACCAGCTGCTTAGGCTCTTCACTCCAGGGCCAAGGGGACTAATCTTTTCTCAGGGGCCAAAAAGGAGCTTAAACCTGGAAGAGGAAGCTGAGGCCTTAGCATAAAACCTCGGCTATACCTCTTCCTCTCCCGTCTTGTGTTTGTGGTGAGGATTACTCGGTTGCGCTGTAGAGCTGTGGTATTAGAATGAGTTAAATTGTCTTCCGTACTACTTTGAGGTCTCATGGCAAGAGCTGGATTTGTATCCGAAGGTCACATATACAATTAAATGTGTCTTGAACCTGTTTGCTATGCTCGGATGAAAAGTGTTTATTCGTTAAATTATTAAGCGGATCAATATCTTTTCCCGAAATGTACGATAATTCCCAGAGAAAGTACTACTCAGAGTCTGAACAGTCTCTGGCTTCATGCACACAGGTCATTTGCTGGGAAAATAAAACATGGCAGAAGAAGAAAAAGACATGAAAGCCCTCTGCTTTGTTTGATTGTGCGTTTCACGATGACAAATTATATCAAAGGGATCGATGGATGCAATTGTGTTTGATGCAACAACAGCAGCCACACAACCATATATTGCAATTACACACCTGCACGCAAGGCAAGAGCTGACCCACAGCACAGCAAATGATCCACACATCACTGAACGCCGCGCTAAATGACTTGGAAAATAGCCGTGTTTTACACTGTAGATACATGTGCATGAGTAAAAGGAGAGCAAGGGAGAGCGGATAAGAGAAAGAGACAGAAATACAATAAGGAGAAGAAAGAGAGGAATGAGGGCATGGTCAAGTCATAACAGGCTTTTTTTTTTTATCGATCAAAATATGTGTTTTCCATTCCAGTGTGCCTTAATCCCAGCATTACACGCAGCTCATCAAATGAATGTAGGACTGATAGGAGCATGTTGCTGTGTAGGCCCACATGTAACACCCATCACACACTGAATCATTGTTAAGTGCTGACAAGGTTTTCTGTCATCACTTCGCTTAAATGTGAGATTTGCTGTTACAAGTTGCTGGTTACTTGCCTCTACAATGAGCGTACTGCTTCGTTTTGTTTAACCCTTTAATCGGGCAAGTGACTATTTTCGGTTATTTCCTAATACATTACAAGACAGTGACAGCAAGTTACAGTGAGTTAACAATTTCAGGTCCAATGTGGTCTGCAGGGTCTGTAAGGTCTGCATGAACACTGAGTGGACCTGCTTTGTTTAAGTACCAGGATGTAATGGTACTAATGTGAGGAATGAGGTTCAAAGGGATCATGTGGATGTGGACAGGAGTCTGGATCAGCACTTATGTTGGTCTAATGTTTTGTGTTTCATATGTATTTTTATATTTGCTTCTTCGATTTTTATTTATTTTTTTGCTACTTACAGGTAAGGAACCAAATATGGTAATTTCCCTGACCTTGATTTTCTGCATAACACTAAAAAAAACTAAAGAAATTTCACAAAAGTAATAAAGTTATGTCCTTCAATAACACACTTAGGCTGAAATTTAGAATTTTGGAGTTTTTCTATAAGTGGCCTATAAAGGGTTAAATATCAAGTCAGATGCATCACATTGAGGTTGGAAGCGAGAGGGAGGCAGTTTCTGAGCGGCAGCGGGGTCGTAACTTGGGGTTTTCAAAACAAAACAAAAAGGAACAAAGAACATGTGGGGGAGAAGGAACAGACAGGGTAGATATAACGATGGTGTCTATGTATAGCAGCTCCCTGCAGCAGAAAGAATAGTGTTTCTTAATTTCATACCTCTGTTCTGTGTTTGGAGTAATACATTCTCTGTGAGGCTAATATGAATGGCACACTGGTGAAATATTAAACCATGGGAAAGTACGGCTGGCTGACGGCTCACTCAGAGCTCCCAGAGTCAGGCTGTTCATAAATTCACCCCTTTTCTTCCAACTTATTAAAAAAGAGCTCTTTTTTTTTTCCTGTTGTGAATACACATTTGGAGGCTACCTACTCTGTGAAAGGAGGAAATGGCTACTAACTGATGGAGCTGTCTGAAAAGAACTCAGTTCAACTTGGAAACATATATTACCATACATGATGTGACATTAGACATGCAGAGGAGAAAAATTTATGCAACCACATGGGTTATGTCAGGCTGAGTGTGAAACTTGACACACACAGTTAAATGTATATGCTCCCCTGTCAGAGGCCTTTTATACAACCGCCTTCCCTTTTTCCTTTGCACACTGAAGAAAAGAATAAATCATCTGCTGAAAACGCAGGGAAAAGCTCACGCTGTTTTACGTGCACACCTGCACACACTCACCGAGACAATTGTGTCCATCATGTGCCAAGCGGAAGCCATCGTAGCATGTGCACCTGTAATTTCCCGGGATGTTGATACATTCGTGGACGCAGCCACCATTGTAGTCAGTTGCGCACTCATCGACATCTGCAAAGAGAAGACACACAACGACGTGAGAACGGATATTTCAATAACCTGAAGCAAATATGATTCAGTATGAAATTAGTAGAAGCAGCCTTGAGTTTAATTAGGCCATTGTGTAAAATTTCGGAGTATTTAAATGGTGCGTTTTGTTTCATTACGACTTTCTGAAGAGTGCTTATCTGGTAAACTTGAACAAAACAACAGCTGCGGTAATTAATGTGTTCATCTGTTACTAATGTAACTTGGCTCTAAGTGACAGAATCAGTGGTATTGTTTTGTTTTGTTTTGTTTTGTTTTATTTTGTATGGGTTTATGCTGATTTCTGATTTTATTTATACACGGTTGTTTTGACTGATACGGTACATTTTTGAGCCCCATGAAAACAAATTCATCTGAAATTTGCAATAAAACAAAAGTCTGAAATACTAAAAGTAATATCTGTGATCTGCCATTATTAGCACAGTTCTTTTACTTGAATACTTTTGTCACATCTGTGACCACGCAAATACTTACAGGCATCTTTTATTATAACCATTTAGGTTCCATTACTTCTGTGATTTCTAAGAATGACATTTTTCTATCATGAGTTTGTTGCTATCGAAGCAGGTGGGGTTGAATTTACCTCAAGCTGTGTTTTGTTTTAAAGACTATAAGTGTGTATGAGAAAAACATTTTAACAGCTAGTCTTCAGTTCTGTGTCAAGTTAGTGCTATCTTGAATGTAAGACCTTTGTTGTTTATGGAAATTTATCATTACTCTAAAGAGGTCATGTGATCACTGCCATTTGTCAGTCTGTCTGTCAGGAAGATCAGACAAACAGCACTGCACCAATTTTCATAAAACTGGTGGAGCAGCACCAAGGATGAATCCTTATTAAAAAACAGGCTTAAAGCTGAAATATTTACAATTCTATGCAATTAAAATATACAATTTCAGCTCATTTAATTGTGAATCTCCAGTTTAAACTGGGCT
>JAPTYQ010000028.1:11266584-11277202 GCA_029814465.1 Ostorhinchus cyanosoma | reverse complement strand
AAGAACATGCAGGCTGAGTTTCAGGAGCCAACAACGTCATGTTAACCAAGAGACATGAAGTACTGTACGTCCCATACTATTACCCACAGTCCAGACCCTCTTAACTGGACAAGCTTTTATTTCTATCATTCCTAATTCTTGACATTATTTTCACTCGTTGCAAAATGACTTTCCAATGGGAGCGATAAATTCATTTTCAATATCCTTCTTGATTTTACACAAACCCCGGTGCACAATTTCAGGAGTTAAAATAGGCCACTATTTATTATTTTCCTGCAGTAGAACCAAATGGAGAAACAAGAAATGGAAAAAAGCTGAAATTCTGTCCTGGTAATCTTCTTTTTTTATTTCATATAATGCTGAATATATGGGAGGAAAAAAAATGCACAAGCACAACACTGCATCAGCATTACACACACATTGATTTATAACAGAATGCCTCTTCATTTCAGCTATTCAATGAACTCAAGTAAACATGTTCGCGACCTTTATATCCATTTCTTCAACGTGCAAACACATTCAGGAATATTTTCTACTCTGTGCGTCGACACAAAACATCGGTGGTGTTGAGACAAGAAACTGCGAGAGCAAGTGGGCACACCGCGCATCATTTATGAAGCATCTCTCAAGGTAACTTGGGCTCAGACTTTGTGAATAAATAATGGCAATTCTCAGTGATTTTGATCATAGTCTGAGCATCTGGTGCTGTGCCTTTCCTTTAGCATGTGTGGCCTTAATAGACTATGACTCACAGACCTCCGGACCACCTCCAGAAGGAAAACACTTATTACAGTAATTAAGTGAATCATAGAGTAATACTAAGAGAGCGCAAAGGGTGACATGACACACTCTAAGTGTCAGAGGTTTAATACATACCACACTGTATAATTGAGCATAACTTGTAACCATTTCCCATTAGAAGTTGAAGTGACAAGAAAATCATTTGTACCTTTCAGGGGATTTTTTCACCCTTCTTGGCATGTGTCCTGCTCTGTTAATAACTTCTTGGCCTCATGCAGCATATTTTATACGCGGGAAGGGTGGCACTTAGTCCAGCTGTATACCTTATATTTATACAACCAGAGCTAACTGACATGACACTCTCCCTTCTGCACACAGCAATTACATTCATTGGTGGTTACTTATGCCAGATACGCTACCAACTATAAAGATGGCAGCATAGCAATTACAGCACAAGTGTGATATTTTTAGTTGTTTCCTGTCAAACGAAGGTATAAAGTGAATGGTTCTCTGTGTAAGTTGTGAAGCGGCCATTAGCTACTAAAGCGTGGAAATGTGAAGTTCATTCAGTTGGAACAGGCCCGATTTGTAAATGCTGAGAGACAGCAGGATCACTTCTCGCAAACACTTTACACATTCAGACACATGATATGTTTAATTGCCTTTCCATCACTGGTTCTGCATTATTTCAAGTAGCAGAAGTCAGAACATTTTTCAAGTTTTAACATTACAAGGGGAATTATTTTAATATCAGTATTTCTTGGAAATTGTACATAGTAAGCTGCAATGGGAGTTCATTATAATTTGATGTTATATTTGTATATTTAATATACTTTGATAGATGTCACAGATTTGATAGATACTGCTATGAAAAACTAAAAAATATCAGTGTGGATTCAAACTATACCTTATATGAACTGTTTGTGTTTTTACATCGTGTTTGAGTAATTCCCCTCAGACTTATGGCAATATGAAAAGAAATGAAATAAATCTGACATGGTTGTTAGGACAAAAAAATAAATGTTCCAGACAAATTGTCTTTTTTTTTTTTTTTGCCTTTTCGGTCTGAGACACACACACACTGTTTGATGCAATGCATATCATTGTCTGTTTTTTCCCCTTTATTATGCAAACAATATTGCAGATATGATCCTATTTCATTTTAAACTCAATTTCCTCCCAACTACATGCCCTCATTAGTACAATTTCAGCGTAAAACAAAAACAATCTGGGAATTACTTTGTTGGAATAAATTGCTTTTTCATTCTTTTCAGCCATTAATTTTCAAGTAATCCAAATGTTCACACACTTGACCAATAATTCCTAGAAGAACTTGATGTAAACTTATGATTAACACTTGCAGAGCATGTTTAACACTGCTGTATGTTGGAGGGCTGATATATCATCTTTTGGATTAAATTGCCATTATATGAGGAATAGAAGGATGATTTAAAACAAAGGTGAGGTGCTATTGGCCGTTAATCAACATTATGAGCTATTACGCTCTGTGATAAATATATATGTCGAGTTCATCGGGGGTGATTAAATACTGCAGAGGGCTATATGGGTTTTCCCATGCTTCTGTCCATTGAGGAAGTCTCAAATTCATCTGTGAAGTCATCCCTCTTCTAACCAGAATGCATTGGCCAGAACCCACCAAATAAATAACTTAGTTTTTTTTTCATCTGGATTCCTTGATGTATTGGGTTGGATTTTTCCATTACTAAGCAGAATAAGAGCATTTCCTTTCACTTCCAGCAGTCTCTAAAGCTGGCGCTCGCCATCAGGAATGTAAACACACAGTCTGTAAACAAGGCTCTCTCTGACCCCCAACCCCCCTCCAACAACGCTGACCACCGCAGACCAGCCTAATGATGTCCCTCCCTGACCCCCCCAAATTCTCAAAGAGAGATGCGGCCTCATTATTCAGCCCCGGGGTCATAGGACGGAGTGGAGAGGAAGGATGGTGTGGAAAGTACAGAAACTGAGATGACAGTCCCACTGATGTCTTCTTCTGAATCACACTATCCCCAATCAGTGAGTAATGGAACAGAAAAACAAATGTGGGCTCTGTGGTGGGGGGTTAGAGGATTAATGATCTAAGAGCTGCTGCAGCTGGCTGAGGGAGGCACAGAGGTTCCTCAGCGAGACATCAGTACTGGTGAAGGGGGCTCTAGAGGTAAGTTCAGGCTTTGGAGAAAGGGAGGGAGGGGGGGGGGGGGTCAGAGTGTCATCAACACTGACTCGATCCTCCCCCGAAACCAACAGGGATGTTGTCAGCACAGCGCCGCATCTGCACAGAGAACAAAGGCCACTGACGGGGTGAGAGGGAGAGAGGATGAGATGGAAGCAGCAGGGAGACACACAGGGTTTTCTAATTTTAACCACAATGCCACAGTTGAAAAAAGCATCACAAGCCTCATTTGGAACATATTGTTCAGATTAAAGCTCAATAAATAAACAAGCCCTGAACCTACAGCGCAGATAGTTTCTGTACTCCAGAGTGTGAGGGTTCAGACTTCACCACTGGACGCTGGTGCCGTCTACAATCCTGCTTTCAGACAACTTTAGATGATTCAGGTTATTATTTTCCCCATCTTCAGGCTATCCCCGAAATCTACAGGCTTCACAGCCCTGCAACCATTTCAAATGAGGTGACAAATAGTGGTCACAAGGGCCTCTCCGGCTGCTGATGAAGTGATTTTCTGCTCAAGGAGGGGAAAAGGTACCATGACAGACAGATCTCAGCAGCTGATGGGTTTCCCTGGGGAGCAAGCGGAAATCTGCAGTGTCGACAGGTTATGGTTGTGTTTTGTTGCAGTGTAATAGTCGCTGAACTTGAAGCGCATACAATATATGCATAGATGATGAGGCGTTTGTGCATGAGTAAAGTGGAGGAAAACACAGGAATGCTGAACATAAACACAGACTGTTTTCAAACTTGAACCCACTACCAACAAATCTTCTTATTTATGCTGATATACCACCAAACTAGCACAAAAATAGCTTCATATAAGTCACTGAAAACTGAAAGAAATAATATTTTCTGCTTTGTAAAAAAGTAATTCTCACAAATGTGCAGCTCATTATAAAAAAATTTTTTTTTAACTTACGGATGAAATGTACAACCGCATTAATCACTGAGAAAATGCACCCAGAATTCTTAGAGACCTTGAACATATTTCTTCAGGCCAGGATTTTTGACACTCTGCTGCAGAGACAAAAATGTCTTGCTTTTACATTCCAGTGGGCAGGATGAAAGTGAGCAAAAGTCCAGAATAAAGGCTCACTCTACTGCCTTGGGTCACAGCTTGGACTTTACATGTGCCTGTAAACATGGTACTCCCTCTTTCTGTCTCTGCAGCCGGCATGCCTTAAAAGTGAATGTTTATATCAAGCGGCAACTTGGTCGCATTAAAGTCAAAGAATTAAAAAATGTACGGACAATAAACTCTGCCCGTTCCCTGCTTTAAAGCCATCTGTACTCATAATAGAGCCTCGTTTTCGGAAGTGAAAGCACTTCTGCCTCCTAAGTGCAATCATTAATATCCAGTCTAAAATCACTCATCGTAGTCTACACAGTCACTTGTCCTCACTACACACCCACAGATCAAAGTCGTTTTCATGATTCATACTGCATTGCTCTTGGACCGAATTGTTTTCAAGTGTTCTCAGCGCTCAAGTAATGCCAAGATAATAATCTCTCTGCTCTCTCGGCTGCTCTGTAACAACATGTACAGTGGTAGTGGAGCACCACTTGTCAGGCAGATTCTTTCTGGGTGTGTGTGCTAAGTGGTAAAGTACGGTGAAGCTGGATTGATTCGCTCCACCCACGCGTCAGCGAGTGACCAAGGGCAACCCTGAGGCTCAACCTGCCTCAGATCATAATGAGAACACAACTGTCTGACACTGAACATCTGCTGCAGACAGACTGAAGCTCTACTGTCATCATCACTAGAGTGTCCTTTGATTATGAAAAATAAATCCAAAGAATGTACAGGTAGAGTCGATTTGGTTTCGGTAATTAAAGGGAATCCGACTCAGTTAATGATCCAAACTGACACTGTCGTAAACCGCGAAGTCGCAAAGCAAACCGATGAGCGCCCAAGTAGTTTTGTCTCCTTCTTGACCTTTATACATCTTCCATTTGGCAGCTGTTAAAAATTACTTTGCCAAAACCAAGTGCTGACCGATAAATCACATCTTCATCGTCCTTGCATCGTGATCATGAGTGACAAACACATCCCCAAAAGTCTGCCTGAAATGCAGTGAGTACGAAAAATCACTTTATTTACACACACACACACCAGAAGTCCATTTCTCAGAGGTTTGCGTGTGTGACTCCTGACAAAACATCCAAACACCACAGAGAACAGACAGAAGCCAAAACTCATTATGTGGCTAAGAAGAGAATGATGATTTATTATATTATTTCAGTTGCTTTTCTTTTTTTTTTTTTTTCTTTAATTCAAGAGATGTTGGTTGGGTTTAGAAGAAAAGGCAATTAAAACTGAATTCTTTATAGTTAAAAGGTCTGATTTGATCTAAATGCAAATCATCCACTAATTAAACATTTCAATTCAATGCTATTTGAGTCTATTTTCGTTGTGTACTTGCAGAAAGACAGACAGGTTTGTTGTTAATTCATAATGTCATTGCATTATTACAGAGTGTAGATGTTCCTCATATTGTGCAGACCTAGTTGGTGTTTTATACTTTCCTTGCAGACTGGAAAAACAGAACATTACTTTGAACCAAACTAGCAGTGTCTCAGAGTCACAGGGCATCTAGAAGGCAACAGAAGTAGATCTGTCTACATGTTGACCTGTGTGCATCTTCTGTTTGGCAGCTGTTAAAAATTACTTTGACAAAACTGTGCTCCGCTGCCTCAACAGAAATAAAAACAGGGGCTGTTGCATCTGCTTGTTTTAAGACATATCCAGTCTCTGAGGGGATAAGTGTAACAACTCAACAAATACCACTGCAGATGCCTGTCAGGACTCGGGGGCAAAGCAGAAACCACACAGCCTGAGAAATGAGGAGAGTGAAGGTGATGAAAGAGCAACGCCAAAGTGGTGTCAAAATGTTAAAGTGAGATGACTGGCCATGTTCAGACGAGATAGTGCCACAGCCATGGTCATTTTTTTTTTCCTCCCTTTTCTTTTCTACTTAACACAGACTGCCTGGAGGAGTTCACTGCCAGAGGTAGAAGCAGAAATAAAGGCCCTGCTTAAATGCCTCTTTTATGTGGTGCCACATACAGTTTCACAGAACTGTCCAAATTACTGCAAACACATCTTATGCACTTTGGCCCAATTACATGTAGGCACAAAAACACACCTAAGCACAAACACACATAGACCTGCTGAGTACGGCCTTCTATCAATTAACCAAAGTAGGCTGGACAGGAGTGGAGAACGCACTGAAGAGGACGGAGGGAGCTCTACATCTTTTTGTCACAAAAAAAAAATTAAATAAATAAATAAATATATATATATAGAGAGAGAGAGAGCGCATTGGCTGACAGCGAGGTTTCTGACACAGTAATGCAGTCTTTGCTTATGGCTGACATAGAAAAAGCACAGCTACTTCATTAAGTGCATAGGAAAGGAAGCGAGAACAAAGCAAACAAAGCAAGAGTTGGGTGAAAAAGGAAAGGAGTGAATGAGCGTTGGGGGTGGGAGGGGGACTCTCTTCTCTTCCATCTCGTTCATAGTAGCGTCTGGGGTAGCATCTCTAGGTAAGCCTCCCCGTCACTTGGGCCTCAGATTGCCAAAGCTCCTCGGTTCCCACAGTGTGTCCCGGCCTGGATCTGGCTTTCCTGCCTGCTCGTGCAACTCTGCGTCTTTAGACCCCCAGGCCTCCGGAGCAGAGGTTACACCAACACAGCCAGCCACAGCAGCATGTCAGCCCCACACCAACCGTTGCCTTGGTGCCGCTGCATTAGCAGAGAGCTCCTGAGTCTGTTCGAGGGAAAGTGATTTGCCATGACGTCTATGGCTCCTTCTTTCCTTGCCTTCTCTTTTCCATGCTTGTTGCTGCTCACTCACTAAGAAACGTCTCCCTCACTGTCTGTCTGTCTGTGCTCTCTTAATCTCTCCCCTTTCCCCAGTCTCATTTTTCCCCTTCTTTGTCATTCTCTATACCACATCCTCAAATCCTCCCTCCCTCATTCCACTGCTCTTACACTTTTTTTTTTTTTTTCTCTTCATGGAGTAATGACTGATGCCTGAAACACAGCGCCATGATTAGACTGACATTGATGAAAGACAAAGACTCTTGTCGGCAACATCTGCCTTGAATAAATATTGAGCTGACAAACTGCTTTTTTTTTTTTTTTTTTGTCATTGCTCCTCTCTGTCAAAACTGTTCCCACCGTAAGAGCCTGTCAGTGCCACCGACGCCAAACATAATACTTATTCTTGATTCGGTTCAAAATACGCTCACAAATAATTTTATGGCCGAACACAGCTAAACATATCACTGTAGGTCCGCTCTCCTTGCACTGATAAACAGGAACTGGAGGAGAAACCTATCAAGTGGTCGTCCATGGAGTTTCGCTTCATGACCAACAAACAGGTGCATGCCATTAAGAGCAGACACTCATACAGCGGCATTCCACACGACAAGGAAGTGTGTAATCGATGTTGTGGAAAATAAAGTGAGAAAAAAGTAGTTCTAATTGCAAAATGTAAATATTGAGTTTTCCCACAAGTGGGGGCAGACCACCCAGGATGCAAAATAGTCACCCACCCCCTTTCTCTTTTTGCCTTGTCGACCGCCCGAGAGATGTCTTTTTGTGTGCGAAACATCACCAACCACAATCAACACTCACACAGAAAGCATGATGTGTCTTTGCATGCAAATACTTCTGGCAGCCCCGGGTTGGCATGTGTATAGTGGGACAATTAAGTGATGAAAACCTGCAGGAGAAGGCTGAGCGAATCAGAAAATGAGTGTCTAACACCGTGTCTTTCTTGTTCCTGTAAAAAAAAAGTGCCACAGTTTTGATTCAGGCTGCCCTTGTCTGCTCTGAATAATTTCTCACATGAGAGCAAGAGGGCAGCCGGCTGGGCAGGACCATACTGTGGCTGCAGTGTCTGACAGTCACAGACTCCTCCATGTGTGTGTTACACGCCGGTGTCAAATACTTGTCTGGACTGTGACAAATACCTTCTGCTAGTCTCAGTACAATTACTTGCTGGATTAGCTATGAAACATAACTGTTCACACTGCTGATGCTGTTTGAAGATCAGAGACGGCTGCTTTTTCCTGACAACAGCCAACCCCAAAGAAAGTAAATTGACTTTTTATATGTATTTTTCTTTTCTTTCTTCTTAAGTAGGTGGGAATTTAAGCAGATAAACATGCTGACAGAGAAAAGCAATTAAGCAATTGGTAAGTGAATCAACAGAAAAACCTCAATCTGAGAATGACAAATGGGCTCTGATGTTAATAATACTTCACTTCTAAACTCTACATAATTAAAAAAAAACAACAACTTTGGTTTTGAACACACATCAATTCAAGTTCCACTTATTTAGAAAGTTGATGTCAATTTTTACGAGCAGCTGGGTGTGATAATAACCAGCTATCCATGAACATCTACTAAATCCATGTGGTTTAGGGCTTGTGAGGCTTTCACTGTGCGCTCTGGAATAACGCACAGAATAAGTACATCCACAGCAAATCAGATCACGGCATGGCAACAGAAAGATAAGGTTATTTGGACGTGAAAAACTTACCTTGAGTGGTTCTACTTCCTGAAGCTGACTGTTGGACAAAGGCGACCAGGCAGAGACCTACAAATCCCAGGCTTGCGCGCATCAAAACGTGCACATACATGTTAACTTTCACTGTAGTTAAACACTTCTACTTAAAAAAAAATAATAATAAAATAATAATAAAAAATAAAAATAAAAATCTGCGATGCGCAAAAGCACATACAAGGGTGTGTGGTATAAAGGTCTCTTGTTATTCCCCCTGTGCACCCGCTGACAGGATATTGTGCGATCCTTGTTCCTCTTTACGCCTCTGCTTATTTGAGTTTCAAGTGATCGGGGTTGAGGGTAGCCCGACAAAGCGGAGCGGAGGAAAGCTTTACTGTTATCATGTTTCGAGCCAGACCGATGTCAATTTAAGAAAGAGAGAGAGAGAGCGCGCGGGAGAGAGAGGGAGGAAAAAAAGAGAGAGGGAGAGATGGAGTAGAGCGGCGGGGTCTGAAGGGGGAGGAGAGAAGAAGAAGAAGGAGAAGAAGAAGGAGAAGAAGAAGAAGAAGCGTCCGCGTTGCGCTCCGGACTCCTCTGCTCCAGCTCCTGCTCCTCTCTTACCCACTCCCACTGTGTTCCAGTCGGTTCTGCAGGATTTTACGCACAGATGCTGGTTTGGACCCAAGATGGACCCAGGTTATCATGTGCGCGTGGGGTCGCAGCCATGTGATCACCTGGTCTGTGCCACCTGCGTAAAAACCAGTCTTTCCAATTCTGGCGTCAAAAGCAGTGGTATTATAATATTAAAGTCAGATTTTTATTAAATTTTTTTTCACTATTTTCTAACAGGTTAAAGTTCAATGTAGAAATAAGGAAGAATATTGTAGAAGTTATTTTAAAATGCTATCTTTTTTTTTTTTTTTTTTTTCCTATACTTCAGCTGATTTCCCAGCATGCCATCTTTTATCCCAAGGTCAATTGGGGGCCCTTAGCAATTCCACGTTCCTGTTATTATAGCAGACTCTGGTCCTGCATGAAAAAAACCTGAAATTCAAGTGGACATGTAACATCTATAAAAATACACACATGGAGGGAAATTACATTTTAAATAAAAACCTGCTGACATTAGATTATTATATTGAAAAAAAAATAATCTATACCAGCTGTAGCTGTTCAGAATACACTATTCCTCAGGTATGATAAATAACAATCAGTAATTGTTTACAGGAAAACTGATGAAAGCTCTATAATTATCATCCAGTGTAACAACCAAAAACAAAAAAAACCTGAATACAAATTATATTTTGTGTTATCTGGTTCCAGAATCATAACCAACACCGCATTATCCACTCATCAGTATTGAGTTATTGCCTGCAGGGCGTTTAGCTCAGCTGCCACATATTCCTCATTGATCTTTGCTCCTGGCTCTGAATAACTAAACCCTGGTGTTAGAAATCACTAATACCGGTTTGCAGATTCAAATCCTGGACCACAGGTATTTGTGAAGCATGTTTGTACAATATAAACCTTTAAATAAAGAATAAATGTCGCAGCCTGTCTGCTGTGTCATCATCTGATTGCAGCTTATTGCGAATTTTCACATGAAACGGGGATAAGAACATGATGTTATTTGCTCCCTAACATAAGCTCTTCCTGCAAGTCACCGATCATGAGGCACTGTATGCACACCATTACCCCCCCACACACACACACACACACACACTCCCACCCCCAGACCCTGAAGAGGAATGAGGCTTGAGGAGTTACATGAATCAAAACAGACCTTCCTCACATTACCAGGAGTACAACCCACTGAGCTACTGTGCCACATTTCACTGGCAATGACATATGGAACATTTGTTTTCAGGGAGCGTCCTACGAAAGAAAAGCCTCCAGATCCCCACACCTGCTACCCCCTCAAACATTATCACCTAAATTAGTCAGCTGTGTTGATACATTTATGTTTGCATTTCAACATACAGGCGGATTCTACACTATAATTATCTCTCTTGCTCCTGTGTGTAATTTTTTTTCTCAATCAACTATAATTATGACCCCACAATGAGGCTGATTGGAGATAACAACTTTCTTCAGATGATGCGGAGAATTTAGAAACTGCTCACAATCTGGAAATCTTGTTATGGCTGATACAAGAAAGGGTGGGGGGG
>JAPTYQ010000028.1:11206926-11218902 GCA_029814465.1 Ostorhinchus cyanosoma | reverse complement strand
AGTTCTTACCCATGATGTTTTCCAAATTCAATTGTGCACTCTCACTAGATGTAAGATAATAGCTAGGAAACAAGAGAGGTTGAGCCACGCCATTTAAAGGATAATGGTTGATACTGAGTGGATGGTGCACATCACCACTTCTGCTTCTTTCTTCCTTTCTTCCCGGTTGTACTAACTTAAGGGGTAGTTCTTTTTTAATATAAAGAGTGTATAAAATAACACAAGTGCAAACAGGTAACTGGTAAATGAAACATGAAAACTCCTGCTTTACTTTCAATTATGCTCCACCTAGTATAGCTACCTCTTGCATATTGTGCGTTTTCTCATTTCAACCTCTCCTAACATATTTATGCTGCTCATAAAAAATGAAGATATTAACTTTATGGTGGACACAACCAATTAGGGAGATGCTGATGACCGCAGGGATTCATCTGAGGTTCAATATGTAAGTCAAACAGGGCTGTGATAATGAGGACGGGGCAGTGCTTTTGTCTCAAAGCCAAGGTCTCCTCCTCTTTCTGTCTGTGCCATCATTTCTCAGCAAAGAGCAAAAGGGGAACAATAAAGGATGCATGGTACTACTCAGATGTACATGTCTTGACTCTCTGCAGATACACTACGTACCCCGATGCACTGGAGCGTGGGTCGTAACATTATGTCCCTTAAGTACGATATTCGGTGTAACTGCGCATCGCTCTGCAGGACCTCGGGGTGCCTTTCTCTGCACCTATGGCTCTAATATAGTAGATGAAGAAACTAGGCTGACTGCCTGCCTTTTAAACAGATTCACAATTCAGGATATGATATGCAGGAGCTCAGTTCAGTCTTGGTGTTTTCGGGCTTTTCTGTTCACTATAATGGAAATGGGAATACTAGCTGGTCCAATGAGATTTAAAAGCAGCCACTGTGAAAGCCAGGTGTGATATAGTGCTGGAGCTGGGTAAATATATCCTTATCAGGAGCCACAGCTCAGCGATTCCCTCAAGGTAAAACACATCCACAACAAGAAAAAGCCCCTGAATTTCATGGTCACGGACTAAGAAGCCTGGTGACATGAGAATTAATAGAGGAGAGAGAGGAATGTGTTTTCGTGCTGCAGGATTGAATCAATACAGAGACCTGAAATGGAGAGGGGTTCATTGTGAAAGAGGCTCAGTATGGGCAAGAAGACACAATGAGTGAGGTCAGAAGTCACTGACGAGGCGGAGGTCAACAGCTGAAGAGCTAGCAGTGATGAGAGACGGTCAGGGTGAGATTAAAGACATATGAACCCATTCATCAAGCTTCTCACAGCAGGTCGACTCCTGAGCAGAATAACACGACAGCTATTTTACTGTGATTTGAAAACAGGAACTGTTTTTTCCATTCATACTCTTTGAGAAACTTAAACAATACAGAACTGAGGCTGAGAAAGACCATTGTGGGAGAGCTAAAAGACGCCTGGCAGAGCTTGTTCAGGGTGAATTAAAAGGCTGCTGCCCAGAGAGTGTGCCCAGACCCCCGTCCTCAAATTGGTAAGCTGGCAACAAAATAAGGGCTGGATGAAAACGATGGACTATTGAATGGCATCAAGGGGACACAAATACACTACCATATAAAGTAGGTGCCAACACTTCAATGGCACACAGGGACAAAGCACTGTCAGCAATCCCATCAACTACCTCCTGAAATAACCCAATGTCATGCTTGTGTTTTCAGGAAGTCTACCTCTTCCACAAAACTTTCTGTGTCTAACAACACAAAATATATCTTCTCCAACAAGTTCAAGTAAGTTAAAAAAAAAAAAAAAAAAGAACAAAAAGGACATCCTTCTCTCTGGAGGAACAGTAAGTAGTGGCTGCATGTCTCAGCCCCATGTGGTTCTCTTGCCTTCTCCCGCTGGTAGGGATTAGAGAATAGATTTCCCCTGCTGGTTGCACCGTGTGTGACATAAACCCACTGTTTGGTTTGATCTCAGCTGGTCAATCACTCTGGACTTCTCTGAGGCAAAAAGCTCCAAGGCCAGATTTCTACTTACAGACAATAAAAGTGCCACTAAATCTACAATGAGTTTATGAACATGACAATAGAAAGAATTGTCTGTAACATTTATAAAGCCACGGAGGCTTAAGAAAACCCTCAAGAAAGAAGGAGGATAGGGAGAGGCTCGTTTTGCAGCATTTAACAGATAAAACAAGTCGATTCAATCAGCGCTTGGCAATCGAAAAAGCTCTACAAGAAATATAATATCCCAAGAAATGCGAGAAAGCATCAGTTATTTTCTCATTCAATTCATTCATGAAAGGTAGACAAGATTAATGAGCCTCCGGTGGAGCTGCTGTCTGTAAGGGAATCAATACTCACAAAAGCTGGCTTCATAGTGGCTACTGGAGCTGTGGTGTGCAAATGGAAAACCAAGTTAAAAGTGAAGTAGGGCTGAGGACGGCGGCCCTCTCCTTCTGTCTCTGCCTACAGCTCTCTGTCTTCCTTTCTCTCCTCCCATCTGTGGAGCTCAGCTTGCTGGGCCCACACAATGTGCCCCCTGGATTGTCATCTTCAGTCTGATCCCGAGGACCAAGACCAGCCCGCATTAGCATGCGCTTTTACACACCAGCACACACCCCTCATATGGAGCACAAAACACACACACACACACGCGCACACACACATTCGCACCCACATACACACACACACACACTGAGAGCTCCTTAAATGGAGAGATGCATAGGCCAGGACCTCATGCAAGTCAAATCTCCTTGTCTTGAAACCAGAGGCAGTTTATTCGAGGGTTTGTGTAGCTCATGTGAAGAAAAGAAGGGGGGGAAGGAATAGGACAGATAGTGAAAGAAAAGGGAAGAGGGTGTGAGAACTGGAATATTTATCAGAGCAGAGAAAAAGAAGAAAAAGATGTTTTTTTAGAGGTCTGCGGGTGCATTTGGGGGGTGGTATTGGTAATATCCTGGGACCCCTTGGCCAAATGCTGTCACACAGCTCAGTAGAGTGTTCCCGAGCAGCCAGTCGTGACCGGCAAGATGGCTGCCACTGCGCACATCAGAGAGAGAGCAACAGTAGAGGAAATACTCAAAATGAAGCGATGAGGGCCTAGCAGAGGGTAGAGAGACTGAGAATACGGAAAGTCGTTTTCAGTTTTCAGAGGACACTCCCAACATCATTAAAGAGAGTGCAGGCTAGGTTACACCCAATCAAACTTTAACTACTTTTCCCTCGCACTGCTCTCATTTTCTATTCACTTTACATCGGCAGTGTGAACATTTCCATTTCAAGCAAATGCAGGCTTATTCCCTGAAAGGAACAGGAGAAGAAAGATTCATAGGTCGGCTCTCTTGCTTTTAGCAGTGAACTCCCAGACATCTGAATCACTATTCAAGTGTGAAGAAACGTGCTTCAGACTCCATTAACATTAACTAAAACTTCTAAGTGAAAAAAAAAAAGAAATGGCCTTTCTGAAGTAACATGTACTTGAAGACCCGAAGCAATACTCCACTTCTAATAAACATATAATTAATATATTTATTTTGGAAAAAACAAAAAAGTCATAATATGCATTTCATCATGAACTGGTTCAGTATAAAAATGCCCAAGCATTTATTTTGATTGACAATTCGGGAGACTATAAAGAAACGCTCCTTTTCAAGAAGGAAATAATAAATATTTAGTGTGATTCTTTTTGCCAGCAGCCTACTTTCAGTTTTCAACGAAGCCCAGTGGCATATGACTGAACTTAAAACTGGTCAGTTCACTGAATAACAGACACTAATATGGTGCAGTAAATGAGGCCATTGCCTGAAGTGTATCTTCTTTTCCCTGATAAGATCCCTTCGACAGTTAGAAGCCAATAACCCAACCTGCTCTCCTACCACATGGGACGGTACATTTGTGCTCGAGGACAGCGATACCTTCTGCTGGCCTACCTCCTATGCAGCATTTTTCCTTCGATAAATGGATCAATCCTCTGTTTCAGCTCATTCAGTTAAACATCGAGGGCAGGAAAACACGACGACTCCTGGATTGTATCTGCTGGCTACTACTTGCATTAAAGAAGAGCGTGATTGTCCGATATAAAGCGTCGCTCTGATGCCTTTTTCAATCCTGCCACACATCCCTCAGGTACAGTCTGTAGAAGCGAGGTGCTTGTAAAAGTTGATAATGAGATTGCACGGTGTGACAAGAAAGCCCGAAAGGTGAATCAAAAACACAGCGTGTTTACTTTTACTGACTATTACTTAGCACTTTATTCCTCTGCTGCTTATTAAATGTTCCTGGTGGCCCTCACACATCCAAAATCACAGACACTGGCTCTGTATTAGATGAATAACAAGGTGTTTTGCTTCAGCCTCAGGTTTAAAAAAGTATTTTGAGGTTTTTCCATCTTCTCTTAGGCAAAGGAATAAACACCAGCTCTGTTTTCTGCAGCATACCTGCTATGAGCTAAAGTATGATTCCTATCCACCTCTATCAGATAGGAAGAGAACAAACGCAACATCAACACAACATCTGGCCCAGTTTATGGGAGAATGTAACGAGCATAGATAATAAAATCACATGGTCACAGCAAAGGCGAGTAAATGAGCTAATTAGAAGACGGATCTCAGGAATAATGTCTACTAAGGAGGTCATGCAAAACACTGCAGTAAAAATATATAATATAATAATTAATTTTCAATGAGCGCTGCATGGTCCCACATAAAACTAAGACTGTAGGTAGACTGATTAATCGGCCATAAATTACTGGAGCTGGTTATTTGTGATTTTAAAATAATCTGTATGAGCTGAGTATTCTAATGGTGTTAACCATAACTAACCGATTAGTTTTGTGAATCCTATAAACAATAAAAGAACATAAGAGCATCTACTGTAAAGGAAGCCTGGACACTGTGGCTACTGTGAATGTTAGCCATCCCTATTTTTATTTATAGTAAGTGAAGGATGTACTGAACAAAAATATAAGTCTACTGAAGAAAACAGACAGCGCAGGCATAATAGTGTCAAACTCATTTTAGTTCAAGGGTGAATGTTCAGTGGGATCTCAAGCAGGACCAGTAAAATAATAACCTAATAACATAAATAATGACAACACCAACCTTTTCTCTATGTTTTAGTGCCAAAAAGTAGAATTACATTATGAAAATATTTACATTTACAAACTATCCTTTCACAAAAAATGTGAATAACCTGAACAACCATGAACAATCTTAAATTTCTTGGGAAAAATAAGTAACATTTCAACACAATTATACCTCAACTTCTGAAATAAGGTTGCAGTGGATCTACAAAGGCACAAACAAAGGTAACATACATTTAGTAGCATTATATTGTTAAAATTTTGGAGTTTGGAATTTGGAGTTGTCATTATTTATATGCTATTATGCTATTGTTTTACTGAACTAAAATGACTTTGACACCCTTCACTGTTAATTTCTTCAGTGCAATTTTTGCACGTTGCAAATTCATCCCACGGGCCAGATTGGAACATTTTGCGAGCCAGTTTTGGCCCACGGGCGGCATGCTTGACACCTCTGGTGTAAATGAAATGGCCATTTCAGTTCAGCAGTTTTGTGTCTCATCTGCTCTTATAATGGAATTGGATTTTATTCGATAAAAAATTAAAAAAAAAAAAACAGCATGATATCTGCATTTTATGAGCCATGATTTCGTTCACTGTATACCCATACTGTTTAACCAGACCAGACCAAACTGTACTTTAATTCATCTACGGTACTGATTAACAACCTATCACAGCATTGTAGACACTTTGGACAGGATTTCTCCAGGTATCAGCAAATCTTATTTAAGGCACTTTAATGCCCTTTTTAATGCCACTTTAAACTAATTTACTGCCCATGTCCAACTGCAGATACAGTTTTATTTATAGTTTTAAGACGGTTTACTGTCGACAGGCTTTAACCAGGTTTTGAATAGTTCCTCCTCTCATCACTTCTGCTGAAACTTGCGTTTTCCCATTTTTCTGACATTTGCTAATATTCCCTCCGCTCTTTCGCCACAGCATGAGCACGCTCACAGCCCATTGCATTCCAAGCATTCAGTGTTGTGACTTATATCAGCCATAAACAATAGCCAATTAAAGGGTTCCGCCTGTCAATCATCACACTATACTTCCAATCAAAATTATTAAATGTCTATAAACTAAATAAATAGGGAGTAATAATGTTTTTTTTTCATCAAGTGTATTTAATTTTTTAATGCCTCTGGACATCAAATGAATGCCTTTTAATGTCATTTAAGGCCTTAATTTTCACAAAATCTACTTAATGCTTTTTAACGACCTGCAGAAACCCTGTTGGATAAAACATGAATTTCTCTGGGGTCATTTAAAAAAAAATAAAAATCAGTCCTTCTCTGTCTGCCTCCTGACGGTGGAGGATGATCAAGCAGAAATGAGCAAATCAGAGCATCCATGTCAAACCACAACCTAGAGCAGCTAAGGTATCGACCTGAAAGTCACAATTACCTTAGCTCACTGTGGCTGAGCTGATCGGGTCGTGTAAAGGAACACTCGATGCAATACAATTACCTCACTGTGAAGAAGAAGCAAAATGATTTATGCTCAAACTCATGGTTTGCTCTATTTCTGCGACATGACTCATCACCAGGATCGAGAATAAATGCTTATTTTTCTAAAACTCTACATCTGTTCTTTCATCGTTACTGCATATACAGTAGTAACAGCCCTTAGAAGTAAATATTCTGGGGAAAAACTTTAAATTTGATGTGTCACACATGCCGCAGTCTAACAAAGTTATGCAGTAGAATACTTTCTGTCAAGTCTGTATTTTGCAGGTTGTGAATGTTGTTTTCATTTACTCGTCTTCTACAGACACTTCTGTTGCCATCTAAAGCCTTGGCAACTGTGAGAGACAATAGCTGAAGGGAAACAGAGCTGCAGCTTGTATGTTCTCCCCACATCTCAATTTCCAAATCTCTGCCTCTTGTCTTCTTCTTTAAGCTTTTTAGTCATTTTATCCCCATCGACTTGTCCTCTTTAATCTCCTACCTCCATGGCTCTACTCAGCTCTTTATCTACAGCCCAGACAAAGCATTAAAGTGCTGAATGGAGTGGCAGATTTAGGTTTGAGTATCCACAGTGGTAACAAACACAAGACAGAATGGAGAAAATACAAATATACCAGTGTAATGCTAAGCAAATTTTTCAATACTATATTACATAATAGGTTTTTGGTTCAACATCAGCAAAAATAAATTTAGATTTGCAGGGTGATTTCCTGATATTGACATGTAAAAAAAATATATACCTACAGTTATTTTCACTGAACTGAGGCTGAATCTAGGACAGCCAGTGGGACTTGAGTTGACACAAGTAGAACTGGGTCTTTGTTGATGAAGTCCTCAGTGCTTAAAGTTTTTTAAAGCAGTGCTGAGGTTTTTGTACCATCATATGGGTAGTTGTAGACAAATGGCTTTCAGTTTGTTTTGAGCCCTGCGTAAGCTACTGCAGTCCTAACAAACAGAGCTTTGTAAGGAAAAGGACATATCGCACGCAAGAAGAATCTTGGACAAGTTTGCACAGCTTGTTGTATATACTCCTTGTCTAGATTTGTAATGAAAGCACAGATACAGATTTTGTTTGAGTGTTTTTCTTTTTTGTAAATGACATCTTTGGCTCATTTGTTTTTTACTGCATGATTAAATGAAATGTGCTTCAAAATCTGCCTTTATTCCCATGACTTGTACTCTGTGGCTTTATAAAGGTGGGAAGTAAGACTAAAACATGAAAAGGGAAGCATTAATGGTTTATATCCCAGGCAGAGTGGGGACTAACACTTACCTCATCCCATTCTGATGTGAAAGAGGGAGATTTTTCAAGCCTCTTCTTGCCAGTGCTACAGTTAGAAACAGACTCGCTACGGTTGCCCAATCCTCCTTCCTCCTCACTAGGAGGCGACACGAGCAAATCTGAGTCTGACTTGGAAAGGCTCCGTGCCAGCTTCAGGTCCCCAGGAGGGCGCATCCTACCAGCAGACGCTGCCCCAGACCCTGAGTCCCTTGGCTCCTTGTTCACAGTTGCATAAATTGCTTTAGGATCACAGTCTGTCAGGATGGCAGCCATACTGGGACGGTTAGGTGACGACGTAGCTGCTGCTCCTTCCTCTTTTACTTTGGCAGATCCTCTTGACTCGGGATGGCTCTGGCTGGAAGGCAGTACACCTGGAAGCCTGAAGGGCTCCTCGCGGCAATCGAAAACAGGGGAGGATCCGTGTAGGAGGCCAGTGAACTGCTCCGGAACACCTGCTCCTTGATCCTGGCTGAACTGGGAGTTATCTGGAGACAGAGGAAAAAAGTGAGTCGAGCGAAGTAGTTTCAGAGAGCTGAAAAGTGGACTTCTGACTGTGGGCAGATCCTTCGAGCAGGGCTAATAAGAAACCACCCACACAAGTCCGAAACAGATCTGTAATTGTGTCCTACCAGGAGTGAAGAGAGAAAAAGAGGGAGAGATGGAGCAAGGAGAAGGCGTATGTTGGCTGGAGAAATAACAGAATTCCAAACACAGCTTGCAGCCGTCTGACGTCTATCTGCTGCTGCCTGACTGCGTACATTTAGTAACAGTCTGTGTTGTGATAAAGAGCTACAGCTAGTCATTTTTGTGACAAGTTTTACCTCACAGGCCAACTTGTCTGTCCCAAAATGACACAACACTGAAGATTCCCCAAGCAACGCTGACTAAATGTTCAAGAACAAACACACAATTCCACAAAGATGATGCATAAGAGAAAAAATACAACTCTGAATGAACGACATAAGAACTCTGTTATAACAACAAAAGGAGGGAAACTTACATGTATGAGCTTCCTCCAAAGAAACCAACTCCTTTATGAGCCTGAATGGCAAGTGCAATTAAAACAATTAGATTTCTGCCCTCCCTCTCCCTCAGGAATTACTGCCACCTAAGCCTCTTTTCCACAGACTGAGAGAGCCCTGTCGTCTATGAAAAAAAAAACAAAAAAAAAAAACACAACCCTACGTCTGGTTCTGTACTTGTCGTCCACAGAGCGGCGAGTTGTTGTCTGCTGTGTGACCGGCAGCCCTCTGTGTTTTTTGGCTTCTAATTCTAGACCCTAGTGGTGGTTCAGGAATGGAAATTTGAATCGGCCGATCCTCCAGCAGCCAGCCTCCTGATAATTAGCCCTATGACAAATGCTGAAGGAGTGTGTATGTGTGTGGACTGTCTCTGCCGGGGTGACAGGGTCAGGGTGTTCGGTGACAGGGAATCTGGAGCGGTGACACCACAGGAAAGTAGTGACCTGTTGCGACACTTTGTCCTTCACAGAGCAGTTTCCACTGAAGTGGCTAGCCCTATTATCTCTCAGAGGGAAAGCCAAAATCTCCAGGCGAATCTAGAGTTTAAGAGGGGGTAACTGTTTAACGTGCAAAAATCCAGGATCAGCAACTGCTCCATTAACATGTCAGGGGTCATTTGTAACAAGGGGGTGTACCAACCAACGCCCTGTACTCCCTCCTCACAAGCACCTTAACACTTGAAACATCTAGAAAAAGTGTGTGTGGGTGTTTGTATGTGTTATAAGGGGGTGAGTAAGTGCATTACACACATATGTCAGGACCACAGCCAAACACCCACCCCCTCCTTGGCAGCTTGGGAGTGTGAACGCCCTATGAGCACATCAGTGCAGGTCCAAAAATCGCACAAGGTGTTAACCCTTCTGAAACCACAGCCGTCCACTCGTCTTGCAGCTCTATGGTAGACAGTGTGTTCAGGCATAATCTGATGTTACTGCACCCCTAGCAGATAGATGATGTCACCTCGTGTCTTAATAATGATATCATGTGTGTTTTTCAGACTCTGTTGGCTGCTACTCCACAATCTACACGGTCCAACGTCAATTAATGATCTGCCTGTGGAAAAATCTCCTCTGTTTCTATGAGATTTGAAACTATTTAACTCGAGGTCACGCACTGAAGAAAGCCAATAAGGAACCAAAGGCTATTTTATTGACATTTTTACATTACCAGTAAATCAAGTAAACAAATACCTCTATTGATAGTGCAGCGGCCCCAGTCCTGGAAATCTATACTGCATGCTGTTTAGTGCCCCTGCAGATTGACTGTTGTATTTATACTGACACGTGAAGAATAGCTGAAAATATTTGGTCTATTTTATGCTCGCTGCTCATGTAGTACATGCAGTATGTATGTTGTTGTCTTCAAACAGGTGTCTTCTGTCTTTAGCTACTCTGCCTCCATCTGTCACAGACTCTCTGGTGCATTGCCGTTCATTAGAGCAATACAAACAACAAACGCAGGATTTGCTAAGACAGATTGCTGAAGTAGGTTTTGACAGGAAAGAGGAAAGATGCATATTTAGTCACAAGAAAAGAGCAGGAAACATGAAATAATGATATACTAACCATGTACTTTGTTTTTTCAAGGTTTCAACAGGTTTCTACAAGTTAAAGACTTTTAAAGACCTTTTAAAGACTATTTAGAATATAATTGAATACCTATTTCACAGCCATACGGGCAAAATATTTGAATCCTAGAATTTAGGAAACTGTATTTCTTTACTCTAATGACTTGATTCCCACCATTCTGAGTAAGGCTGTAAAATTTGTGATAATTTGTTCCTAATTTCAATATATATCGAATTTAATAGCTTTTAAAGACTTTTCTAAGGTATTAAATGCAGATTTGTAAATTTACAACTTTTTAAGAACCTGCAGGAACCCTGCTGTTATTGTCTGACTAGTATGTTAGTATTTGTGAGATATCTCCTTTGGGAAATCTATAAAACACTACACTACAGCTGGAAGTCTGTGGGGAAACATCAGTAACTATATTCCTGCTGAGAACAGCAATGTATTTTTGACACATGATAAACACAGCTGACCAGACATGCATCTGCCACCTGCCAAAGAATGTGTTGAGGTAAACACAGGGGAAAGAAATCTGACCTGTGACTGAATTAATCACAACCAAAAAATCAAATCTCTAGCGATAAAGCATCACATTTCAGCTCAACCAGCATTCTCTTGCTAATATCAAAACAACGAAAAGAGAATAAAACTCACATATGACATCACTACATACTGTAATCATGTCATTTTAGGAGTAAAAGACACCTTTCAGCAGTAATTTTCTACTTGGCTCCATATGCTGAACTGCTGGTCTGTTTACACTGTAAAGTGGGCGTAATGTAAAACTCCGTACGACTGATCGTCTGAAGGTCAATTGCACAAATTTGATCGTAATACCAGATCAGATTGAAACCACAAGCTAAGCAAAACAGTGAAAAACACAAACTAAACTATTCTAAAACAGCTCATTTCTCCTGTAAAATTATGACAGGATCATCAGCATCAATCTAACTTGGCTATGACGCTTTCTTTAGCCCTTCCTTTCCCCCCAAACATGCTCCAAAAATAATTATTCAATAAAGATATCTGAATGTGTGTCAGCAAAAACCCAGAGGCCATGCGCCTCCATGCTTGACTGGATGACGTGGCATATCCAGCTTTATTTGGGGATGTGACTCTCAGATAGGAACGCTGCGATCTGATCAAGAATTCAGTTTCATATTGGCGAAGAAATGACTCTTGCCCACTTGCCAAGGAATGTCAATCAGCCCGCTCCCAACAAGCCAAATCCGCTCTGCTGCTCGAGAATGCCAATCATGCATTCCCTGGCAGCGCTAATCCAAGCCAGCCCATCTCACCCTGCAAATTCAAATGCGTTTCTCCTATGTCATTGACATTCTTGGCTTGTGATTTTCGAGTCTGATGTGTGCAGTCCATCTTTCCTTACTCCCAACAACATGGCCAGAGGCATTTGCTGTTCCTTATTAAGTTACTAGAATTTAAGGGTAGTGGTCACGCTCACCTCCTGGTACCCGCTGGCCCGTTCGTCCAGGAGGGTGCAGGCTGTCTTTCTTCTTATTTGGAGCTCTGAGGTTGTTCGGGGCAGTGGGTTTTTGGCGCTGAAGGGACA
>JAPTYQ010000028.1:11189652-11206826 GCA_029814465.1 Ostorhinchus cyanosoma | reverse complement strand
AGGGTGCAGGCTGTCTTTCTTCTTATTTGGAGCTCTGAGGTTGTTCGGGGCAGTGGGTTTTTGGCGCTGAAGGGACAAAAAAACAGAACAATTGTAATTTCCCTTCATCTTTTTGATTATAAAATGCCCACTTTTTCATTTCTTACTATCATTTTTATTCATCTAAGTGAACACATTACGACAACATTACACTTTTAGCAAAAATGCAACCAATTTTGGCGTTTCCAGGTGGTCGTTCTCTTCTCTGCTGGATTCAGCTCGTCAGTAATGACATGTTTATCCTACAACCAGCCAAACAAGATTTTACTATGACCTTTTCTTGCATTGTACTGCTAGTGATAGGTTTGGATACATCAGCCATGAAGAGGCATCCGAGAGGACACCACCCTGTAATTTATCATGATTATTCACCTTATCCACTACCATCATGGAACAAGTGGTGCCAGGCACTACAAACCACGCCCCTCACACATATTTCACCTATTATAAGTAAATGGGAAGATTTTAAATATTCCTAAAAAATTTTAACTTTGACCTACAGTTCCCAAAATGTAATTAGATCCAGTCTGGGTCACTGGCAATCTATAAACAAAATTGGCTATAAATTCACCCAATAGTTTTGCTACTACACACATTTGAGGTTTCACCCATTATAAGTAAATGGGAAAAAAAAATATTTCAAAAATTCATAAAAATTTTTTAACTTTGACCTACTTTTCCCAAAATGTATGCCCCAAAATGTCTATTTGGGGTCACTGGTAATATATAAACCAAAAATGGTATGAATGCAACCAATAGTTTTGCTGCTAGAGTGTTAACAACACAGAAACAAACAAATCGAACCAAAAACAATCCCACTTTCCTGCCCTTCGGGGGGCGGAGTAATAACAGATGTGAGCAGACATTGTGGGAAGCAGGTGAGACTGTGAGTGGGTGGCAGCAAAAATAAAACCACATAACTGAGTGGTAAATGTGAGAAGGCAATAAAAAGATGGTGGGACAACAAATAGAACGACTAAATTTATAAAGGCAGCAAGTGATTTGGGGAAAGTTAGGGTGACTTCTGCCTTACTCTGACATATGAGTCAATCAGTGACTAAAACAACATTTCCCTTCATTGCATAACTTGCTATGGTCATGTGATAATGCTAAAAAAAAAAAAAAAACGTAACAGCTGGGATGTTGTCCTTGGACAATGAAGAATCCAGCACAAGACACAAAACTATTGCATACAACTTGTGTTTCATGCATCTCAAAGTTAGAGACAGGATAGGGATAAAAGATGAAAGCCGCAAATACCTGAGGTAGGACACTATTGGAAGACTGAAGAGTGGTATTCTCATCTAAAAAGATATTAAAATAAAAAAAAGAGTTATTGGACAGCTGGGGAAGCAGAAAGGTTATCAGTACATTTTGAGTTCAACAGATCAGCCGGTCTTTGAAGGAACAAAGTAGTACTAGCTCTGATCGTCAGGACATTATGCCCAAAGACATGATGTATAATAAAACTATGCATTATGTATAACGGGCCTCAAGTCAGTCAGACTAATCTAAATTAATCTTCCTGTCGTTAATATACTGCTGGGTGTGTAGACATAATAAAGCAGTTTTAAAACATATAAAAAATGCATCGCTCGATATATCCAAGAGTAGAAATGTTAAAATACCATCATTTATCCGCATAGGAAAGCAGTGATGACATCAGCGATTAAACTCCATGCCTTCAGTTCAGTGACGTTTTTTTAATGGCGTTAGTGAAGCTGACTAAGCTGAAAGGCCCAGGGGGATGGTTTTAAAACATCTACATCAACAGCTAGGGATCAAAATGGCCCCCTAATTTAATCCCATTTAATCCAATTACATGTGGTGCCATTCACCAGCCACAACTAAGGAAGGTCTCCTGACATACAGCACACACATTTACAGCAAATACAAAGATGGAGCAAAAATATATCAAGTTCTTCTATATTGAAATAGTAGAAGTGGACTTTTAGAAGAACTACTGTAGCCCCCAGATAACTTAGGAGTAAGCAGTTTATAAAAATACTCTTTAAGCATGCATGAAAAGTTGTTTTTTTTTTTTTGGTACAATTTCCAATTCTATCGGGAATTACCTTTATGGGATTGTGATTCATGGCTGGGGGGAGGGACTTTGGTCTGCGCAGTCAGCAACAACTCATATGTGTGATCCTCCTCTTCCTCCACTGGCTCTCCTCTCTCATCAATACTGCTGTTAGTGTATAGAGCCTGAAGGAAAGAAAGAAAGAAAGAAAGAAAGAAAGAAAGACAGAAAATGAAAGCAGAAAGTTTAGGAAAAGCAAAAATTTAAGCAGAAAGCCAGTGGGCGAATGGCTTGGAAATAACCTCCATTATACAACAGTATTGATCACAGCTGTAGAGGAGAACTGCAATAAGAGGAGCTACTTCTGCAAGGAAATGGACAACTGGAAATTGGTTTGGGGTGGGGGGAAAAAAAAAATCCTTCCTTAACGTCCCAAAGCTCTGGTCGTCTCCTCCTACGCTTCACTCCTCCCTCTTTTATGCCACTGATTAATATTTATTACGAAGTGACTTTGGGCTCAAGCCATAAAATAAAATTCATGTAAGTGGTTGTAGTAATCAAGTGTTGCCACTCTCGATGGCAGATAATTACTTCCCGACAGCCTTGTATCCAGGCTGACAAAACTCGATTTAATATAAGGTTTTCTGGTGTCAATATGTCTACGTCCAGATCTGCTGAAACAACCTAATCTTTAATCTACAGCTTCTACTCCTCACCTCTGAGCTCATCTCCTCCTCATGACCAGGGCCGGGGTGTGATGAGTGGACCAGACGATCCTTCTGTAAGTGAGAAGAAATATTAGATTTGACATACATATATAAAGCTACTAACTATGTTAAAGCAAGTTAATTGGAAGATCAAATGTTAAGAAAAGCATTGCAAAGTCATGTTGTATCTCAGTGATGTAGATCAAGGACCACTATCTCCCTCTAGTGGGAGTCCTGCATTTCCTCTCTTTTAAGACCCCAGGATAAGCTCAACACATAGTCACAGATGTTAGACTGGGCCTCGGTTTTCAACTCGCCTTTCCAGCTTCACTATCTGGACGTCCAGAGTCCCTGTCTGAGGACTTCCCACTGGTCAGGCTGTCCAGAGAGTGGCAGGAGGTGGCTTCGAACAGAGCCTCGTATGGGCTCTCCTCCTCAGGTCCTGGGGCCAGTCCTGAGATCAGTTCACTCACTTTCTCCAGATCACCTAAAACAAAGGTGTCAAACTCATGTTAGTTCAGGGGCCAAATTCAACCCAATATGATCTGACGTGGGCCGAACCAGTAACATAACAACTGTGAAAAAAGTAAACTGAAATTATGAAAGTGTTTACATCCACAAAGTTTCCTTAAAAATGTAAATAACGTGAACAACCGGAAATTTCTTAAGAAAAATAAGTGCAATTTTAACAATATTATGTCTGTTTATCATTTACACATGTACATGACAACTTATTATTATGTTTATTTTGTGGATTATTTTGTTCATTTTTGCTTTGTGTTGATTTTTTAATTTTTTTTTATGTGTGGCTCATTTTCCTAGTTTATCTACAAATACGCAAAACATTTAGTAACAGGAATAATATTGATAAAATTACACTGACTTCGTTGAAAGGGTTGCTTGTAAATGCGAACATTTTAATGAATTTTTACTTTTTACACTAAAACAAAGTGAAAAGTTTGCAGTTGTCATTATTTACAGGTTATTATAATAGTATTTTACTGGTTTGATCCACTTAAGATTATATTAGTCTGTATTTGAAACCTGAACTAAAATAATTTGTATCTTTCTATTTAGTAATTTTTGTATTTCAAAAATTCATCCCACGGGCCGGATTGGACCCTTTGGCTGGACGATTTTGGCCCCCGGGCCGTATGTTTGACCCCCTTCGACCTAAAACATGGGTCGAGATGTAGAGATGTACACGTAAAACCGAATTCAAGTGGAAAAAAATATACAATAATAACAAATGAAGCAGAATGAAACTCAATCTAAAAGGCCTAATAAATGTTCCACTTGGTGTTTTTGGTTTAATATTAATTTTGATATTGATTCTTTTAATGTTAATGTCAACTCAAAGCAACAAATAACTGTTAAACATTTGCAAGAGGGTCATATATGATAAGAACACTTTTGTTCAAATCCTGCAATAAAATCTGAAGAATGTTCTGTGGAATCCCATTCCATTCCTTGTGGGCCTGATAAAAACCTGTTATGTTACTCCTTTTAACTTTCTTCAGATATTCAGGAATCTTACCCTTTTTCCTTGGGCTGGGACTCTCTTGAGGCGGAGGGATAGGTGGAGGGGGGAGGTCAATGTCAGGGGGTTTTCCAGCCATGTGACCTGTAAAGAAACAGGCCGAAGATTAAGGTGAAATGAGGGAGAAATTTAGCCACACCCCTTCCCCTCATATGACATTTACCTTGAATTAGAGCGGCTATTTGTCTGCTTTTCTGAGAGGGCATGTCTTTGACAGTGTCCAGCGCTGTCAGGCCCTTTTGGTCGACAATATTCACATCGATACCTGCAAAGCGACCGACAACATTCAGCGTGGGAAACAGCTGAGAGTTATGTGGAAGATTTTAAATGACTTTTCACAATGTTTCAGTAGATGAGTTAAACCTAAGACTTTTTAGAATCAATAATGAGAAGAAGAATTTTATGTTTCTTGTGCTGAGGCCAGACTTTAGTGAGTTTAGTATCCTGGTGTTTATCTTTTATACCGCTTATTTATTGTTATTCTTTTTTAATTGCGGTACATTAAATAGCAAGGTAAGTATCTCAATTCTCTGTATGTCCTCTGCATCTAGTGAATTGACTGTAAAATATCTTTGAATTTTTTGAACACAGAAGAATACTGAGTGATACAGTGGTATTTTTAATGCACTTATATGCTTTCCTGACTTTCTGATGTACCTCTATACCCAAAGTTCATCTTTTTTTTTTCTTGCATTATGAGGCCTAGAATTCAGATGATTGGATTTTAGAGATTTTAAAAACAAAGCCCCGGTTTAGAGAATAGTCAGTGTTTCATGTGAAGCCTGACCTGCACTGAGGAGTTTCTGTACGACATCAGTTTTCCCAAACAAGGCTGCTTCGTGAAGGGCACTGCCTTTCTCCGTCTGGGCAGAAAACAAAGACATCAGAGGCCAGTGGTGTAGATATTAATGAGACAGCGAGAGAACAAAAACCCTTAGTGTGGCACAAATCAGATAACAAAAGGCCTGTGGAATACCATCAGCGACATCTGCATTTTAATTTCCTTGTGCTGTTGTTACACAGATGAGGATTAGTAAACCAGCAGCCAACGTTTTCCCGACACTCACATTTTAGCATGAAGAAATGGACTATGACAACAATCATTTATGCCTACTACCCAGTCCACTTTGCTACCCACAATTTTTTGGTTGAGGAATCAAAGCAGAGCATTTTCCAGCTCACAGGGCCATGCTAATTGAAACCTGCAGGAAGCACGGCCTGAAGGACGCCGAAAAGACTCTCTACCCTTAATTCACAGCAAAAGAGGACAGAGTAAAAGGCATCTCAAGACAGATGGATGGCACAGTTTGGTACAGAGTCTGAGCCACAGGGCCCACCAGGGGGAGCAAGGGCATCTCTGCTTTGATAGCACAGTGGTTCTTTTGCAGACTGAGAGCTTAAGAGTTTTACATTTAATCTCATAGCTTTAGTAGGAAGTAGTGAGAGGAAGTGCTGCAAGAACAGATTAAGTTACCCAACATGATTTGGGCCAAGACAGTATATTAAGAAACAGTTGCACACTGATGCTCACCCACATACTGTTCAAGTATGAAAATAAAAAAACACACCTCATAGTTGATGTCCATGCCAGAGTCTAGCAGCACCTCCACTACGGACAGATGTCCATTTCGAGAGGCGAGATGCAGCGGTGTGTGTTTCTTGGTGTTGCAGCTCAGCAGGTTGGGGTGGGCGGTGAGCAGCAGCTTCACTACCTCTAGTCGGCCGTACAGAGCGGCCAGGTCCAGTGGGGTTTCGAACTTATTGTTCCTCATAGTGGGGTCTGTCAGCTCCTCCAGAAGCAGCCGCACCACCTGGGAGTGACCGTACTGTGCGGCGCAGTGCAACGGCGTCTCATTGTCGTTGTTCTGTTGGAGTAACCGAAGGGCAAAAGAGTGTACGGGGAGGAGGGGAGAAAAAAAGATGGGGGTCACACAAACAGGTGAGAAGCAGCATTAGAAAACAGCAGTGGAAACTAGGTGATTAATACCATAGTTGTTGCAACAGAGACATGACAATAGGTGAGTCAGAGGGGAGTTATTGCAGGGTTACACCCGTCAGCGCATAGAGCCCACCAGTTTAGAAGATTGAAGAGAATGAAAAAGCACCCTGCACCATGATGAAGCACTTAGTGAAACCTGCAGGAACAGCGAAGATGGCAGACGTGCATGGACTAATGAAAATAGGAGTTGGAATGGTCGCCAGGAGCAACGGGAGAAGAGGCACCCAGGCAGGCGGGGAATTAGCAGAGATGCAGGCCACCAGGAGAAGAGGTCAGACAGCACCGCCATGTTGCAAAGAGTGAAACCTGCCCTGCTAGTGTTTTTTGTTTTCCCCCCCTGTACGATTTGCTAATCAGACCGCATGAACTGCAACAGTCATGGGAGTTTACGAGTGTCTTAGACAATCACGGGGAAGAGATGATGCATTTCCACATTCTGTAAAGTTTTTGGCATCCGAGTAAGCCCCATAGGGTACATACTGATCTGATTACTGTGATGAGAAGTTTAGAATCAAAATGATGGTTGTTTCTAGGGTGGTTTGGTGCTAGCAATACGACTACTACTACTAACAACTATCACACATTCTTCCATATGGTGAAAAAACAGCTATTCTCAAACCAAACCTGTCGCCATAATGTAATGTAATGTAAACATGTGTGATTAGAGTGTGTGTGATGGACTGCACTGGGACCAATAAGAGTGAAGAGTTGGATGTGAATGTTTTTTTTTTATACAGATGGAGTTATAGAAATGCATTTTATACTGCATTTGTATGTTTTAGATCTTTATTAATGTCTGTTTTTTCAATAACATCAGCCTGCCCAGGGACTACAAGTGGAAATTAACTCTAGTGCCACAACCTGGCACACCACATCTCTCCTGTTTAAGGTTAATGTATATTGTGCATTGTCCCTGTCTGAATAAAAGACATGAAATGAAATGCATGAGGATGATGAGGGACACAGGATAATTTGCTTATAAATGTGATATTATTAAAACAACCATTTTTGTACTGCATAACTGGATTGGAGACAGGAGATGTAAAATATAGTAGTGTATGACCCACAGCTGCAGGGGTGTATTAATAAAGAAAATGTAATAAAATATATTACATAAATCCAGATGCATTTGTTAAGAAAAAACAAAACAAAAAAAACCAAACAGGATTAAACACTAATGTTCTGCTGCTATTAGTAGCTGACGGTTAGTTGGAATCTTTTAACGACACATGCTGCAGTTGTGACAACAGTGTCTGGTACAGTGCACACTTCTACATAATTGTTAGTGTAATATTTAATTTACAGCCCACACAAGCAGAATTTATTTTACTGTGCTCTGGGGATGCACCAGACAAAAAACAAAACAAAACAAACAAAAAAAAAAACTGCTGCACTATATGACAGAGAGACAAGATGCATCAACTGTGGCCCTGAAGAAGAATAATAAGAAATACTCCAAACAAATATACTTTATCCAATCTTAAACTCTTCCCATAACAGTTGCATTACCAGGGGAATTACAAAATAACATGTGTTGAAGAGAAACACAGATTTAAAACTACTGAAAGCACTAATTACAAAGCAAAGTCAATAAGTGGTGTTTATTGGATCTAATGACTCACATGTAGCCACAAGATCGATGTCTCATTGAGAACTTCAGTGCTATTAAGAGTCTTTCTACCCAATATCCAGCAGGGGGCAAACCGCACAATTCACACACTTTACTTAGATGATGGTGTGGGAATAATCTCATGACCAGTCGAAACTACTTACACAGGATGACAATGTGGATAGTCATTACAAGACTGTGTTGCACGATGCAAACCACAACAGTGAATACTGGAAGTGACAGTGTGCAAAAGAGTATTACAATCACTGCTCACAGTCTTTTAAAGGTGTGACACAACAGCAAATGTGATTCCTGGCAATACGTGTTTACAGCCTGTTTAACCATGCAGCTTTCTGGCTCTAGGACAAATTTTATGTATGACTGGGTGTGTCAGAAAGTTCCAGCTATTGTAGAACCACATGCTCTGAGAGTCAGTCATTCCAGACTCAGAGCCACCTACAAAGGGCTGACAGCTGGTGTGAGAAGACCCACATGGACACGCATGATGCCAGGTTTGGGCGACTCCCACAAGAACGTGCCAGCTGTGCCACTGAAGACAAGACATCATGTGGGGGGGGTAACAGGGCTGTTTCAGACAGGTGTCAGTAGCCCCTTCACCGAGCCTTTTGCAAAGACCTGACGCCAGATGGGATCAGCAGGTATTTCCTTTTGTGAGAAGGGAAAAAGGCAGGATTGTGGGAGATAAGAGGAGAGAGTGAGAGCATATCGTTCTATTCTGGCAAAGCAGGTCAGAGCCTGAACAGGGAAAAAAGGAGGAGGAGCTTAGAGAAACAAAACGACACCTGCCTATCAATAGCAGGGGGTTGGCTGAGAAAAACTCTTGCCTTGGGTAAACTGAGCGAACAAAACAAACAGAAAGACCTTTGAAAACTGCCTTTCAATAGAGAAATAAACCAAAGCAAACAGGTTTTTACTGCTCGGGCTGTTTCATCGGTCAGATTTGGGATTTCATTACTTTCAGCAATATTGTCTTTGTCTAAAAATAAATCACTTGATGTTGTGAGATCTGTTGTAAATACACAGAACGTCACATCCAAGAGAAAAAAAGCAGGACCAAACATAACAAAGGGAAAGCTGGATTTGATTTGAGTTGTGACGTACCATCAAACATCTTTAGAGAGATTAATGTGTATTTGGGTGACTTCAACAGGCGATCACACACTCATTACATTACATCACATCAGCATGATTCAGTTCCTTAAGTATGTGGGTCTGTCATCTCAGTACGCAACTAAGTGCACGTCAAGTACAATGATTGACACACAACTTCCTAAATGACTGAAAACCAGACCAGTGGGACATGCAGAATATTAAAAGTGAAGACCACATCTGGTAAAGTGATCCGCCAATTCAGTGGCAGTGCCAATCTGAAGATCGGTGTCTCCGTTGGCAATGTTTTGGTCTGTGCTCTGTAGTAATGCGTCAGCCAGCATCTGATCGTATTAAACATGGCTGACTGATCACTTGACTCACTGATAGGAAACAAGCAGCAATGTGACATAGAACCTTTTCTTCCCTCTTGTGATGCATTGCTAAGCATGATTAGATGTGCACACAGGGGGGGGCCGCCGCCGCAGGGCCTCTCTAGGAATGCCTGACAACAAAACACAACCACCTCCAACTTCCTTCTTGTTTTCATGTTTAAAGGAAAATGCTTCACGGTTTAATTACAAAAAGCACTTTAAAGCCATTCCTCTTAATCTCTGATCATTGCACAGGGCAGTTAATTGTTCTTAAGTATATTTTATCTGTTGAAAAATATGGTTGCGTGTGTTAAATTAAATCTACTGTGCTGTCCTTTGCTTTATTATCACAGAAAATACATTCCCTCTGTGTGCAATAAGTAAAAACGAGCTAAATTCATACAGAAGTTGACGGTTTACTGATGAACAAGCAGCGTTAACACAAGTCAAAAGACCAGAACTGACTCATTTGAGCACAAACTCCTGCCATAAGGTAAGAGGTTCAGAAAGCAATCTCAGTCTTTGAATAGATTAAGATACACTCTCATTTTTACTTCAATAACGACTTACAACAGTAGCAGATGAATGATCACAATAAATCCAATTTATTTAACTTTGTAGTTTTTTCTTTAAATAATCATCTATCTAGCATCAGCATGTGCTTTCCCTGTCTTTACTGTATATTTTGGCCATTTATGTTTTCATAAATACCTTTCCTTGGTCCCTGTAACTGTCATCAATTCTTTCATGTATGTGTCTTATTGTTTTTTTTATGATTGCAGCAAAAACAAACCACATCTCCAGCAATATGGGATGATCATCAATGTGCAAAGTCCATCATGATAGATATTGGTATACAGAAATGAAATATCTGTCTATTAAAACTAGCAATATGAACAATAAACTCAGTGTGATTCTGTATTTAAAGTGAGTGTTGTGCTATCTGTCTGTATGCTTTCTGTAAAGGCCCTCACTCTCAGTTTGGCGAGTTTCTGCATGAAATCTCACTCTGTTGGAGGCAGGTTCCAGCAAACCACGTGAACAGTCAAACAATCATGCTAACAAGACAGAGCTCTGAAGTCTATTATGCAAAATGGCACCAATGACTGGCAGCCATGCTAGGAAGGCGATTAGAATTCATAAAGTACAGCCGAGCCAAGACTTCCTGGACAGTACATGTTTTTATGAAAATCCTGCCTGTGCTGTGGAGCTCCTGACAGGGAAACATCCTGATTTAGACCTCAAACAAGAACAGATTAAAATCACTACTGGTGTCTGCTGCTGATTGATAAATGCTGCCCTAACCTGGAACATCTGGAGATTACACTCTGTGTTTTCACGCTGCACAATATTCACAAAGGCGAGCGGAGCGGCACAGAAGCAAAGGAAACGGGAGGATGTTATGATTCTCACAACCTGGGCCTCGGAGATGGTAACGCGTTTTGGCGAGTGACCTCCGTCACGTGATGTGCAGGCTGGCGGCAGAGCGAGGCAGCGGTTACGTCACCCGGGCCCCTGGTAGTGGTTGTAGTAGTGGTGGGTGGTGTTGGTGGTGGAGGGGTGGGCTGAGCAGCTGTTGCAGCTTGTGTGCCAAAGGGCTGCCCATGCTCGCTGCATGCCTGTGACCACTGTCACAGACAGACATCCCTCTGGATTTTGTGCATTCATACAAACACATGGAGGGTTCCCTCAGCATTTGTAGCATAATACACAAAGGCTGTGGATTATACAGCTGTGAAATACATGATCATGACTACATAAATTCCAGTGACAGAATGTATCGGACAGCTGTATGCTTTATAGAGGTGCAGAGAGCTTGAAAATGCAGATCAATTGTGAAACTACTCCTTCTAGTCCATGTGAAATGTAACATTCCTGAATTTAATGGATTGGATTTAAATGGTCTATCAAGCCAACAAAACAAGTAAGCTAAAGAAAGTATCATTGGCAGTGGAGATTTGTGCAGCATGGACAAAACAGGTCTACAGATAAACCACTGAGCCTTAGCATTAGCAGCCCTCCAGAGAACTATTTTTTGCTGCAGCCCCCAGAGCCCCCCCCTCCCCCTTTCAGAAAAATCATGAGTAGTAAAGACAGAAAACTGTTCTTTGCATAAAGCACACGTAGATTCTGACATAAAGGCTTATACATCTAATGATAGATCTTATTTGTTCACTGTCACACATTCCTGGGCCAACAGACTCTGCAGTCCAGTAATAAGATGAATGTCTGACTGGCCTCCCGCCATGGGCCATAATTCTCCATACAGTGGACTTTTTCTTCCTTTTACAGGAAAGATTGGTTTTCCCCTCCGTATTCCACTTAATTAAATGAGACAAGCTTTGCAAAAACAGCTAACTAAAAGCCTATAAGATTTAAGATGCAAACTCTAATCTGAAATTCTCTCACTTGAGAAACAAACAGAACTGGTACCGAAGACGCACACCCTTCAAAAAATTACCAAAAGTGATGGTGTGACAGTGAAGACGGGGTTGATTCTACTGTTAAAATACAAGACGTCACCTAAAAGGACTCTTCATATGTGCTTCAGCCATTTCTTGGCACGACAGTGATGAGAACAAGTCCTGGAGGACGAGCTGAGAGCAGAAGGTAAGGGGAGGGGGTATGATGTGCTGCTGAGGGAAAAGCTGCACACTGAAGTGACAGACAGAGGGGATAAATGAGCTCTCTGGCAGACTGTGAGCGCTGTGCCGAGAGGAAGGAGGGGAAACTCTGCTCCATTGATAATGAGGTGACCAAGTCTAAAAGAAATTATTTCTGCTTCTGCCATCACAAACTTAGCTTTCATCAGCCTCCTGAGAGACTGTACACCAAGCCTGACAGAAAGCCAGGGAGAAAAGCACAAAACCAATAAAATAATGCATGAACTTTTGCTGTTATTTCTGTATTTTTATGAAATGTTGCTTTTCTTTTTTCCCTGAAAAACTATTTTCATACCCAGGATCATGTAGAATGCATGTGTAGTAGTGTCGAAATTCAAGTAAATGGAGCAGCTCCTGGACATCTGAGCCTTGGTCAGAGTAAGTCATCTAAACATATATTACATTAGACATGTGACCTATATTAGAGCATGAAGCCTGAGAGAAAGGTAGCGTGATATGAGTCTGTGCTCTAACTCATTATGGAGTCATTTATAGAAGATACAACAAACAAATAAAGAGGTCAATACAAGCCTGCATTAACATTATCTAGTGAAGACTGCTTGTGGATATTACAGAACTGGGATCACTATACCATCATCCAGCTTGATTTTTCATTTCTTTTTTTCTTGTGGTCCAGGCAAACATTTTTGTATGTCAATTACCTTCACTCTTAGCCTGTTTTTGTTTAATTTCTCTACTATTCTCATTACTGAAGCCACGAAAATGCCAAAATATACACAGACAATTGTAGATCTAAAGCATCTTCATAAAACAGAGGTGGTGGCTGGTTCGTTGGCTTCCATTTCCCCTGGTCTACACATCAAATGGTCATGCCCACCTGTCTAAACAGTGACTGACTGGTTGTTTCTTTATTTCTAATATGCTGCTACAAATAGGTTCACGTATTCCAACCTGCATATTTGTCTATATAATCAAACTGCACACTTCTGCAGTTTTATAATTGCACACGCTGACATTTTAAATGAAATTGTATTAGTTATTCAGCTCTAATGTTGACTATGCAAAAAATAAATACATTATAAAAGCTATCCATCTTCTTTGTCTTTTTATTTTGCACTGTTGATGTGTTTAACTAGCCTCTTGATGGATTTTTTACACAGTCTCTACAGGGAAATCATGATATAATTAATTAGTTTATGACAGTCGACAAAAACCGTACAGTTAATTGACAAAAATTAAGCAGATCAATCATGGCAATAAATATTAAAGATCTCTGCGGTGTACCTGAAGTCTTATTTAGTTAAATATTTGTTAGAGTTCTACACTTTCAGACTGGAACAGCTGGTAGTACCCCTGTGTAGTGCTAATATTCAGATGGTAGGGTCAGTCTGGGTCAGATCCTGCAGTGAGTAAGTCTCCTTGCATCTCCCCCCCCCAAGGAATCAAAAACATCAATGTTGCAAACACACAGCAGACCCCATCACTTCCTGAAAATATTGGACCTGATCCAAACTGAGGACTCAAGTGATCCACTAAACCTGCTCCTTCTTCCCTCTCTAAGCCTCATCACACACACCTTTCATGTCCGACTCCATCTCCACACAAACACCACATCTCTCCACTGGGTCACTCACGCCCATTAAACCATGACACTGTTACTATGACAACATCCCATCTCTTTCTCTCAATGCAAGCTCACATGCACAAGGCAAGAGGAGGGGCTAATGCATCCATTTACATACACACACACACACACACTAACACGGCAAAGAAATCTGTGTTTGATGCTGATGCACAGAGACTGGTACACTGACAACTTCCCATCCTCCTCCTCCTCCTCCTCCTCCTCTTCCTCCTCCTACTCTTCATGACTTGGCTCTCTGGTCCTGGAGTGAAATGCGAAGGGAGGAAGTATCCACCCCGCCCACTTAGTCACATGATGCCATCAAGCATGACCACAACCAGGCCCAGAGCATCCACACTGCACCCATGTTTCTGATTTATTTATATCAAGGCATCAATTATTCAGGCACATGACCAGGTAGTGGCTCCGAAAACTATACTGGAAGTGTTTACGTTGAGACACCAATGGTAATCTCAATAAACCACAAGACTTCATGTTAAATCCATCAAACAGAGTAAATGTGGAAATCCAGTAAAAAGAACACAAGCACTGCAGGGTACATTTGCATTCTAGTATTTAGTAAAATATAGCAGAAGTAGACATTAAAGAAAACTAGCCTCCCCATCACATCACTAAGAAGATTATACCAAGGGAACTGTGACAATGTTCAAAAATAGTATGCTGCTGTATCTGCAGGCCTGGGTGGGTTTCTAGCTCTGCCTGCTGAAAATGCAATCATGGAACAGCCCATATGTTCACATGTTCCCTTCACAGCTCTAAGCGTGAGGGTGATACCATCCATGCTGCAGTGGCTGCTGAACTGACAAATGTACATATTCCATATAAATAAAACATAAAGTTGCACTTATAAAGATGCTTCTGGAATTTCCCAAAAGCAGATGGAATTTTCAAGAAGGTGGTACCCTGATCGGATTCTCTGTGCTTTCAATTCTATTTGGTTTCACTGGTTTAAAACTAGTGATTAAACCAGATCGTTCAGTGGATCGCAATGCTAATCGCTAGAATACAGATGAATTCCTGGAAATATGCAGAACAAATATAAAGCAATTTTGCATTATTACTCTGCCCCGCAAAGGGGAGGCAAGGGATATTGTTTTTGGTTCATTTGTTTCTTTGTTAAGACTCTACAAGCAAAACTATTGATTGAATTGATACCAAATTTGGTTTGTAGATTGCCAGTGATGCAGAATAGATGTCAGTACCTTTTGGGAAAAGTAGGTCAAAGTCTCAATTTTTTATGAATTTTTAAAATCTTTTTTTCCCCCCATTTATTTATAATGGCCGAAATATCAAATGTCTGTAGCAGCAAAACTATTGGGTGAAGTCATACCAAATTGTCCTTATAGATTGGCAGTGACACAGAATATCTCATTACATTTTGGAAACAGTAGATAAAAGTTCAAATTTTTATTAATTTTTAAAAATCTTCCCATTTACTTATAATGAGAGAAATATGTGTGAGGGGCGGGGTTTGTTGTGCCTGGCATCATTTGTTATAAATGAAATCCTATCTAATTTAGTGGGTTGTGGTCATATACTGTATTCAAGATGCGATGTGGCTTAGGGTAAGTATTATACATTAAATATGAAGGAATATGCATGAATAATCAAGTGGTAAAATACTTAGGGATATCCAACTTTTTGGCCAATTTTTATCTGGGTGTGGATGGGAAGAGATTTATATTTTTACTTCATAGAGATGCATAACTAATGTTTATGGCACTGTTTTATCCTAAGTGCTGCATATGTTACGTCTGAAAAATGTATATTGTAAGAAAAAAAGTAAAAAGGTATACTTATAGTTCACGTAATCCTTTGACACACAATTATAAAATCGTCCAATAACTTGCAGTACGCTGATGGCATGTCTTACAGATTTCTTGGAAACTACTCCATCTTTCTAACCTCCACTGTTGACTTTTTAATACTGTAATGGTTGTTGTCGCTTTATTGATAGTGTGGTTTGCATCAGTCAATATTTTCTCCTCCTGCCGCTTCAGTAGTGCCAACAACTGCAGTGCTTCAACGCAGCATAGTTTGCAAGTTTTCAAATCGAGCTGCTACTAAATCTTTTTTCACCCTGTGACAAAAAAAAAAAAAGAAACAGCCATGCAGATACTCACACATCATCGGCTCTTACAACAATAGTATTATACTGTTTAGCCAAGATTCTTAGTTATATAATGGACGCTTTATTATGATGCATTATTGATAAAATAACTGCTCTCATGTGAACACGAGTACAAAGTCAGAAGACAGAGATTCACTGATAATGACGAAAATTAAAAGCCTCTCCATATCTTTGCAGCACAGCAGCTCCGCAAGCAGCAGGAACAATGCAAACCCAAGCACAGCAAGCCAATACAGCAAGAAAGCAAAGGGGCACTTTAAAAGGAAATGTTTTGGTAGCACTGTGTACACACCTTGGCATTAATATAGGGGTCAAAGGGCCCACAGCGTTTGAACTCTTTATGGTCTACAGAGGTCTGGGGGGGAAGGAAGAGAAGATAGGCCGATGATTTCGGTTGAGACAAGCAATGAACGAATGAATGATGACCACAAATGAGGCAAACTAAATAAAAAAGGGAGAAAAAAAATATCAGAGTTGAGTTAATGAACAATCAGATGTCATAAAGAGGCCGAGAGAAATGACCCAAAATGAGACAGGCGTTTTTTTTTTACCAGGAGACACGTGAAGGGTGCTGTTGTTGGATAAATGTTCTGATTTAAGCTCAAAATGGGTCATTTCTCTGCATCCCAAACAGAACAGACACGAAATGAAATGATGCCAGTCCGGAGGCCGTCTGTGCCGTAAGCAACCAAATGATATCATACATATGATAAGAGTTAAACTGTTAAAATGGTTAGGGCAAACAAGCAGTTGTCACAATAGCAAAAGCACTTTCAGTGTCACATTATTAAAGTTAAAACAGACACAATGCACTGATGTTAAGGCATTCTGGTCACACTCTGTCGTATTTTAGATGTAGAGCAAAATAAATCAGACATGCCATGCTGAACTATAATTTGATATTAATACCTTAATGTTGCATTTTGTTGCGAATAATAACCTCTATTCAACTCCACTGTGACTGACTATTGTTAAAGGTTATGGTGGTTGAAATATAAATCCTTTGTCATATAAATGTGACACTTGAAGCTTCATTTCATTTCAAAACACGTTTGAAGAAAGATGAGTTTAAATTTATGCTGTCGTCACTACAGACTTGTCATGTCTCAAGATACAGCCGTCAAGGAACCTGAAGACTGACATGTAAAGACTAACGTTATGTTCACAATGCAGGTAAAAGTGGCTTACATTGGACTTTTGGCCCATATGTGACCCAGATCTGATATTTTTTATGACAGTCTGAGCAGCACAAATCTGATTCTGTCCACTTTCATACTTGGTCCTAAATCACATACATACAGTTGTGCTCATAAGTTTACATACCCTAGCAGAATTTGTGATTCTTTGGCCATTTTTCAGAGAATATGAATGAT
>JAPTYQ010000028.1:11154858-11188989 GCA_029814465.1 Ostorhinchus cyanosoma | reverse complement strand
ACCCTGATCATAAGTTTACATACCCTAGTTCTTCATCCTCTGTATTGGCCCCGCCCCTTTAACATCATTGACAGATGAAAGTCTTTTGTGATAGTTGTGGATGAGACACTTTATTTTCTCAGATGGTAAAGCTGCTCATTCTTCTTGGCAAAACACCTTCAGTTCCTTTCAGATTTTGGGTTTTCTTCATGAACTGCATGTTTGACTCCTCCCCAAAGTGGATCAATGATATTAAGGTCAGGAGATTGAGATGGACACTCCTTCACCTTCACTTTTAACTGCTGTAGCCAATGACAGGTCGACTTGGCCTTATGTTTTAGGTCATCATCATGTTGGAACATCCAAGACCATCCCATGCAAATTCAGTCAGGGTATGTAAACTTATGAGCATGACTGTATCCGATGTTTTGCAATGCAACTTCTCTCTGAACGGCTACGTCACATTTCATGTGACTTTTACGTCATTGAAATGCAACAGACGTCACAATTCTACGCTGGTAGAGGCAGGACTAGGCAGGATCCATATTTACTTCTGTGTGCTGTGTGAAATGTCACATTTTCTTCTGCACATGCGGGTCACTTCAAAACCGTAGACCTCTGGTCCTCATTCCTGGTCCTTGAGAGCCACTATCCTGCATGTTTTAGATGTTTCTCTCTTCCAGCACGCCAGATGGTCGTTATCAGGCTTCTGCAGAACTTGGTGAGAGGCTTATCATTTGAATCGAGTGTGTTGGAAGAGGGATATATCTAAAACATTCAGAATAGTGGCTCTTGAGGAGCAGGAATGAGGACCAGGGCTGTAGGCTGTTCACACAATGTGTGATGGTAGTCGCATTTGAATTATAATATGAACAATCGTGCAAAAAATATTGTATTTCAAGAAAAAAATCTGAATTCAGCATTAAGACCTGTAGTGTGAACATAGTCTTAGACACACAAGCACAAAGATATGCGTCAAAGTGATGTCAGACCTGCTCGTTGAGTTTGGGGTGCGAAGGTCCTTGGTGAATGAGTAGTTTGACAATATGTTCATCCCCCTTCCACGCAGCCAGATGGAGCGGGTAGCAGCCCTTGTTGTCGGCAATGTTGGTCAAGGCCTCGTTTCGTAGCAGCAGCTCCACCACTTCGCTGTGGACGAATGAGGGAACAGAACGGGTCAGGAGGAGCCGAGAGCATAAACTGCACTAATAAATACGCATGGGCTCAGCAAACAGCCGATCAATAGTTTTATTTCCCCAGTGGGACGCTTAACTGCGGGTCCTTTTATTTAATGCAGAGCATAAAAAGCAGAGGTGAAACCAACTCGGACCATATTTAGTACTGACTTACCTGTGTCCGTTCAGTGCGGCGTGATGGAGAGGTGTGTATCCAGTGCTGTCAACACAATTCACATTGGGGCCTCTCCAGATACTGTTAGGAGCAGAAGGGATTGTTAGGATTGTAAAACACTTAAAAACACATACACACACACACCAAACAAACACTGCCTATCCCTGTATAAAGTCTGTAAATGGTGGGAGTGACTGCGTCTGCTCTGATTGCTATCTCAGGTCCCAGAGCTGACATTTAATTCTGTTACAGTTCACTTCTACACCTGTAACCTGCTGTGGGCGTACCTGAACACAGTCAGCCTGTGTGAAGGAAAATGAGAGCAATAGGACAGGAATGATGAGGAACTTGCCAGCAGCGTCATCGAACCAGGAAAACAGGAAGGAAAAGAAACACTATCACTAAAGGGCAGCAGCTACACTGAGCTAATTCTGTCTAGTTTACAGTAACTCGGCCTGATCATTCAATATCAAGCCTCGCTGTACAATAGACGTGTGTTCAGTATGTGCCACAACAAAACACTTGATAGTAACCGAAAGGTCACTGAAGAGGCGAGGTTAAGGGTAGGGCAGAGCTATCCTATCACTCTGATTCACTGCAAACAGAACTCAGCTGTCAACTCAGATGGTTCATTTCATTTCATTTGCAAAAAAAAATTGCTGTATGCTGTGTGAAGGAAAAAAAAGCTTGACAACTGAAGGAACAGCAGTGAAGGACGGGGGGGAAGTTAAGAAGCTAAAAGATGTCTGGTGAGATGGAGAGCCAGGATTGAGATGTGAGGCACTCTGAAGGACCTTAACGCCACCTAAATAAATCATGTGACAAGGAAATCCCAGCACTGGTGAACCAAATATCCAGAGTCCAGAATCATTACACATACAGAAAGAGAATGGGAGCAAAACCAGTGGGCCTCAGACTGAATCAATCATGAATAAAGGAGGCTTTTTAAAGAAGAGAAGTCTGCGTTTTCATATTTACATAGCCTTTGATATATTATAGAAAACCGTATAAAAACTGAAGCAAACAACTTATCTAACAGCACGACAGACTCATAAATTATGGGAGGCCTGGATTTTGATGCAAGCAGCTTCTTTAATGAATGCAGCCGTTAGAGGGAATGCCATAAGGAGGAAGATGAAGAGAACAGGCTATTAGCACATCTTGGACAAACACTGCTCAAGCATCAGCACCAGGAGTTGGACGCAGACACAGGCTGTAACTCATCAAAACAATATGCACTGATCCGTGGTATAAACACTGTGGTGAGCGTGGAAGGTGTGGCAGTGGGGTGCGTAGCCCCCTCGTGTCGGCCCAAGTGATAGTGTGTGACTTTGCCTCTGTTTTGCTGCAGTCATGGCTGTTTTTGCCCCCCTCTAAAACACATCTCCCATAATAGCTCTCAGAGCAGCCTGCAATTACACAGTCAGAGCCGTCTCATTAAATAAGTGTCTTGGAGTGCTCTATAGCCTGCAGAACAATGGGTCTGACAGAGCACAGACACACAGGGATGCAGCACTCTACTAGTCATAAGCCTAAGCCGTTTATTTCTTACAGCAGCCCTTCTGGGTCTCATCTTACCAAGCCAGGCAGCCATGAAGTCATGGGACATCAAAAGCAGGGTGTGCTAGGAGGAAGTACTAGAGTGTGAAAATGCGACGGCAGGAAATGCTTGGGATTGATAAATTTCGGCTAGCCAGGGGAAAACGAGCGAGCCACGATTAGGCCAGCTCTTATGGCATCACAAATTCACTTCCTCTCTAATCGTCTAGAATCAGTAGCCAAACGTGTAGAGAGGACTGCAGAGGCAGACTCTTGCATGGCTGCTAAACAGATCAAAAGAGAAAACGGAGACACAAACAGACCTCTAGTTGCTGTCCTAGATAAAAGAGTTATGCAACAGCTTACAGCAAAACCCCCATAAACAAATTAACATAAACATGAACAGAGCAGCGGCTACGGCTACAGAATTTAACTAAATCAGGCACAAGGAAGAAATGATCGCAAGAATACATGCCATAGGGTTAGGGACATAACTAACACGAAAATGATTTTATTGCATTGATTGTCTCGCATGAGATCACAAGGACGCATTGACAATGAGCCAAAGACACTGAACATTTCTTTTTGTGCATGTCATGTTTATTTATAGCATTTATTTATAGCATTAATAATGACCACTAAAGATGGAATACTGTTTCTGGCTGAAACATGCATGCTTCGTTTCCCATTACATTTAAAGAAACAAATGTATTGACATTTCAAACTGAAAGCTTAAATATTTGATGCCTCTGCACATTGGTCCTCTTTCACAGTTATGACTCTTATGTGTCATCACCAGAAGTTGTGAAAATGTGACTCGGAAACAGCAGCAGTGCGTTAAGTCAGTCACATGACCAAATGAAATCATAATGCAGCATTACGCATCAGAAACCGCACGATTAAGCCATTTTCTGGACTCTGTTTTTAAAATAGTATAGCTATGATGTAAAAGCATTATCAAAATAATCCCCATGCAGAGGATGTGAAGATGTCTGCTCATTACGTTTTGATCACTGCCATCACACATTACATTTGCTTTGAGCAGAGATGCCTGTAGAAGCAGCTCTAAGTGTAGCCAGAGTGTCACATCGTCCTCTCAGCATTTTGGCAGCATGGCACCCAAGGGCATGAGTCAGAGTGGTGCTCGGCAATCCACTTCATCCTCTTACTATGGCTCACAACCAACCTAACCGAGGGACGGGGCTTAGGCCCATAGCAGGGCAATGGGCAAAACAGAGTTGATTTGGTTTGGGAGGGGGTACATTCATGGGAACTGACTGAGGAATTCCTGTTTGAAAGGCTGAGCTAATCCTTAATTTCCCTGAGGGAATATCAGCGGGATGAAGTTGAGGTTTGAAAGAGATTCTGGGGGGCTGTAATTCTGTGTTGTACAAAGCCTGGCCAGTATGAGAAGAGGATAGATAATAACATTTCCCTCTTTTCTGTATTCTGTGCATTTACGTCTGCTGACATTAGTCACACATACTGACGGCATTTCCAAAATAAGTGGGCTAATGTATAAACCCACTGTCCAAATAACACAAGGCTGAACCAGTAATTATACAAACAGGAGACAAGCAAAGACACATAGTGTTCAGGCATGTTTCAAAATCCCATGGACTAATCCCTTAAATGAATAAATAGGAAAGACGATTTAAAGTGTGTATTTATTCATGTTTTAACAGATCATCTTGTGCATATTCAATTATACGAATCAGTCAGATAATCAGTTTATTATCAGATGTTAAAAAATAATAAATACAAACAGAACTAATGATGTCAACTGACCTTTAGGGTAAATATTAAGTGCACAAATTCCTGTGACAGCAGTGGGCCTCCAACTAGTGATTAGTGTCATTTTTAATTAATCTGCAGTTTTCTTTCTGCAGGCGACCCTTTGTTTGATAAAGTGTAAGAGGCTAGTACAATATGCTGGATCTCATGAAGGTGATTTATTTGATTGCTTTTTTTTTTTTTATTCTACTACACTACAAAACCAAATCAGATCAAACAAAACAAAGTATCACATGTTCAATGAATAGGATGGAAACTTTTAGATTAGATTATTTATACTCACAAACATAACTTAATCATGATTAGTTGCTGATTATTTTTGTCAAGCAACTAAAAAGTAAGTTTCAATGGGAAAAAAAATATTTTACCCATAAGCCTGCCCTTCACATACCCAGTGGAGCTGAAAGCTGCGATATGGAATTACATGTGTACATATGGAACCCTGGAGAGCAGACGAGACAAAATTTAGCTGCAAGTTGAAGAAATTGAGAATCAAGGTGTGTGTGAACTCGGTGTCAAATAAACAGATTTATCCTCCAGCCTATTAACCGTGTGGCCACATTGCTGCGGATTAGTGTAGCCCAGGGCACTGAGCCCAGCAGTGACTGGCGCATGTCAGCCACCGTCAGGGAAATTGGGCTTAATTATGCATACTGCTGGCGGGTGCTGAAACCAGATGCCCTGCTGCCAAAAAGCAGCCCAGCATGGCAAACCTGAGCATCTCCTCTACAGCAGAGATAGACGCTGTCAGACATCCAGGCCGACTGAGGAGGACACTCACTGACCTAATGAACTCAATCACTCATCACTGCACAGATACCACGCACAGATTACAACAACGTCATAGTAGTATATGCTCATAACAGCTGTTACATATCAGAATTATTAAAACACACTCCTGGACAGGATGACTGGATGATTCAGGTATCAACTAATGATTATTCTGAATGTCATTTAATCTACTGAATACTTTCATCATTATTTTATTATGTTTGTATTTATCTGTTTGCTTTTTAATGTGGACCATGAGTCTGTAATAAAGTTTATCTAATCTAATCTAATCTAATTAATCAATATGCTTTTGGTTTGAAAAGAGTGAACATTTGTTTCCTAAAACTGACGATAATGCCCTGAAATGTTATGTTTTTGTCCGCTGCCGAAAAACATTTTGTTTACCGTCATCGGGTAGGGAAATGTCCAAATTTAAGCAGCTGGAATCAGAGAATGTTGAGTTTTTGGCTTAAATATCCTCAAAATTATAAGAAGTTTTCAATGCAGTTATCAATTAATTCAGGATTAATCATTTCTATCTGTATTTGTGTCTGTGTTTGTACATCTGCATGATTAAGTGAATAATAATTGTAGTTCTAATCACATTTTTGTGTTTGTATGATTATATAGTTTTGTAGTTTATTCTACTGAGAATAAAATATCTGGAAAAAAAAAAAACTTAAACACAGCTTCCATTCCAAAACAAAATCTCCTCTTTCTGAACCAGGCCCGTGTACTTGAATAGATGGAATGTTGCTGTATTTACAATATCGCATGGAGAATAAACTGTAGGTAACCACATGCAGTAACCATTAGTGCGAGGGGTCCACAGAGCTAAAATGAATTCTTCTAAAAGTATGTCTGTTATTGATACATTTTTCTTGAAAGTTCTCGGTTCAACTGGACTGGTTCAGCTCTTGTTGAAAATGTTTCATCTCTCATCCAAGAGACTTATTCAGTTCAGCTATTGATACATTTTGTGACCAAAATATCTCCAACTACTTCATTAAATCTTAACAAAGGAAGTAAGTACTAAAAAAATAATCATGGTGAAAGTTTCCCATTTTATATACATGCAAAAGACAGATAAAAAGGAACAGAAAGTAAAAATATTAAGTCAGAGACACTGCTCAGTGTCTAACTACACAGGCCTTACAAAGTCTGAGTGAGTCTTCAAGGCTCGTAAACACACCATAGTGAGCATTTCACACAACAACTGTGGTGCAGTAGAAGGTGTGAATAAATTGTGCCTACAGATAGTCACAGACTATGACCAGAGCACTCCAATGAGCTCTGGCAGAATGAGAATGATGGGCATGAAAAACAGCGGTGGCTGACTAAAGAGGTGAGATGAATACAGAACAAAACATGAAAAGGCACAGGGGAGAATCAGATGGGATGAAAACATATGCAGTCACAAGCCTGTCTGCTCAGAAGATGGCATTTTTCACACGCTGATTTCACACACACATACACCACTATGTGGATCTGGTCGCACACACACTTATCTGTGGAGTATTTTGCTTGAGAGAGCAAACTGATGTTGAGCCTCGGCTGAAATCTGCCAGATGGACGGCAAGTTATTTCAGTTATGCTGACAAGCCACATCTGGAAATAGCAGCTAACTTCTGTCTCACCTAGTTTGCATATTAAAACTACTGTGTCATACAGAAAATTCGGTGTTCATTAATTCATCAGAACACAGACTAAGAATTTTTTTTTAACATTTTCATGACCCTATACTGATATACTGCATGTCACTAAACAGTATAAAACATGCCCTCATTGGCTGTCTGCTGCTGATGTGCTTAGTCATGCTAAGGCTAACCCAGTCAAGCATTACAGGTTTTTTCTGCACATTCAGAAGGACGGGCAAAAAACACACACATATTTTTAAAGGATCTTGGCTAATTTGTTTCCTGTGTGGACACACTGAGGGCACAAGTACAACATGTTTGCAGTTTGGAGGTGGAGTGGAGGTTGGCGTTAGCCCAGCAGGTGGGCAACAAGACTGCTGAGAGCAGCAGAGACAGGGAGAAAGCAAGACGCCAGCCAGCGGGCCAGACGGACCAAAATGTCTGGGTTGGGGGAGTTGCTAATAGTCAGCTAACACATGTAAGCCTGCACAGGTCGAGAGGGGTGGGCCTGACGTCTGTGGCTGATGTGGGACAGTGTCTTAAAAAAACGGGTTCAAAAACAAACACCACAGGGGAGCAGCAACCTCCACAGTCTTATTATTTCCATTTGTCCCTTTGTTATTATAAGCTCTTTAGTGAGGGAGTTGAAATAGAGTTCGCATTAAGCATGAAATTTAGCAACTGTGTTGATTGCATGTGTTGTTTGTTAGTAATGCAAGAAGTACTGAGAGACACCCGAACATACACTAATTGTAAACGTACAGTCATAATGTGGTTAAAACATTATTGTTATTGTTGGTATTACAGATGTTATGGCTGTTGCTGTTATTTCTATTTCTGACATGTCCGGCTCAAGTCAATTTATTCGTCTCCTGTCAAGAAACCCCTGACCCACTTCCACGAAAGCTATTTTTAGCCACCACTGTTGGGTTAAAACAAAAACGGCCACGTATTTACAAGAATGGACATCGGTGGACAGCGCGTTTGTCGGTGTCTGTACCCCTGTAGTACACACATATGTGGAATTCATCAGTGCCTCTAAGAGCCTGCTGTCTCACGCTACACAAACACAGGCCGTAAACATAATGTGGAGAGCAGAGCATCCTTAACTCAGATGCTCCTGGAATGCTAACATGGTGGTGTTAGATTTCCCAGCTACCATTGCTCCCTTCTGGGTTGAACAGCTACAGTTTCTTTTAGTTCAGAGGTCAACAATTGATGAAATGTGACTGCCGGGCCTGGCGTTTATCCAGCTTTTAGTTCAGCTCAGGGTGATCTGAAGCTTTTGCCGGTACTGTAATAGTGGTAGAAAGTGCCTGTTTAGAAACTGAGGGTGTCACATTCCTGCTGGGAGGCTGTTATCTGCACACACACTAAGCCAAAGTACACAGATTTTTACATGCGCACAGATCCTAATAACATAGGGACATATGTGTGTGTTTTTAAAAGGACAATATGTGCTTGCTTTTTTACAGATATTTTCTCTGCTAACACCCGTCTGACAGCATGGCTCTGCTGGAGATGAGCCTGAAATTGTGGATGTAATGGAATGGAATGATTTGGAGCTGTGCCCAAGCCTCTTAAAATGCTAACCAAGTCATTACACTGGAAGAAAAGGCTTTCCTCACTGCTAAAAGTGAAATAAATGTTAGGAAGAAACTGTATTTGAGGATGCAAATCAAAGAAGATGCCCTTTGTCATCAAGTATTACAAAAGTCCTTTAGTTTCAGCAATAGGAAACATTAGCTCCTCTACATAGGTGGTCCAATTCAAACCAAATGACATTTTCTTTGTATAACTAAAAAGTGTAGAGAAGCCTCAGAATGTTCTTTAGGAACTAATATGAATATGAAAAGCTGTCGTTCTACGCTTTGTCAGTGGGACAAAGGACATGGCTGTGGATCTGGGAGACAAGCCCTCATCTGGCTAAGCTCTCACTGCCTCTGTCCAGAACTCCATGCATTCCTCTGTTAATTTCCCCTCAGTGGGCAGGAACTTTCCCTGCCAGGGACTTCTCTTACCTCCGGTCTATGCACAGCTGCTGCCTGTGTTTGGACAACCTGGGACAGGAAGTACTAGTGAAAAGTTCTTCCTGTAGACCTCTGGGATCCCGGGTCATGAGGCCCCTAGTGAAAACAGTATGCAAAGACCTGGAAACTACACAAACAATAACAATAATTCACCTGGCTTAAATCTGCAGTAACCACTATATGACAGCACTTTGAGGGTTTGGCCGTGACCTTTCTATATAAGGAGGTCCTGCCCACCTCATTTAAGTGTTAATAGAGCACCATGTAACAAATGTTTGGGGCGGCGGTGGTGTTAAAACATGCCGGGGTCAGTGTCTATCCCATGGCAACCACTAGGATGCAGCCTCCTGGGAAAGCAGACATTCCGCAGAGCGCAGCTCTACAACAGCCTGGTTACAAAAACACCACAAGTCTTGACATGAACCCCATTCCAGAGAAAGAACGCCAAAAATCTAGTGGAGACACACACACAACACACCTTCAAACTATGAAAATGAAGCAGATTAGTCGAGATCATATATAAAGCCTGGGGATTCTGTTAATACAAATAAACTGATAATATTGCCTATATTGTATGCAACAAGCTTAATAACATGTCTAAACAAGTCTGATTAAATGACTTCTCAAGTTATCATGAGAACGTCTCATTACACAAATGGGTATTTACTTGTAATTCGGTGCAGTTAGGGTCATAAATAACATCATTCCCAACTTTAGAAGCACCACAGGCTAAATGTACTTTGGGAAATGTCTTTCCTACTGAATAGATCTCCTCTGACAGGATTATAAACCTGAGGTTTCTGACAATGGATGATGAACAAGTTTCACAGTTATTCTAGTTAAAAGGGAGAAAAAATTCCTTACTCAAATTCTATAGGTCTGTGATAGCTCAAAGTAATGCCCTTATATTTACTGACATTTAAATTATATAAACCAAATCAAATGTCATACGCAATAACAGTAGATCGGCCTCCTCCAGCTGCCATGTTGTCGATAATCTTAAGATAACTGATGTTCGTTAAAGCTCAGGTGTCCACAGGCTACAGAGACTTTTCAACTCTATGCACCACCGGTTAATTCATTTCCTACAAAGCCTAGCCAATAATTTCCCAGAGCTACCGTTGCCAAACAATGATTACTCAAGTCAGAATAGATGACACAATGGGCCCTTCAGTCCACCCACAGATCTGCGAGGGAGAGATGGGACCAGCCGTGACTGCATGACATCTCTGAATTGGATTTCCGATTAGAAGGGTTTAATGTAATTATCTTGAGTACACTGTGCAGTCTGCACTAAGTAACACAGTGATACATCACCTCGAGATTCACCGTAACACTTGTCTCTCCGACGAAGGTGCCTGGCACTTACTTCCCTGGGGAGCAATATTGTGTTTGACTGACAGACAGTCAACCTGCATGTGATCAGTATTCAAATAAGGCTGGAGAGAAACCACTTGCAGCTTCTTGACAGCTGGTACTTAGCTTGGCCATAACTTTTATTTTAGCACAGATAAAAGTCTATGCAGCCTAAATGTGCAGGCTAAGGCTCCTTTAAACAACCTTTTGTGGAAGGTTCTAATTCAGCACAGAGCACAAAGGATGCCTTAACTATGTGTATTATTAAAAAATATACAGATTCACAGTAGTAAATTTTCACCCCAGGGAAATTCAATAGTGCTGTGGTGATAAGCTAGAGCACAAAGCATTATACATCTGATAACATCTGCATGACAAAATGAAAACCAGGCCTTATCAGATTCATTACATGCTTCTCTTTTATTTAGTACTGTCCAGGAGATCAGAGGGTGCAGAAAGTTAGAGAGAGGGTACATTATTACAAAACTAACCCCAGCTGCAGCTTCATGATCACTGTGTGTACTACAGACTAAGGAACAAGATCTTCTTCAGTGAAATGACACCTAAAAACAGGTCTGGAAAATGTAGATCTCCACAATGAAAGACTACAATAGGTCTGAAAGTCAGGAGGTGGCAAGGATGACAGGTATATGACCTTCTACTGTGGAATAAAATGAGGTTTTTAGACATACATGAATGAACTTAACATGCAGAAGATCCAAACAGAGAAGTTACCAGTTGCAACCAGACTGATAGGTTGTGTGCAGATGTGGAAAAACCACATCAAATATTGTTACTGCCTCCATGACTTCCGCTTGTGGGACCATGGATCAGATGAAATACCTCAGGTTTACACTACCCAGCTAAAGTAGGGTGGGAAATGATGCAGCTTGCAGGATAATCCGTGTGTTTTTTAAATGAAAACATGAGCTAAATTTGGCTTCATTGAATAGTTGTGTTGCCTCCCAGCAGGTCTGTGCACATTACAGTAAGCTGGCAGGAACACAAGGCTGGAGCTAACAAAGAAGCATGCCATCGAGCTGCACTGGTATGAGCAGGGGAGGCAGGAGTCTGTCTGTGGTAACGAGCTAAACGTGTTTACAATCCACTAACTAGAATCACAAGCACAAAGAGTGGACGATCGGACACACTTTGACAGACTCGACTCTCCTGACCTGCCTGGTTCGACCCCCCAGCCCCATGCCCCATGCCCCCCTCCCCTTCCATTCCATTCCCTTCCTACCTGAGCAGACTGGAGAGCGGATGAGAGGAGGCTCCGTGGCCGCCGCTGTTACCGCTTCCCCCGGTCCCAGAAGATCCGCCGCCGGTGCCGGTGGACTGCCGCTTCCCGGATAAAAGCTTCTCCACGGCGGCTAGGTTCCCCGTGCGCGCCGCTTCGAGTAGCTCCTGCTCTTTCCCCATCGCGGATCCCAGACAAATCGGAGGAGGCGCGGGGAAGAGAGGGAAAGCAAAAGGGGGTTTGGAGGTGGGAGTGAAATTCCAAAGCGGTTCCTGGTTCCGCGGACCCGGTGCGGTGCGGTGCTGTGCCCGGTACTAGAGCTCCCTCCGCCGCTGGATCCGTCCTTCCCGACCCGCGGCGCCGCTGGTTGGTGCTGCTTTACGGGAGAAAAGTTTCGTTCAGCAGCACCGAGCAAACTTCCTCTGACCAGTCCCCGGAGCTTCGTCCGTCACTTCCTCGAAACTGCCCTTTCTTTCTGCGGCTCCAATCCGAAACCCTTCACACACACACTGAGCCCGGAGCTCCCCCCGCCCTGGCCTAAGATACGGAGAGGTGGATGGGTATAAACAAGATGGTGCCTGGGTCACTGTTCCTGCCTTAAAGCTCAACCAAAGAGGCTCCAAAGCAGCCAGGGTTTTCTCAGACTGTCCTAATGATACGACTCATGTCCCTACATTATATCATTTCACAATCTACACTTTTGTATGATTCAGTGCAGGAAGACTCCTATTCATTACCACGTACTCACCAATATTTAGTACCAGTCAAGGTTCACTAATATGAGTCTTAAACTTTACAAAAAAATTTAAAAAAGGAATTCGTTTACATGTTTCTAAGACTGAGAGATAATGGGTTTGACTCGTGTATACATTGCTCTTATCCTATTTCAACTTCCTAAACTGAGATTTTAAAAAAAAAAGTAATATTACTCTTTGTATCTCAGTTTAGGAAGTTGAAATGAAACTAGCTGTTGTTTTGAGCCAGTCCACAGTTTTTATTACAAATACTTTTCTGGAATGGTCAAATACCCATTTAAAGTGAGATAATGTGAATATAATAGTCACATTACTCTTTTAATCTCCATAAGTTTTTGTATTGCTTTAGACCAAATGTAGGCTTTCCTGTAAACTCTAACAGAATGAATATTGTCAAAGGGATTAATGATGTCCTATAATAAACAATTTTATTTGAAATTACAAGAAATAATACCAGATTCATTAATGTGTCTCATACATGCAAAAACATGGAATTTGTTAAAGCTTTTTTTTTTTTTTTTTAAAGCTGAGATAGGTTATTTGACTGATCAACACGTTTCATCAACATCTATCCCTCTCTTTTTTTATTCTCAGTTTAGGAAGTTTAAATGGAACTGGCTGTTGGTCTGAGCCAGTCCACAGCTTTGTTAGTATGTATAAATAACTGCTTTGAATTACAAGTACTTTTCAGTCCATTTACAGTTAGACAATATGAATGTAATCATATTACTCTTTTCATCTCCTGAGATTTTTGTGTTATTTGAAACCAAAAGAAGGTTACTAGTAAAACATTATCAAGAGATTGAAAAAGGAATTCATAATGGGGCTATACTAAACGAGTATTTGCAATATTATTAGTAATTATATATAGATTTTTATTTTTAATTGTGGTCAAAATAAATCCCACAACATATATGGACTGTGGAGTATTGGTGAGGAATGACCTTCTGGTTAGTGGTGTAAGAAACAGTCCACATTTAGGCCTAATCTAGCCAACTGTTGTAACACAAGTGAACAGACTGTGGTTTGTAGTTAAATGAGAAAATCAACAACAGACATATTAACATATTTTCTCAGCAATCTACCAACCCATTATTAAGTAATACAAAATTTTCAAATATAATCCATATGTATACAATAGTAATAAATACATAACAACAATAATGATACTGTAGAAAATAATAAAGAAATTTGAATATGCTGACTAAATATTATTTACAGTTATGAATTTGTATATTTTACTTTTAATAATTACTAACATTAGCACTCATTCAAACAAAATGTATGTATTTAATATGCAATTTTATATGTAATAAAATCATAAACATGGATTATAGACACTTTGGAACCTCCCCTTCTTCTTCTAATGAATTCGTGGTTGAAGGAACACAGAAAAGCCTAATGCTTCCCCCTACAGGCAATATGTTGCATAGTCCGTATGTTTAAATCAAGGGTTATGGTTACGTTTTAAGATTAGTTTACAAACAGAATTGTCCTCAAATAAAAATATTGACTTGGAAAAGACAGAAGAAAGATCCTGACCTGAGAATTACAAAGGAAGCTGTCGCCTTCACTCTCTATTGTTTGCTGTTTTCAGTTTGTAGCTCGTGGTATCAACAAAGTTTGTACAAAACAGGAAGCGGAAATGACAACTTTAGCAACCACTAGGCAGGAAATGTAGCAATTTGGGGTAGCTTTTGTTTTACTCAACGAATTTGTTTAGTTAATTCACTGTAATTATATAGTGTTAACTTATGTTGTGTGTAAATGTATAGCTAGTGTGCAGTAAGCAAAAAATACTCGTGTCGGGGATTAGCTCTTTGCAATGCTAAATTAGCATTGTAGTAGCTTTACTATTGCTGCTTTGTTGACGTCTGCCTGCAGAAGAGGTATGTGTAAGCTGTAGTTTGACTTAATTCAGTTTCTCACATTTTTCAGTGTTATCATTGTAAAACGTATGATGTATCGTCTTAGTTAAGATACTGCTTTTTGTCGTGTTTGGTTAAAAATACTGTCCTGTTCTTGATTGTAGCTGCGCTCATATAATAAGTGACTATCCTGCTGGTGTTATTTATCACTGTCCAAAATACCAGATCCAGAAGGTTTTGGTGTGTTGGGGGGCTGAGTAGTAATGGCAGACCCTGCACGGATCAAGACTGAGGATACATCCGAGAGGGCATCCTCCACAAACGAAGAGCCTTTAAAGTCAGACGAAGCTGAAGATGCATCTGCAATAGCAAAAGCTACAAGCGAAAACAAAGAGCCCTCATCTGAAGATCAGCCCACACAGGAGCATAAAACAGTGAGTGAATTCCAGCACGATATATCACCAATTGTATTTCTGACTCAAATTTAATCAAATAAAACCTCAAATTCTGAATGAACAATACAACCAGAAATCTGACTCTTATTTCTGTCAATCTTACTTGTTTGTAAAGGAAACGGCAGCAGCAGTAGAAGACGAAGATGAGGGAACCTCGGGTCAACCTGCTGCCAAAAGACTGAAAGTGGAGCCAGAAAAGAAAAAGGAGAAGCGCCACAAAGTTGATGAGGATGAAATCCAGAAGATGCAGTAAGATTGAGATTTTCAACCTGTAAACTCACTTACAGTATTGTTAAATCCTCACCACCATTCTTCATGTGTTTTTCAGGGTTTTAGTGTCATCCTTTTCTGAAGAGCAGTTGAATCGCTACGAGATGTACCGACGTTCTGCCTTCCCAAAAGCTGCTATTAAGAGGGTACTGTCTGAAATCGGAAATTCTGTGTTTATATTTTTGAGCCTGTTCAATCTTCAAATAATGTTTTTTTTTCCTTTTTAAGTTGATCCAGTCCATAACCGGATCATCAGTGTCCCAGAATGTGGTGATTGCCATGTCTGGTATTGCCAAAGTATTTGCAGGAGAAATTGTTGAAGAAGGTAAGTACCCCTAACAAATTGTGAGTTCTGTTCACCTCTTCTTGTAATATAAAGTTTTCTATAATGTAGTTTGATATTTTACATTCATCCTTACAGCATTGGATGTCTGTGAAAAGTGGGGAGATGCACCACCCCTTCAGCCCAAGCATATGAGAGAAGCAGTAAGGCGGTTGAAGAGCAGAGATCAGATTCCCAACACCAAGTACAAGAATATAATTTTTCATTGAGGCATATGCATTTTAGATCATGTAAAGATACTGCATAGGCTCCCTGTGAAGAAATGGTGATGTCACCACATGTGGTAAGCAAACTAGACAATGATTATTTTCAGTTAAGTGACTGGTCATGATCCTCATACCATACTTGTCAGTATGAGACCCAGAACCAGTTGCACTTTCTATTCCTGTCTAATTATCAGAATCAGTGCTCAGTGAAACATGCATTTCATTTCATATATACTATGTCTGTAAATACAATTTTATAAAGAAAAAATGAAAAAAAAAAGTCTTATTTTTGCCTCTGTTATTTTGAAGGATTAGGGATCTGTGAAAGATTTTATGTAAACTTTGTATATTTTAAATTTGCTTCAAATGACTCGTCCGCATGTACAGGACTTTTATTTTTTTTAATTAAAGCTAAGACTCATAACAGATTTTCTATACTTGTTCAAATTCCAGTGAGGCAAGAGGAATATATGTCATTAGTCTTTAATCACAGTTTAGTATGATGTGGGACTAGTTAAGTCAGGGTGATTGCATTAGACACAGAAGTATTGCAAAAGGCATTTGTGTTGGATTTATCCCCATAATACCCAGTGTTTCCAACTTAACTTGAAATGAAGATGCCTTATTTAGGTTGAAGTCAAGCACTGAATCACACTACAGGGGCTTTTCCCGTAGCACCTACTCAGTTTTTGCTGTTTTTCAATTACAACTGAGTGTCACCTCAGCGTTAGAGGGATCGACAGATCAAAGCGGCTGTAAACTCCTGTGACATAATTTGTATGGTACACAAACACATCATAACAACGGAGGACATGGAGTCGCCCTCATGGCTCATCCGGTAACTTCAGTCCCTGGCCTATCAGTAGTCTGCAGTCCATCACATTTTCTGCTCGACTTGACTCAGCTCACCTGGAACCCTGTCCAAGTTGGTACTATCACCTAATGAAAAACCCTTAAAGCCAAGTAGGTGCAAGTGGAAAAGCCCCATAACACAACTGGATGACAACGATCGCTATTTTCTAATCAGAACTGTAACAGTATAGTTGTTTGCATATGGAAACATACATAATTAAACACAAAGCCATGCCTGAATTGTGTTCAGCAGTTAATTATTTATTCTTTTTTAAAATATTTTCCACATACTACCTTTGGTTCACAGAACCAAGTTTATATTTGTCTCAATGAAGTGATAAAGACAATCCAAAATTCAATGTAATTGTACACAACTGACAAAATACTTTCCACAGGGTCTTTAACATTTGCATCACTTAGGAAGATTTCACAAAGACTCCTCTGCAATTCTTTGATGTGATTTGCATTAAACAAGTGCAAATTCCAGTGAATTTACCACACAAGTGCAAATAATCTATTGAGGCAGAAACAACACAACATCATTTCAGGAAATGCATCTGCTCTTTAGTGGTAAAGAGTTGTACCATGTCAGTCAATCCTGTAAATAGAGAGAAAACACACACTAAAGTGACTCATGCTTCACTCTGATTCTACACACTAGGTGGGAGGTTAAGATGTGTATAAACCTAACCCTGGAGTGTAAAGGAAGTCTAGTGTAAACGCTTATGAGCAGATGAAACCCAGGACACCAGTTTATCATCAGAAAAGGGATGCTACTTTACACTGAGGAGAGAGAAGCAGGACAAACTGTACAGCTACATGTTTCATCCAGCATAGGACAATCAGTTTTTATCTTGATCTTCTAACATCATGCAAAACAAATTTACAAGCTGAGAGAAAGTCACGTCTGTATGTGAACATGGTGGTAATATATCAACGCTAACAGATTACAGATGTGTTTGAGTACAAATTTAACTGGTGGAACTTGTAAAAACTGATAAATAAACTAAACTGTCTTGACTCATCCTAAAAAAATCAGAATACTGTATCAAAAATGTGTAGTGTAACACTTGTTAGCCATGTTTTTGGTTAAACCTACATTGTTTTCCTATTGCTTTTACATTTTACATTCCACAATAAGAATGCAAATCTGTCATTCATAGCTTTGAAGGCAACTAAAGATGAAAGGAAAAAAAAGTAACACTCAAAACAAACCACTAGAGGTCTCCTATGAACACTGAAATGATAGAGTGTCTTTGACAGGACAGCCGATTTCTGTGGCTGTAACAGATGTTTTACTTTAACAGTGAATTGCCGTACTGCTAAAGGCAAAAGGCTACAGGACCTCCGGTTAAAACAATATTTTATAAATAACATGTAACAATAAAATCCTGACTTCCCTATAAGCATTTGCAAAGAAGGGGCTATGCTATGTGGAATGTGATGAGCAAATCTATCTGTTTGAATCCATGCATATAATCAATTTATGCATGTATACAAAATATTAAAATGACAAATTTTAACTGTCATGGTGGTCAAATAGACAAAATCATTTTCTTCAGTGACTCTAGTAATAAATAGTGTGTGAACAAACAATACAGTACAAGTACCACAGCTTTGTAAAATGTGACTTTGATTGATATGGCTTCAGTATATTTTAAAGAACATGCATAAACAAATGAAAATAAATAATGTATGTATATTCATGATCTTGAACCACTACAGAGGTAATACTATTAGTCTCACTGTTTTCCTGACTTTTTTCTTCCTAAAAAAAGGTTTTTGAAGATAATCCTGGTAGCTGGTAAAATCTCAAACCTCTTTTACAGAGCAAAAAGACCAACAGTTATAATACTGAAGCCACTGTACAACCTGGTCTGCTCTGCTGACACCGAACTCAAAAGGTGAAAAGGTGCGTCTCAGGAGGACATTCACCCACAGAGCAAACTGTTTCATTGATTCACAGTACAAAAGAATATTAACGGACATCTCACAACTCAAAGAAAAATAATACTGGGGAATGAAACAACTCGCTTTTAGAGAGCGGTGAGAACTTGAGTGTGTAACAGTGCCGCCCTGGGGATGAAGCCACAAAGGTGGACACTGAGATGCATCTGTCTCTCTGTATAAGCAGCAGAGTTCTGCTTTGTAAAGAAAAAGTGCATCGTTTTCCCTACTGTTCACAACACAGCATCAACAAGTACCTAACACTAACAGCTACTAATATATTCAAAAATGAATGGAGGTAATCCATATTGCTAAATCTTTTCACCTTCATGTCTGTATGTTTCTAAAAGTCTGCTCACAGATTGTGAATGATCATAGGTTGTGTTTTGTAGAAGGAGCAAAATGATGCACCTGCAGTTGTCTGGCAGTGTCAGTGCATGTGAAAAGAAGTTTTTGGCATGTACAACTTAACATTAATGTGACACAACATATTAATTGGAGAGACTTAAAGCTTGACATTTACCCATGCATGCTGAACACTGAAACCACACAATGAGTTTACCTCTACACTGATTTAGATTAATTCACTGTTTTTAGTACAGCAGTGAGCCATATCTAGACTGCTGGATAAACATAGTACCAGTAATGAACCTAAACTTAGTTCACAGGGCTTATCTTTTAATAAGTGTTAAAGGAGCTCTTTTGGAATCTTATGAATAACGTGATAGTGTAGATTTGAAGTAATCCAAACTATGCTGACATCTGGATATATCTTCTTTCCTAATATGTCCAAAGTACCGGCATGCTTGAAGTGATTCGTACTGGTTCCTCACATTCACCCTGATCCGTTCCAACACTCTTTTCCGAAGGAGCAGCTTTGTGTTCAGGGGTCAGAGACTGAGTGTCTCACATGGTAAACATGGGGTCATACTTCCTGACCTCCAGTAAGAGGCGATCTCTGTCACTGAGGGCCTGGGTGAGGGCAGCCTGGGCATCGGAGAGCTGGGTTTCCAGGGTTTGTCTCTGTAACAGCAGTTTGATAGATGGGTTACTTCCAGCTACAGCTCAGCTTATACTCTTTGGCGTGTAGCTACTACACCAAGTGGATGGATATCAGTTTCTGATGGACAGCAACAGATGTAATTACAATACCATTACACCACCCTTTGCACTTAAACACATCTCTGCTTTATCAATCTTTGACCTGACAACAAACAAGACACCATATTCAAGCTGTGATTAACACAGTAGGTTAAATATCCTTATTTAAGGAATGGAAATGTAAGTAAATACAATATGACAGACCTATGAGATGTTCACAGCCGCTACGTTAGTATTTCACACTGGTTATTACAACTAAAAAGAGGTCTCTTTGTTCACTGGTACAGGCAGTGTCACGGCTATCTCCGAGGTCATTTCACATTTAGACCTCAGCTCTATTATGCAACTGTTTTTTTTTTTTACCACTGTCTGGAGTTTTACTAGGAAAAGTACTCACTACAAAAAAGAGTGATGAATTATTAAGGAATATGGTTACAGTAGTGAGTAGACACATTAATATGATATATAAACAATGTATATTATACAGTGAAGTTACCCTTACTTCACTCTGCAGTTGAACACAACCGTTCATCCTGTCCAAAGAAACCACAGGAACATCTGCTGAGGCTTTTGAGTCTGGACCTTCAGCTGCAAACAAAACAGAAACAGGCAAGATCACTTTCTATTCACACTTCTGTAAAATTGATGCAGTCTGTATTTGACTACTTGTTTTTTCACGGTTCATGTACCTGATATTTTTTCATAAAGCCGCAAATCTGTAATGATTAATGATATTATAATTCAGGTAAAACAGGCACCTTTTAGCCTCAAGATGCCATCGTCACCACGCTCAAGTAGCAGCTGATCCACAATGAAAGTGGCTGGGACAGGCTGAGGGGCTGTCGGGTAAATTCTAGGGCCGTCATCCTGAAAGGAATAAATTGTTTTTAAACTTGGAGGGTTTTTCCAAAAGTCAGATTGTGAAACAGATTTCTATCAACAGTTTACATATTAAGTACATATAAAATAATGATCATATGTCAATAACTAAGTAATAGCATATTTTCATTAGCAAATATTTCCACCAGCACACAACAGATTTTTTTCCTCTCCTGATAAAATGATCAGCTCACCTTTATAGTGACTTTGATGTTGCTCATGTGTAACTTCATTGGCTGACTATCAACAGCGAATTCATCTTCCAGAAAGGGGCCGATGTTGGCCACTGTGGAGGCTAACAGCTCTGCATGGCAGTCTTTCACCCTCATATCCATGAAGCCCACAGACTCATCAGTGTGTTGGGCTGCAGATGGACCCATTTCTGCTCGCATACTCAATGCTGCTGAGTTTCCCTGTCTGTTCTGTTTCTGTAATGCTCCACCTGGAGCTACAGAAATGAAAACCAAGACACCATCGTAAACCACCAGGACATTTCAGAGAAACTGTTTACAGCCATTATTTCTGTAAAATTATCTCTGGTCTTTGAAGTCAAAATGCAATAACTGTCAGGTATTCTCGTCTGCAAGACTTTTACATGTATTTTATATGAACACAAATATCAGTCAGTCACAACATCTGGATGATATATGATGCCAGAAAAGAAAACTCAGCTCAGCTTCCTAATGCTAAGCATATTCACAATATAAGAAATACAAACTCTACTAAAATATGACTAAAGGTCAGTTTCCTATAAAAATGTAACCTCCATACACCATTAATAGGCAAAACAGAAAGGGAAGGTTATAAGGGTTGAATCACTACTTAGCTGCTATCAAACAATTTCTCATGTGAATGTTAACAAAGACTGAATGCAGCAGCAATTATCCATTTACCTTGTACAAGACCAGCCAGGATGTCAGAAACCCGAATATTTCCCATTTGCAAAGGGATCAGATTTTGAGCTTCTGCTGCAACCACTTGGTCTTCTCCTTTCACTTCCATGGTACAGGCCATCCCACTCATCATAAGTAAGAAAACTGAGGACTGTAACAACACATCGTGTCAAGGTTAAATTAAAAATATGATTGTCTTAGAATATATTAAGCATTATGCACAAACTGACCAAAAAGATGACAAAAAGTTACAATATTTCTTTGGACTGCCTTTAGCTGTGATTATGCCATGACACTGATAAGCTCCGAGTGTCAGATCATTTACTGCCTACTGAACCCTGGTATTGTCATCTTGGAACATATCCATCAGGGAAGAAAAATCTATTGATGGTTATAACCTACTGATAAGTATTTTTTTTAAGACTACACAGCTGTTTTGTCCCCATCCCTGGACTTTTCTACACAATGTCCATGTGGAAATATTCTTATTATTAAGCACAGCAGTGCATTGTTATATCGATCTTTTATAATATGGACATTTAAGTGATTTTTGATCACAATCATTTCAGATTTTTTTTCTATTTCTTCCTCAAAGACCATGGTTCACCACTGTCCTTCCAGGTTTTAATAATATGTTGGACAGTTTTTTAGTAGTTTCAACAATCTACTTTTTTTTTTTTTTACTTGTTACAGAGAAACTGTATCAAAGCCCTTCTGAAACAGTTACATCTTTTTCATGACCACGGGATATGTCCTCTGGCATGGTACTTTAAGGAATGTAAAGGTACTCACTGCATCAGTTACAGTTAGATAACTGGGTTATGGTTAGATAATGTTGTTTTACATGCCAAAACCATGCTGCCAACTCAAATATATTAGTGCAGTTACAGGATAGGATAGTTCCTGCCCTCTTGCTTAGTTAAAGTTTTTTTGGGCCAGGCTGTATATACTAGAAGAAAAAGATAAGGTAGCTACTGTATTTCTATTAAAGTGTCACTTTTGCCGATATGTGGAGAAACACAGAATTTTTAAACATTTTTATTGCATATATTTTCATGAGAAATTTCATTTACCATATCCTGAGAGACATCCTCAGTACTTTGAGACAGGGAGCTGCTTAGGTCAGCTGATGAACCTCCCTCTGTCCCTGGGGCTGGACTGCCTCGACTGCCCACAGTGACCGGAGTGTTGTTTGGACGCATGGACTCCACGCCTGACTCTGATAAATATAACACAGTTAGGAGTGTGAAATTGAAAGAACTTCATTAATTTAGAGTCAGCATTTTAAGCACCTGAGTCCATGAGAACAACAAAATTGTCGCTGGTGTCACTATCCACAGAGAGATTTTCATCAGGCAGGCTGCCATCCAAGATAGCACTATCAAAGGAATGCTGGGAAGGCGACTGCTTCATGGATTGGTGACGCAGGCTGGCAGCCAGAGAGGGGGAGGACTCTTCTGACCGCTGGACCTGTTCCCTGTGCACACACACAAAGTGTTATTAAGAGACAGCAAGTAACAGCATGTGGTGCACAGTATGGACGCCAGACTCTAACCCTATTATGTTGCCAACAGCACAGCAGGGGAGAGTTAACACTTACTTAGCTGGACTGAACAATTTGCTCATCCCTGAGCCACGACTCAGCATACTGAAGGCATCTTTTGTTATAGAAAACGCCCCTTTGGTCAGGTCCAGTGAGGCACTAATGGCATCTTTGGTCACATCCTTGGTGACATTAATGGCGCTTGACAGTTCTCCCTCCAAGCTAAAGGTGGATGGTTCTCGAGAGAGGACAGGAGACTGTCCGGGTGAGAGCGGGGGTGAGAGGACAGGAGTGTCCACCTGGGTTGTCAGCCCGCCATCCTCCAGCACATCCTCCACTGCTTCACAGGCCTCCTCCACTAACCCATCTTGATCATCCTGATCCTGGTCATACTCAGTGCCACCCGTGTTAATGGAGGAGATGCCGTTTTCTAAGCCACTGTCTTCCAATACGCCGTCAGTAGCATGATGAGTTGGAGAAATGTCAGAGTCTGTCATGCTTGGGCTGTCTGTCTCTGGAGTGTGAGGGACTTCTTCCTCTGGTTCTGTACAGACTGGAGGCAACAGGAGTCCCAGTTCAGCTGAATCTAATAGCAGGGCCAAACACGCCGTGGCAGGATTTGTTTTGTGGTCTTGAACTTTCTTAACCTCCCGTGTATCCCGTCCCAACTCTGCAACCAAGCGGGCCATGGCATCCTTCATCCTCAGCAGAGCGACATATTGATAGTGGTTTAGCCACATCTTCAGTGGAGTGATGGCATGGGCTAGAATGTGAACAGAGGCAAGGTTCCCCTCCTCCTGGGTGGGTCCCTGCTCCAAAGAAGACTGGTGTGCTCTGTTAGAACTACAGGGGGAAGATGGTGATCCACAGTTAAAGGCAGAAGGCTGGCACATCCACACAGACATAGCAAAGGGTTCAATAAAGGGCTGGGTTCTGCCTTTAGGGAATCTGCGAGCTCCATCAAACCCTAGTGTAACACGGGACAAACTAAGAGACCAGACATCCTGAGACCTCAGCTGCTTTTTATCCACAGGCTGAAGCTCTGTGTCTTGAGAGTATTGGAGAAAGATGGGGGGAAGTGGATGAAAGGCACTCTGGTCTCTGGGGTAAGGGCAGGGTGGTCTGGGCTGAAAGAAACGGCAGGAGGAGAAGTTGTTGTAGGTGCTGTTGAGGTCAGCTCTGGTGGCATGAGGACAGTGCCGGGTGTTGCTCAGAACCATTTGAGGAACAGTAATGGAGAGGGACTGTGGACGCTCTGGATGGTCCAAAATAGAAGAATCTAAAGGAATTATCAGCTGTAGAAGTAAAGAAAATAACAAGTGTGAAACTCCAGGCTCATGTACATGTATTTAACATATATTTGTAAAGAAATGTATTTCTCTTACAAGACAAAGGGATTTCATTTCAAATACTACACAAGGATCTAAAAAGAAATCACTGATATGTAACGGAAAAATTGTCTCCATTAACCTTAAGTTGGGATGCATCCATACGGATATCTACGTGCTCCTCTGCCTTGCTGCTGTCTTGCAAATGATAGAAAGCTTTTACTTGATCCAGGGTATGTAGCAGGCCCCTCGAAAACAGATTGATCCACAGCACACTGGCCGGGTCCACACATAACTGGAGGCTGTTCAGCTGGGCATACAAGTTTGACGTGGGAACTTAAACAAACAAAAAAAGGCCAGAGATGAGGACAAAGGACACAATTTATGTGTGAAATAAAATGAGAGAAACAAAAACCATTTCACTAACAGCTAATCTGAATATTTACAAGTGACCCAGTAACTAACATCACTTTTACAATGAAAGCATATTACTTAACAGAGAACATAAATCATGTGTATGATTGCTAGTATGTTATATGTAGTATGTCACTGAGGAGGAACCACAGTATGGAAGTAAGACAGTATTGTAACTACATTGTTTTAAAATATTCAAGGGCAGTATGCGAGTAAAAACTGGGTTTGCTGTAAACAACAACAACACACTAACATAAAATGTTACAACTCATTGTGAACCAGAGCAAAAGTATAAGTTTAAAACCTGGTCTGGTACCTGATACATTGGGGTTGTCAGGAAAGTAGTATTCAGTAAACTGCAGATGGATTGCTGGTACGTTGTCTGGCAAATGTACAGCTTTACGGTTACAAGATATTAAAGACTGGGTTTTCTTGTTTTGACGGCCTCGTGTCGACACCTGGAAATATAGGCAGAGAATACAGTAATAGAAACAGTTCTATATATGAATGTATTTATTGATAATCCAGTGTATATCAACCTTGGAGTTGTGAAATTTCTAGTAACTGATAACTTTTTATGATTCAATATATATTTCATTATAATTAAAACTCCACATACTTTTCCTGATAAAAACAAGTTCAAATAAAAGGAAGAATATAATATCTGAGAGGTCATATCTTGATTGACCCAATCATGTGACTTTGCGCGTTACTATGCTTCAACCTGCCCAGACACAGTCGCAGTCACAAAACCAGACTGAACAGAGAATGGAAAGATTTCTTCGCCCGCCTAGTCCCGCTAAGACAACTCCTAGAGAAACTGAGACACAGACACCAAAAAGGTGTATTACATACATTATATAGCCAAAATGTCATCTAAAATTAACACTTATTTGCAAAATAGTATAGCAAACTATTACGTGATCAAAAACAAATTCATTTTAGAAAAAAAATGTCTCCATTTGGAATGTCTGGGGTCGCCATAAATTCATGATGTTAAAATGGGGTCATGAGCCAAAAAAGGTTGGGAACCACTGTGATATTTTACACAAAACAGAAGTAAACCATCTGTGTGAATGAGAATAACTTCCTGTCACAAGCTAAGGGTGGAGACCCAGGCATGGGGAACTACATGTACACTGAACCTTAAATAATTCAATGAATGTTTTGTTCTGAGGTAAAAAAAAAAAAAAAAAGAAAATCTTTCAAGTGAAAATGCAGAAACAGCTGGAGAGTGTAATGAGAAGAGGCAGGAGTTTTCCCTGTCACACATGAAACATACTGGAGCCATCACAGTGACACATGCAGAATCATGTGACTTCTACTGATGTAATGAAGTGATATCAGGAATAATCTAATTCCTGGAGGTATCACTTTCCTCAAGGCCTGCAGTTTTCACTACTTCAGGGATTTCACAGGTACATTTACCATAGTTTCCCAACAGGGCATTTTCTTTCACAACATATATAGGAGTAGCCATCTGATCAAACCTATCAGGCTACTGGTATAAACAGGCTTTTGTTTCCTCTGTAGCGCAGATGTCCCCAGGCTGCTAATCTGTCACACACCTCTGTTTAGTTTAAATTCACTGAAAGTGATGAACATGCTGCAGCTCATGACACTAATACTGACTGGATAACGAAGGGGCTGAGATTTTAATGTAGAAAGGCTTCTTTAAAAAAAAAAGCACTGTATTCAACAACTATAAGCTCAACAATAAAACATAACCATACTAATCTATCTTGAACAGGCTGCTCTGAATATATATAAGTATTTTTTCATGATTAATGACTTGTTTTTATCACTTATGATGCTAGACTGATTTACACAAACACGTTATTCCACTTTCATGCCATGTTCTTTCACGGCATTTGCCATTGCCATGTGAATAGTCATGACATTAACATATTCCAATGAACAAGTCTGATGATTACATCTGAAATATAATTTTATATGCAGTTTCTTTAAGACAATGGTACTGATGATATTATTGTAATACCATTGTAATACTGATATTGTAATAAGGATGTTGATTTGCTTTTTGTAAACTCTACACTGCAGTAAAACAGACTGTTAATGAGAGCAGCTTAAAAAATCCAAAGTGTGTGATGTTTCGTCTCTGCTATAATTAACAAAACGCCGAACCTTTCAGTGAAACTGCATGTTTGCTTCTACTGAGGAACTGAAACCTCTCAGCCCTTTAACTGAAGAGTGCTGCTTCTGTTAAGCAGGTAAATCGAATCAGCTGATGATGAAAGCTTGCCTGGTGAATGTCGACGTCATCCATCCTGATCACCACACAGTTAGATCGCAGCCTCTTCAGTGATGACCCTGGCGGAGCTGTGACTGAGTTCCTGCTGGATGTCTGGTCTTTGTCAGAGGACATTAACTTGGGACTGGACTGTTTATCTAAAGTATGTGCACACAAATGAAAACACTGAGTGATGAGATACAATGGATGCTTTACAAGAACAGCATGTTTTTTCCCATGTGTAACATGTATTACAGATGTACAGAAATAGTCTGAGTATGTTTTATTAAATCTAAGGTACACTTGACTACATCTAAACTGGGTCAAAAATTGGAAAGACAAAGGCTACTCAGGCGTCTCCACACTTATCTGTATGTACTGTTACCAGGACAGAGATAAAATCCCAATAACAAAACAAATGGTTCCATTTTAATCTGCATTTATACCTTGAACTGTCTTTGCAGGTGAGTCCTTGGTTGGTTGTGGAACCTCGGTGTGTGGCCCAGGGAACCCAGAAGCCTCTGCTCTTTTCTGGTACTCCTGCAGCAGTTTCCCTGCCCACTGGGCCTGTGCCTCCATGGCTCCGCTGTGGCGCTCCCAATGTCGACATCCATCAGCTGTAGTAAAAATTTATCAAAAGGTATCAATAAATCAGCAGTCATTCTACACATGAATACAGTCAGAAGAAAAGCAGACCATCAGACTTAAATAAAAACCTATTATTTGTTCCTTTTGTGACTGTTACAAAGAAATTAACAGTGAGAGCTCATTTGAGAAGAGGACACAATATGTAATGGAAAGTTCCCTACTAATAGGAAACATGAGCTGGGATTAGAACGTCATGAAGACAAGTTAATTTGACTCTTCTCAGGACGTGTTGGTGCAATAGTAATTCAACGCGTGCAGTTTTTTATCTCAATCTCTGGCAGATTTTTTGGCTTAATTATGAAGCAAAATAAAATCTGCCAAAGAAACAAGTGAAAATTATCTTGGTGAGATTTCTTGTAATAATTTTCCAGAGCTAATTTCTAAAAATAAGTTATTTATATCTCACTGAAAAGTTACTCCTTAGTTGATTATGTCTAATGATATATTTTGACAAGAAATGAGAAAAATACACTTGGTAAGATTTAGATTTTTTTTTTCCAGAGAACACACTGAAAATAGTGAAATAAAAGCTATTTTCAGGCTTCAATCAGCTCCAGAGGTGATTTTGCTATCCTGCATCGTACACTTGGCCAGTGCCATTAGCCTGCGTGGAGCCATTACTCTGCTCGAATGGTAATCCGTCTAATATTTAGACCTGAATGACTAATGTGGTCAGAGTGGAAGCTGTGTAGAGCCTCAGGACAAATTTCACGTCAAAGAAAGGACCAGTTGCCACACTTACCGGGTCTGTGGACAGGATAGTAGTCAAAGCCAAGCTTCTTAAAGGTTAACTGCATGGCACCCTGTAAGCCTGGTGGGGGAGGCTCATCTGTACAGAATCACATGATAGCAGTTAAAAACCAGCTGCAGAGGAATTATCCTTCAAACACTTAACAATACAGTGGATTTGAGAGATTATGCATAGTACAGCCTTAGTTTTATGCTTAAGTTGGAAACAAAACACAGACTGAGCACTGCACGCTGTACATTTTTAGGCGAGCTGAATTGTTTCAAACTTACCATCATCCATTGAAGAACTATCATTGCATATGTGTAAGTCCAAGCGAGATATGAAGGTGTGATAAGAAGACTCTTTGACATCAAACTGGTCAAAGTATTGACTAGCATTGCTGGGACTGCCGGTGGAAGCAGGTGTGGGCTCCGTCCAGAGTGTGTGAAGCCCAGGAGAAGGAGGAGCAGTCTACAACACACATTCAATACAAATGACAACATATTTACCTTTTAAGGATCTTTCAACATGAATCATATAGATAGTGTACACCAAAATAAACCCAACCCAAATGAAACACATATTTAGAAAATATTTTATTAAATAGTAATTATTAAATGTCACTCTATGTAAACTGTTATCCAGCATTTTACCACATAACTATACTCAAAACATCAATAAGCAGCACCTGCATGGATTCAGCAGTCATGCTTTTCCTCTGCTGTGCTGACTTCTCCATGGCTTCGCTGAGTGATTTGGCATAATGGATGATGGCTTTGAGCTGAGAATCCGTCAGCACCCACAACAGATCATCCAGAATGAAGAACAGTTTGGATGCCAGCACGTTACAGTCCTTTATCTAAACACAACACAGACAGAATTAAAGGCTTGCAATAACACAATACCTTTTAAATGAGTTCCCATTTGTAGTCTTTAGCTACTTAACAACAAATTAAGCACAATAAAATGCTTTAAAAGACAGGCTTACTCTGCGTTTCAGTGCTATTCGAATGCGTCCCTGGTTGGTGATTAGACGTAATGGTGTATTCCCAAGGTCCTGATCATCACTCTCAATGGCATCAGCCTCGATTCGTAAACTCTGCCAGTTTATTTCTTTGAATGTCAACACCTGAGTATGATAACAAGTGCAATAAACCATTACAGCATCGTTGATTAAACACAAAGACAAATCTAATAGGCAGACAAATGTTTTACAAGCTATTGGTAATGGAAGAATCTCCTTCTAATAGTGGATGACGGCTAACATTTGGCTTGACCGCTGGAATTACTGATTTTGAGGGGAAATATTAGTTCACTGCTAGATTGATTTTCATTTCCAGAAGTATTGATCTGAGCTTGGGATTAAGTTCAACAGTTATCCAGTTTCTGGTAAAGTCAAAGAAAGTTTTTTTTGGCAATGTTTATTGAGATGAAGAGGGGAATGGCATCATTTCATTACTTGTCCATCACATTTTTCCTGCTCCAAACTCTCATTATTGGATCTGCCTTTAAAAAGTAGTCGACCTCTAAAATGAACACATCCTGTTCTTGCACTTTCATAACAGGGGAACAATACATTTTTTGAGATACAAAGATATAAAAGATATAAAAATGCAACATCATTTCTAAAAGAATATTATATACATATCACTTAGCAAGATTACAGTGAAAGAGTTTGTCAATATGAATATGGAGCCCCAAAAATTGTCTGAATATTTTGGCCATTATTTTTACCTCTCCTCTCTTTGGGTCAGTGATGCGGGTGTATCGGAGGTCACTGCGCTGCCATTTGGGGTTCAGGCTGTTCCCTTGTAGCTGCCAGAGCTCGAAGGACGCATGAAAGGCACGAGCTTGCACCTTGATGGTGATGGAGTTGATTCTAACAGACATACCTTCCACCACTTTCTCAGCAAAGCCATACTCACTGTAAAAGCAAATATGGATCAAGTGCACAGAATGTAAGGCAGAGTATTTAAGATCAGGTTCAATAACAGGTAAACTACTAGTTTTGTTCACATTTACCTCTGGCCTGCTGTAATTGCTATAGGAGAAGGCCCATTAGGTGGGCGTGGCTCTTCACATGTCCTCATTTCTACTTCCACCTTATCCAGGAACTGCACAAAACAAGAAACCACGATATTCTAAATACAACCAAGCTTGTGTAAAGAGTGAAAATGCCTACATTTACTAATGATAACGGAAAAGAGAACAGTATCGGGGCAACTAAACATTACAAAACAGTGGAAACCACAACTGGAGTCTTGCCAAAGATATTTTAGTTATAAAGCAGAGGAACAAGCATTGAGAAATGTGCAAGAGCTCCAGAGAAGGATGCAAAGAAAATTCTTACCAAGCAGATGGGACTTGTTTTCAACTTCGTCCATTGTATCTAAAAAAAAAAAAAAAAAGGTTAAAAGGACAGCAACATCAGCAGAGTAAGTCAAAACCACTTCTAGCAGCATTCTGTCCTGTTTATCGCACACAAGGCAAAAAAACATAAGCTCTGACAACATGCACAACGGTTAAAGGAGTCAATGCATTACTGCTGTGAAAAAGGAAAAAGAAAGAAGAAAACTAAAAGTGCAGATGTCAGAGAGCAAATACATTTAAGACTATAACGGACAGTAAAGGTCTGTTCTCTTGGTATTGCCTCTAAGTCTTGGCTGCATTTTGAATTAAATGAAGCATTGAAGAGATTTAAGGTCAACTAACTTACTAAAAAAATCTAGATTAATTGCTTCTCTTATTTCACAACTATTATTACTGCATTTTCTTTTCTTTTCACATTTTCATGCATTGCATTGTTTTAGAGCTATGATAAATGAACGGTAAGTACGAAAACATTTTGGAACATTTTCAGAGGGAATTCTTTGAGGATTTGCCCATATTTGAGGAAAAAAAACCAAGAACCTAATTGTAAAAATGCTACAGGTCTAACATGAATGTGAACATCTATAAAGCCCTAGTATCAACAATTAGGTTCCTGTAAATATTGTGTTAATATTGAAAGCTGGCCTGACAGTAACACATAAGAACAAAACAGGTAACAGCACTGACTTCAACACTAAAAATACTATCCTCAGGACAATGTACACAACAGTAAGAAACAACCGCTAAGAATATCACACTGATGTCAAGAGCAATGCAAAACTATTCAATACGTAATTGATTTTCACCATCACTGGTACAGTTTCATAAGAGGTGATCCACAGAACAGGGCTAGAACCTCAAAAAATTTATTTTACTTCGAAAATGTAATCAATGACCTGGGAAGAAAAAGTGGGTTAGTCTTAGTTAAGAAGTATTTTTGACACTGCCACAGGCATCTAAAAAATGGGAAAATCTATCCACACACTAAAATAAGCGTCAGCAGCACTTGCCAAAAAAGTTTTCACTCAAGAATCAGCAGTTGCTGTGTTACTGATGGTAACACCAATGACCCTCAACATAAAGAATAGATAAAGATAAGGAATGGACGTAAAATAACATGTAATGCATTTAGAATATTACTGATTTATGTGTGAAAATACAATTTTAATGCAGTAATATAATGATGTGCCACAGTTTTGAAAATATGTGCACTTTCCTTTAAGTCAAACACAGAGGACAGAACAGGTTAATTTTGTCACGTTTTAATATTATTTAACTATTCCTTTTTTCAGACAAAGCATAAAATATAAAAGTTTTGTTTTACCTTTACGTGTTTCGATACTACTGCAGATAGCAGTCAAAACATGTAAAGGTAAAATAAAACTCTCACACCATATGCTTTGTCTGAAAAAAGGAACAGTTAACCAGGAGACAGAATGATTACTATCTGGTTAAATGTCTAAAATATTCAGTGCAATAATTGTAAATTGAGGTTTTAGAAAACATAAAGCAGTCAAACAGACAGCTCAATGTACAGTACACCTGGCACTATATCTCTTGGGATCACTCTAGCCTCTGGCCTTTTCTGTTCCCCTGAATTATGTCCTTTCTTGTTATTACATACAACCAGAAATGGTCTGAAGGCTCATAGTGTTCTCAGCAGTGCCTGCAAAACTTATCTCTGTGGGACCGTCACTGCTCATTTCCTCTGGGACGCTACACACTCTGAATATTAAAAACCCAGCCCTTTGACATTAATACAGAGAATATTGTTCTGCAGCTTGAAAATGAAAAACAGAAATGACATGAATGATGATTCCGGCTTTTTGTTCTCTTAGAAAACAGGTAAACGGCTTCACCTTTCAGAACAGCTTTACAATCTGGTTTGACAAGTCAGTGACATACCCTAATGGCAGCTTTGTTGCAGTAGACCCGGGTGACAGCCAGCCATGTAGGCAGGTCAAGCATGTTCTGCAGAACCTCTTCATCCAGCTCAAGATTGGACAGATGTCCCTCCCCTTTCAGTGTGCTCAGGTTGATCTTGTCGGGGGACAGGTTCTTGGTAAACCTAAGAGTAAATGACATTAAATAATAACAAATTGTTTTACTGTTAAAAAAAAACACACACACACACACACATACACATACAACCTTGTATGTATTCAAGTATGTTCATCTGATGTTCAAGAGAGTATATGTCTCTGGTCATCTGAGAGACATATTATGCAGCTTGGCCAAGATTTTTTGCAAGTGGTGCAAGTGAGTGAGTCATCACAAAAAACACAGAGGTCTCTTTGGTACATTTAGGCAGCTGGCAGTATTTCCTTTTAGGTTAAGTTTTCTGAGGGTGCTCCATTAGCCAGGAATAGTCTACCAGCCAACATGGGGTAAAAATACAACAGATGAATAAAACCCACTCAAGTATTTTAACTTTATTTACAGCACATGGCTGAACATGTCTGTTGAATTCATTTGACATTTCAGATATTAACCTCACCAAGACTCTGAGCTGTAGAGTAAAGGTCAAGCTACAAAGTGTGGCTTATAATCAGACATGTCTCAAAACCTTTTCCTCAAATGCCATGTTATACTAACAAACCTGCTAGTAAAAGCTTAAACTCCCCTTACACACTGAACAACAAGATCAACAGCTCCACACCTTTGGAATTAAAACAAATCTGGGTGGTGGCATTCATGATTCACGAGTTATAATATAACTTTGATGTGTCTGTACAACATTTTAGTTTACTAACCTCTGAACAAGAAATATGAACATATATAAATCTGATCTGGAAGAGGTGATTATAAATACATCATTAGAGCCCATACTGGTGCTACAGCTTATTAAACTAGCAATAGAGGCCAAATGCAAAGATTAGAGTGGGTCAAAGACAACAGAAATTCCAGGGCCCAAGACAAGAAAGAAGTCATTGTGCAAACGCGACAAGAAACACTAGTGTTTGGCTTTACAATGAAATATTACAGCACAACAGTATTCTGAAACAACTGACACAGAAGGAGCACCTTGATCAGGAGCATTTCAAACAGACAATTACTATGTGTTAGCTCATTGAGGTTTGAGGCTATGCTATGGGTTACAACACTGATGTCTATATGACTATCTAGATCTGGGTGCATCTTATCTGATGACTCAGAAGCAAAGACACATTGAAAAAGAAAAACAGCCTGAGAAAAAGCCTCTTATCTAACAAACAGCTCTTACTGAGACGTAATCTCAACTGTTACTTTTACATTTTCTGTTTGTCTCTTCTGCAATCCAGCAGGCAGCGGTGTCAAACTGAGAAGAAATTATAATAAATAGAAACAGCAAGCTCAATGTTTTCTGAGCAGAAGGGTTCAAACATTGTAGTGGAGGAAACCCTGTGGAAGGTGACGACCACTCAGTATGATGAAAAAAAATATCAGTATTTTAAAGCAAACAGGTAATAACTGGTTCAGAGAGAGACTGTGATTGGATTTAGGTCAGACAGTGCAGTGACAGTACACATCAACTACCATACACACACACACACACACACACACACACACACACACACACACACACATACACACACACACACA
>JAPTYQ010000028.1:11119283-11138707 GCA_029814465.1 Ostorhinchus cyanosoma | reverse complement strand
TCCTCCAGAAGTTTTCAAAGTGGGTTCAGTTCTGGAGATTGGGCTGCATCTGGTGGTCCATCATCCACACCTTTATGACCAAGCTGAGTCCAGGAGCATTACTGTCCTGATAGAAGAACCAGAACTCAGAGTTTGGGAACAGTGTCAGAGCAGTTTTTAATAGTTATTTTTAGATTCCAATTACTTTTTGCAGAACGAATAACACTGTTTTTGCCTTTTTCAAGATAGAAAGCGATGGCCAAAGTTGTGGTTTTTACTTCTCCTTCTTAAATAAGACATGGATCAGGTGTTTATTCAGTAGAATAAGGTGTGTTTGTGTTGGAATTCAACACACATAGGAATGGAATGGCTGTCATACATGCACACATGATATTTCTGAGGAAGTTGTAGTAGCCTCTTACTTTTTTCCAGAGCTGTATATACTGCTGTCAATGAAGCTGGAATAAAATACCTTTACCTGTGCATATGACATGATTATGACAATGTGATTTATTCTTGATAGATAAAGTAAAATTGGGACTCTGTATGTTATCATTGTACCTGGTCAAAGGTTACTGTTGTGTATAAACAAGAATTAAAAGATTTTTTAAAAATGATTCCAATTTTATAGACAACAGTGCATACGAATCTTTATATAAGTAGATAAATATTCTTTGTCATTGTGGCTTCACGTGTTTCATTGTCATAGTCCACATGATCATAACTATTATTTATTCGCTTTTACTTTCACAAAACCTTTAAACAATAATATTTCAGTTTTTACACTATTGAGTAATTTTTTTTTTCTAATAACAGCATAGAGTTTGATGCAGTTTCATCTTAACATTCCTAAATATAAGGATCAATCTGACAATTAAGAACAGTATTTCACAAAATCCTGACAGAAAACAGAATTAAACCACTAAAAGACACGGCAAGATTGAAAGCGACCAAGGCGGCTGTATAGTTAGAAAAAGTGGAACGAGTGATTCTTAGTTATTTCAATGCACTAAGTCCCAGAAAAGTAAATAGCACAGAACTAATGTCATGTTTACTTTAGGATTGCTTCTGTTTAAATATTGGGCATTGGGGTTTCAGCGCAGCATCACTGCCACTCAACACAATGACACTGTAGAAAATGTCAAACAGGCAATAATGATCATATTTTATGACAATGATGATTCTTTTCAGGATTAAACACATTGAGAATGGGGAGTCCAGGCTATGAACACATGCTGTACTCCACACATCCGCCTCTTTACATCAGTCAACCTAATCCTGACGCCAGGACTTCCTGCTCAGTCAAAGAAGAAGACATCAAACCAACCTGCAGTTTGGTGGAGATCAATGAACACAACTGGTCTGGGGTCTACATGCCTTATTATGACAGACTAGCTCGAGAGGAAAACCCCTGGCTGCTGAGGATGACGGAGGTACCTGCTCCAGCTCCTCCTCCATTCAGGACTGTGGATCTGAGCCCACCTGCACCCACCCAAACCCAAGATCTCCACTCTGAGATGGAGAACCAGGCAGAGGAGCATTGCCTGGAGCAGGTCCATACCATGGTGGTGGGAGAAGTGTTAAAAGACATCGACACAGCTTGTAAATTGCTCAACATTGCACCAGGTAGGACTGAAAACAATCGCCTAGTGTTTCATTATTACACAATGAAAAACAAAAAGCTGACATTAAAAGTGTTGGCAGAAGCTATAATGTCATAACTGGCTAAACAGACCTTCAGAAGCCATCGTTTCTTTGTTTGCTCATATCTCCACACTGATGGTGACACTCGGTGAGTATCTGAGGCCCAGCCCACGTTGTGCAAACTTTACTGTTGACAGAAGCTCATCTTTACTTCTTATGAATTTAGTCTTTATGCAGGCTTGAAAATTGTTCGTTGTGCATGTTCAGTTATTTGCGTTTACTTTGTTACAGCTGGCCTCTAAAGCAACATGGAAATAAAAGAGACATTCATAGTGCCTCAGAGGGTATTTGTAAGAGTATTGGCTGCTGCAGAGGTAGAAACCACATGATTTCTTCTGCAAATCATGCCACAAAAACTCCCTCTGTAATCTTTCTGTTAATGCAAAGAATTAACTCTTAATCTCAATCACAGACCAAAAATAAGGATTAATGTTAAAAAAAAAAAAAGCGTAAACGGTCATATTCTTCATTCTGGTTTCTCATCTATTTTTAACCCTTTAACCCCTAACGTGTCTGTGGTGAGCATTCTGAAAGTGTGATGTATTTTAAATATTCATAAAAATTCAACCGTTTGTGCAATAGGAAAAAAAAATGTAAATGTGCTGATAGAATAGACCGTGTTCTTTACATAGACATCTGAGCATGCTCAGTAGACCCCCTGCCGCTTGTGTAATGAGGGGTAAAACACAGAGCAGTGACTGAAAACCGACTTGATGTAAAAATAGATCTTTCTTTCTTTCTTTCTTTCTTTCTTTCTTTCTTTCTTTCTTTCTTTCTTTCTTTCTTTCTTTCTTTCTTTCTTTCACATCATTTTCCTTGTGTTTTTTTTTGTTTGTTTGTTTTGTTTTTACTGTTGTTTGCAATGTTGTGGTGATTTTCCTTTATTTTTTACTGTGTTTTTACCCAGTTTTGACCCCGTAAGTGCTTTTTGGAGTTCAACCAGGTGGCAAAAAGCAGCTGGACTGATTTAGGAAAAAAAAAAAAAGCGCCCCAAAACAAAAACAACTGGGCCAAAATTCAAATACTTGTTTTTCAGTGTGTTCCAGGTCACAGTTCATGTTCCACCTCCTACATCTCTTACTGATGTTCATTCTGAGTGCCTTTTTTAGTAAAAAACCTGCAAAACTTCCATTCTTTTCTTTGTCTTTTACTGTTATTCCACCTTAGTTTGACCTTAAACACACTGTGAATCAAAACCACTGAAGAAAAGGAACACGAGCAGCTTCACAGTATCCTGTTTCACTGAAATAAAGTCTCAGAAATGAAACGGTTAAACCATTTTTCCTGCAAAGATAACACTGCAACAGGCCCAAATTGGACATTTCAAAGGTGAATAAATTAGGAGCTGCTTAATACTTCTGTCCTCTCACTGTATTTTCCTTATCAGACCCCATGGACTGGACCTGTATGCACGTTCAGAAGTGGCTGCTGTGGACGGAGCATCAGTACAGGCTGCCACAGATCAGTATGGTCTTTCAGGAATTGACCGGGAGTAGCCTGTGCTCCATGACAGAGGCAGACTTCAGACAGAGGACCTTGCAGTTTGGAGACATGTTGTACGCTCATCTGGACATCTGGAGATCAGGTACCAAGGCTGGAAAAGTAAAGGCAAGTGCAAGTATTTAGTGGCGATGATGGTAAAGTTTAACCGGTCATTTCTTTGTTTTTGTTTGTTTCTTAAGCTGCAGCAATGAAGGAGCGTTGTCCGACAGAAAATGGAAAGTCTGGTGAGTACTGAATGTAAGATCCTCTGAGGTGTTACTTTAGTTCAGAGGTGTCAAAGTCTTTTTAGTTCAGGGGCCACATTCAGCCTCATATGATATAAAGTGGGCCGGACTAGTATAATAGTAGAAATAGTAAGATAAGAACTTATAAATGATATCAACTCCAAAGTTTTCTTTATGTTTTTGAGTGAAAAAAGTCAAATTCTGCATGAAAAGTTACATCTATGAACTGTACTTGAACATGACATGAACAAATATGAACAACCTGAAAAATAAGTGTAGTTTTAACACTATTACGCCTTCGTTTATCCTTTCTACCCGTGCATCGCAACTTGGATCTACAAACACACAAAACATTCTGCAACAGGCAGAATGTTGGTACAATTCCACATACTTCTCTTAAGACGTTTCAGGTTGTTCACATTTTTTGGAAAAGGCTAGTCTGCAAATGTAAACATTTTTGTGTTTTTCCCACTAAAAGAAAGAAAAAATTGCTTTTTTGTTATTTATAGGTTATTATAATAGTATTTTTTTGGTCTGACCCACTTTAGATTAAACTGACCCAAAATGATTTTAACACCCATGATTGCTAATATCATGCATTTCACAAACTCCTCCCACAGACCAGATTGGACCCTATGGTGGGCTGGTTTTAGCCCCCAGGCTGCATGTTTGACACCTGTGCCTTAGTTTGTCTGTGGCTTCTGAAACTCTCTTAGGTGATGACGATTCGTGGTCAGACGTGGTCCGTAACTACCCCAGTCAGCCCATCCATCTGTGGCAGTTCCTCAGAGACCTGCTCCGTAAACCTCATAACTACAGCCGCTGCATCCGCTGGCTCAACAAAGAGAAAGGTAAGAAAAGGGTTATGCATCGATAGATCAGTATCAGCTGATATTTACCGATATCACAATATCAGTATCAGTAAACATGTCTTTTCACCAGATGTTTATCTGTCGCTGCATATTAAAGGTTTTTTCATAAATTTGCTTGAGTCTGTGTCGATTCAGACATAATGTGATGAAGGGCTGAAAGATTTTAAAATAGTATTGTATGTTAATGAAAACATCTTTGTTAAAGGGAAGTAAATAATAACAAAAACTGCAAAGAAATTAAAAGTAACATTGAACAGGGTATTGACCAAAATGTAATATAGTTAAAAGTTTAAATATCAGTACTGGTGTAGGCCATGAACTCTAGCAGCATTTGTCTTAGAGAAGAAATATGGTTCAATCTGAATATAAACTAATTTGTTTTAGGAGGAAATACATAACCAGCTCCTATAGTAAGTTTTTTTTTCCGTCTACATGCACCTTGAAAGTGGGTGAAGTGATGCCAGAGCCTTCTATTTAAATATTAGTATTGGCTTAGACTTTTGCAATGGGTGCATTCAGTAGAAATTAGAGCATAACTGTAATTCCATTCCTTTGACTAACCTGTTCTGAGCATTCATTCAATGACACCTTTGGGTTCATCAAACATCAGTATATCAATCATTTGCTTTTACATTTCATCTTCTCTCCACAGGAATTTTTAAAATTGAAGACTCTGCTCACGTGGCCCGTCTTTGGGGCATCAGGAAGAACCGTCCAGCCATGAACTACGACAAACTGAGCCGCTCTATACGCCAGTACTACAAGAAGGGCATCATCCGTAAGCCAGACGTTTCAGGCAGACTGGTCTACCAGTTTGTCCACCCTGTTTGGTGAACAGAACCAGAGGAGAATGAGCTGAAGATGAGCTGAAGATATGCTGGACATACAACAGAAGTAACAGGAACTTGAAAGCCCATTCATTCTATTTGGAGTTTGTTTCAATAGTAAAGACTGCCTACTTTTTAAACATGCACTCCTGCCTGTTGTTATCTTTTAAAACTGGATTTTTTTTCCCCCCAATTCCTTGGTGTAAAGTTTTATTTCATACATCTCTTCTTCCATGTGGAAAGCCTTTAATTTTTTGAGACTTTTGCTTATTCTAATTCAGGCATTATGAGTATTCAGTCATTATTCCAATACAGGGTTGTTTTGATGAATAGATTTTCATTTCTTTTCGGGTTATATTTGGGATTTGTAATAAAACCACAAATTATTACCAAATGTTGTTTGTTTTAAAATAGTAACACATGATAATTCTCCTAAAATTTTTAACAAAAAAACACACAGACGCTACTTTTTTTCAACAAACTTGTTTCCCTTTCAAACCAATATCGCAATATTGACACCATCACAACAAATTTGATTCAGATTTTTCATCACTATCGTCATATTATTATCTGTGATCATAATCATCTTTATGCATATTTAAATGAACTTCTTGTTACATCAAGATGAACAGGCACTACACCAGTTAGGAGATAAAAGTACATCACTAACTATGAACATACATCTTCTAGACCGCTAATATAGGGTTTCCACAACATGAGCTGTTGTCACCCGTGTGCATAAGGAAGAGATCATCAACATAAAAAAGCATTTACATGTACACCTTTTTACTGCCTCAACATGGTTAGGTCTCATTTTCAACTCAACACAGTTGTACAGTTACAATAGAATATAATCTTTAAATTACATCATCATATACAAATCTGACAGCGTGGGATAACGTCACGCTCTTATGGTACACTGACAATTCCATTGCAATGAAATTCATACGATATGGTACCTATTACTTAATATGTTTTCCATTGCTGTTATTTTAATGAAACACATTTACATGTATAACACTACATTTTGTCTTTATAGTCAATCACTTGCAATTTTTTTAAACATTTTTTTCTGTTACATTTACACAACTCATACATACTGGATGACAAAGATGTTTCCCTCAAAATATTAACCTGGTAATGCTGACTGTGTTTGAATTTGCATGTTTTGATGTGTATTGTGTAAAATGTGTATTTAACGTATGTGTGTTTGTGTGTGTCTGTGCATATGTGATGTATATAGAGGATGTGGGACAGTTTGATGGTAGAAGTCCTTTTTGCTATGCTGGACAGCTTTACTCTAAGACACAACTTGTGAGCTGGTGATGTGTTTCTCCTCATGTGTGAGACCCAAACCTGTCGAATCCATTTCCAGACACAGAGCTAAACACATCTGACTGCAGTCCAGTGAAAGTTAAAAACTTCAGGACAACTAAGTTATAAAAAGCATCTCTCCCATCTAATTATTTAATCAGAGATTTAGGTGCAACTCATGGCAAGATAATTCTCTAATCAGATGAATAAAAGTCCTGCTAGAAATTTAATTTCTATGGAGCAAGTTACGGATTTAATAACTAGGTATTGCACTGTGCAAGAATCGTCTTATGTGCAATAGAATCCTGGTGACAAATGTATTCCCTGTGTCATTACACAGTGCTTTACAGATAAATGAAGTTTGGGTGGACTGGGAGGCAGCTACAAGTTGATCTTCACTGAAGCTGTTTTACATGTGATATGTGAAGTTATTGCATGGAGAGAAAAGAGATAACTGATGGTAGCGGGTCATTCTTTGGCTCAGCAGGGAAACGGGCCACATAACTAGTGTTTTTTGCTAGGTAGGGCTTCAAATGACAGTGGAGAACAATGTTTAGACAACATGCCCTCTTTCAAGCCCAAACACTAGTACATTCATGTCCTGTTGGAGAGGCTTCGACTCTCAGACAACAGTCTGTTGCACAGTAATGCATTGACAAGCCTCCATTGGCCCCTTGATCTGGAAGAAAAGTGCCTGGTACAGGCATTGTTCAAAACCCTCCTCTTATAATGCAGTGGCAACCTCAAGAAGATGACTTGATCCAGCTTCAGTCTGAGGGAATGCATCACTTGTGTTTCTTGTTCGCAGTGGTGGAGTAAAATAAGAATTACTGAACCAAGAATGAAAGCTTCTGCAGAAAATGTACTGTGTATCATTTCCATGAATTGCATGACGATGATGTTGTCAAAGACCTTGTGATGCTAAAAAAAAAATGTTGAAAATAAAGCAAACACATAAAATCAGTTCATCAGCAAGCTTCCTCTCATGAAAACAGAAAAACATGCATGTCCAGAAGCATGTGATGTTAGAAGTGAACTCTGCATTGGTAGTTGAAGTGTTGCATCAAGTTGTAGCCTTAAATGAGGCTGCAGGATTCAGGGAATGCAAGTTTTTGCATAGCACATGCTGCTATGCAAGGTCAGAAACAGTTAAAAACACATAGCACTGCACACACTGGAAAAGAGATCGGACCAAATCACAAAGAAAAACAAAAAAACAAAAACAAAAAAGAGGATACTGTCTGTGGTACTTTTAACACTACACAGCATTCCCGATGTAAGAATGACAACGGACCACACACAGCATTAAAAATGCTACACAAAAATGGCATCACACTGTATATACACAATGCAGGTTAGAGAAGCTCATCTTTGTTTAATGGGCATAACTGATTATATTATCTTCCCATTTTCACAAGAGAACAGACTGCAGTATACTGCAAGTTTAAATAAGCTGCATTATACGTTAAATACAGCTACACAGAGAAGCAAAGGTGTTCCTGCACTGTTGTGATGTTATAGCTGAGTGTGTATATACTGGAATAACTGCTGCTCCTGTTTTTCAATGTTTTAAGTCCACCCACCCCAAATGATGGATAAAATATATTATACTGATATACTGTCTTTTAGGTTACTAAGTTTTTATTTAGGCAAGACTGCTTGGCGCGTCTGTTGGGCAGGGGATGTGTTGCTCTTAAGTCTCTGGCTATGTGCGGTGCAATTGGACGGGACAGTTCAAGCTGCCTCCAATGGCATGTCCTTGTCTAGTAACATGACTAGATTGGCTCGACATAATTGGCTGGGTACAGTCCCTCTCGGCCGTTGTCCAAACGACCTCTACACCAGCCTTGTTCGTCTTCATCCTCAGTCTTGGTCAGTTCATCGCCTGTGAAAGAGACACCACTTCTTAATCACTGCGGGATCGTCAATCGTGTAATATAAAATGAAAATATGATTTAATTATCTGCTGAAGGGTTACACAGCTGTAAATTACGACTGAACAACGACTCAATATATTATGACCCCGCCCCCTGAAAGGGAAGGCAAGGGTATTGTTTTATTTTTTGGTTGGTTGGTTTGTTTGTTAACACTTTAGCAACACAAATATTGGTTCAATTCATACCAAATTGGGTTTATAAATTGCCAGTGGTCCAGACTACATGTCATTACATTTTGGGAAAGGTAGGACTAAAGTTCAAATTTTTAGGATTTTCCCATTTACTTAGAATGTGTGAAATACATGCGAGGGGCGGGGCTTGTTGTGCCTGGCACCACTTGATGAAATTGGAATGTGACAACATCCAAACTGCAGGAGCTGCTAATGTTTGATAAAAGTAAAACCATCATCAAACTCTCCTGCCGTTCAAATCCTATTCTGCAGACATGAGGAGACATGCCTGACTGATATCAACCCTCGCAGATATCACATAATCATTTTTACATTTTTATGTGAAAAAGCACAGATATCATTGCGTGCAGCTGCAGTTTCAACACTTTTTTTCTCAGAGTGTGTTTTAAATTGTCAGTGATGTCACTGCAGGGATCTAAAACACACTTTGACTCAGTTTCCACTAGAGTTAGGGTTAATTGTTGGTGAGTGTCTGTAATTTGTTTTACATGTGGCTATTATTGACTAATCACTGTTGTTGTCTATCAGAGAAAGCAGCTTTAGAGTGGAAACCAAGTTGGTGATTTCTGACCATCTGTGCCATGACCAATGCTCTATTTGCTCCCTTATTTACTGCCCCTGCATCCGTCATCTTTGACATATTACAGATTAATAATTCAGTAAACCATCAGTACATATTGGTTTATTTGGATGCTGGTAATAAAAATGACATATCCTGCTTGCTGGCAGCTGATCATTACCTGCTTTGAAGGTCAGTTCATCCTGTTCCTGGCCTTCATAGTCATACAGAGCACGCACACGGACCCCTTTCCCAGTGCTGGAGTCATCTTCAAATGAATTCCCATTCCCTCCATTTTCATTGCCCGAGTACGCAGCGGGCTGTTCGTCATCAGACCACTCAGTCGAGTAAGCTTGGTTCTTATCATAGCTGCTCACACTGGGATCGAGAGAAAACACAGGGTGAGAGCTGATGTTCCTCCATCAAAACAACACACTGAAGACATTTTAAAGCATTAAAACGAAGCTATAATGGCATTAATCTGGTTTTCATGGGACCACTTACAAAAAATGAAAGCATGAGTTGATACTTGTGTACTGTCAGGGTTGTAAACAACTGATTGCTTAAACTTACCTGCTACGGTCACCAGGTGGAGCCACATGGTCGGTGCTTGGAGTGGGTGGGGCTCCATCTGGTTTCTTCTTCTTTGGAGGAGCATTGGCCTGATCTGGATTGTATTCCTGAAGAGAGGAGTGAAAACAAGAAATAAATGAAAGTGGAATGAACAGAAGTAGTAGATCTTACAGGAGGATGAGCCTGGGTTTTTTTATGCAGCTGTTAAGGTTTGATGCTGTACCTCAAACGCAGGCCAGTTCATGTGCATCCCAGGGCCGTGGTTGTTACTGAACCACTTCAGGTCTTCTTGTGTGTTTGCAGCCAAGATCATGCGCTCCAGTTCTCTGTATATTGTGGAATAGCTGAAAATGGAACAAATAGAGTCAGTGAAAGAAGCAGTAGGAACTTAACGTCGATGCCAATTTGGCAACAAGACCTACAGTGTCGTTCAATTTCTTGGTAGATGTCCAAAGCTGGGTCATGGGAAGACGGAAGTGTCTCCCTGAGATATTCTGCTAAAGCTGGAACACCAAACAGTTGATATGTTGAGCCTGAATAATCCTATGTTTGTGGTTAGGACACTGGTGTTTGACTTGTCATAGTGTAAATAAATGCAGTGTGAACCAGATTAAAAAGGATATAATCACACTGTGGATTCACTTTCAAAAACACAGGATGCTAAATACAGATAAATGTGACTGGGTTTAATGTCTAAAATTACTTATTACTTCATTAAGACAAAGATGTTAACAATAAAAACATACAAGACTCATCATACATGCTGAGTTTTTGTCAGATCATATTAAATCCTATTGAATGAACATCATGAACAGTGATTTCCATTCTAAATGAACTAAAACTCAGCCATGATAAGGAGTTTTGTTTTTCTGCAAAGACAAAAGACTGTGAAAAAGCCATGGCAACCAAAACTGGCAGGTCTGCTTAAAGAGCCAGAAAATCTGATTTCCATAGGTCCTGGCTTTGGTGGTAAATGCCGGCTCAAAAGAACCCAAAATGTGACAAGCAGTCACTCTGAGCAAAATGCAGTTTGGCAGAAACCTCATTGCTTGAATCATCAATTAATTAGTGTTGGAAGTCTGGGCCCTAATGAGAAACAAATGCCTGGTTGAGACATGTGTTGAGATGAATCATTCTGATGTGAACTGCACTGAATTCGCAAACTTAATTGATTTTGAATGTGTTTGGATTTTGATTAATTTTCATTACAAGGTATTCAATCAGGTTTGAAAGGACCTTTACCCATAGTGCACGGATCTGCACACAGGTGGAACATGGGTCTGTCAATGTGCTTTTTCAATGTGCAATGAAAATGACTAACAGAAATGGAAATAAAAGAACATAACACTGATATCTATAAATCTTCAGGGAAACTGGTACAGTGCCTTTAACAACATCAACTATGGAAATTGTGAGTGTCTCTTTAAACCCCAAACGAAATATACTTGGATTTATCAGCCATGTCAGACCACATTAATGACAGTAACATTGTACTTTACTGAGTCACATGAGAGAAAACGCAGTGAAGCGAAGGTCAATACAATACAGTTTCTTGCAGCCTGACTAACCTTTGGTTCTCAGTGAGGTTAAGATGGCGTTTGATGTCCAGCAAGGCCTCCTTGAGGAAGGTCAGCCTCTTGACTTCATGCTGCTGGCACTGGTCAAACACCTGCTCCATGCTCTCCATGTACTGAGGGGTGCACTTGTTCAGCTCCTCCAGAGACTTCTCATACTTTTCTTTAGCCTTAGACAGAAAACAGAAAACACAGACAACTGAAGGCCGTGTCTTCCTCTGTTTCATATTTTAAAAGCTGGTTTACTTTGTCTATAAAGTATTTATACAGCCTGAGCCCATGCTTTCAAGGCAGGGACTACAGGTATGGTTTTGTGTTATAAAATACTTCTCCTGACATTTAACAAAAAACATAAGCGAATGATCAAAAATACTACATTTATCATCACTCATTTATACTATTACAACATAATGAGTTTTTCATTTCAGTGACACTATCAGGTGCTCTACAGTATAGAGCAGATTTGAGATAAAGCCTCTACCCATAATATAAGACAAAATAATGTTAATTAGATATAGACCCACTTCTGCTTAAAGGCCCAAAACTACTTTTACAGGGACTTCCAAATGAATTTTTCCTCTACATTTAGCCTTTCCTCAGTTATTTATCACCATTTATTACAACAGCATCCTTCATACTCTGCATTTTTCAGTGAATAACAGACATTTTCTTTCATTTAATTTACTGATCATATACATGTTCTTAAAATCTCAGAGTAAATTCATAGTTTATCATATTATACCGAACACCTATCCAAACATACAATATCTATAATAGCATATAAATGGAGATTATGATATTATGTGTTCTTCTCACTTTCTGCACATCCTGTTTGCATTTGTCCACTTTCTCGTGGAGTTTCTTCTGCTGGTCTGGTGTGACTGAAGCCTCAGTTTTGCCATTGGCCTCTCTGGTTGCAGCCAGCTTCTCCTCCTTACAGGCCATGTGGTAAGCTTTCTTTGCTGTTTCCATCTGTAGGCCCAAACACAGGGAATATCAGGACCTCAGATGTTGAGACGAATGCATGGCTGTGTGTTATTAATAATCAAAGCAGTGAAAGTCTGTTTAAATAAAGCTGCTCATTCCTGTATGTTTTTTGTATGTTATTTCCTCACCTCCTTGAGCTTCTTAGCCCATGGTTTCTGAGCCTTCTTGAAGCCCTCCTCTGCCTCCTTGGCCTCTTTAAATCCTCCGATCATTTGCTTGTGGTACGCTTCCTTCTGCCAGTTTTTCACTTTCTCAATATCATCGTTCACAAGGTTGTTTTTCACGTCTTGGTGCAACTCGCTCACCTTCTCGGCCTCGGTCATCACAGCCAACCAGGCTCTTTCCACGGAGCCATACTGTGGACCTGGGAGACGAACAGAAAAACATATTGAGGATGAAGTAGTCGACGTCTCTTTTCATAACTTCATTTATTTGTTGAACAATTCATTTCTTTGACCCCATTTAAAAAGCTGACCTTTTTCAATTAGCTGTCTCCATCTCTTGGACCAAGCAGTTAGCTGATCACCATAGGCTTTTTCTATCTTGGAACGTTCCTGCAGGCAGCTCATAAGGTCATTACAGAGCCGATGACCATCATCAAACCTCTTGACAGCACGTTTGTAGTTCCCCACCTGCACAGAGACAGAACAAAGGGTTTAGGGGGTAGATTAATGAACCATTGCATGATATATATATTGTATGCAAAACTATGACACATTATGACATAATAATACATGCATTGAACTGAACTGTAAACAAAAATCTGAATAATGATATACTGTGCATAATTGCATACGTATTTGCAAATATACTACAATAGAGTACATTAAATGAATAATAACAACCCCTGCAGCGCCAATAGAATCACTGTTATTAAATGCAAAAATAGTTCCACTTCTTTTAGATCTCGCCACCTTAAGTGGGTCTGCCTTAAAAGCAGTACCAGGCTGACTGGCTCCGCCCCTCCAGTGCCTGCAGGGGGCGTGAGTTCATGGTGCATGATGAAGGGAGGGTAGTGAGGGGGGCTGGGCTCGTGCCTGTGCATGTGTAGTTATGCAATGACATAGGCTTGTGTATTTGTGTTTGTGCGTGTGAGTGTGTGTGTGTGTGTGTGTGTGTGTGTGTGTGTGTGTGTGAGCGTGTTCACTGTGGCTGCTTTAATCTTCTTGAGTGGTGTAATGCAGGCAGACAGATTCTCAGGAATAGACACGAGGTAAAAACAGTAATGCATTGAAACCAGAGATACACTCTAAATACATACATGCATCATCATCACACACATACACACACACACACACACACACAGCTCAGAAAGCCTGTGTGACGTGTTCGCTGGCTGCAGAGCTGTAGTGTGAATGGTTCTGACATGAGCATGCATGTGTGGCTACTGTTTTTGAGATGGGAGCTGCAGGGAGGCAGTGAAACAGGTGTGTGACGGTATGAGTTTTGGCCTGTGTGACAGATTGCTAAGTCACACCATCAACAACACACAGGTGGACTGGTCCTACATATAAAAACACACCTGGGTCTTGTGTTTGCACTGCCTCAACTCAGTGGTGATTATTTCAGAGCATGGTTTCACTTCTCAACTCAGCTGTATTGAATATCAATGTTTCTGATGACAAAACCAGAGAATAAAGTGTATTTTTGGTAGTAATGAGCTGTGTTTGTGTAGTATACAGACGCTATAGGCAGGTGTTTGTGCTGAAAGGATGCTTCAGAGCGGGTGATGACTGAAGCTCTTTGTCCATGTCTCTGTGGCTGAGAGCGATGATACAAAGAAGGCTCTGTTCTGAGGGAATTCATTAACGCTAATTTGGTGGGTTAAAAGTGCACAGACGCATGCACACACACACATATACACACACACACATACGCACACACAAACACACACACACACACATACTGTGTTTGAGCACTGGTGAGGAGGAAAACAACATGGATAATGTTTGTATGTGTTGTGATATTGACATTCGTGACACTATCTGCAGCAAAGGCTCATTATTTGACATATGGAATTATTTTCTTTAAACACTATCTGCAGCAGGATTGCATTTGGGTTTGAAATGCATACAAATTTATACGCCTGTACTGGTTAAAACAAATGCTAGGACTGACAGGAATATAAATAAGGCCACATGCAACTGATTGAAGCTGATATAAGTCCATTTTAAATTATGGACTTTATTTTCTTTTTATGAAGACAAGTGTCCACTGTGCAGATGATAGTTGTATGGTTTTTTTTTTTTTTTTACTTTCTTCTCACATAATGGCTTGTTCGTCAGCCTAATGAGGTGAAGCGATTCCTAATAAGCACACCCCCAAGATAGAAAACATGATGCTGTTGTAATATACCAATGTCTTAACTGGTAATCTATGTATTTGTCCAACAAATTCATGTCCAAGATAAAGGCCGAATGACATCGTTAAAGCTTCTGATAAAAAAAAAAAAAAAAAATTAGTGATGGTAATTTAATTTTCTTGGTTTCATGCTGACTCTGCTGGGATTTTAAGGCTAAAACAATAGTAGAGAAACTGCGGTTTTGTGTGTGTACTGCAGGAAAAGTCTTCAAATCCAACATGAAGGTGTCTGTGTACCTCCCAGAAGCTGTCCATGGTGTCGTCAGCACCTGCACTTTCATCGTAGGAGCCAGACATTTTCCTGGATGTGGCAAAGCACTCTAATGACTAAACCTGTCCTCTGCAGCAGAGCTGGGTTCCTCATGCACTGAAAGAGACAGAGGATACACAATGTCAGACAGTAGCTTTGCATAAATACAGAAACAAACCGGCGCAGCATGCAGACAATAAACATGGCTTCTGTGGAGAAAAAAAAAGTAACACAGCAATTTTCCCTGGCAACTGGAGGGAAGCGTAGAGTGTGGGGGGTTTCTATTTGAGACGTTTATAATAATGAGATAAAAATAGTATCCTCTGCCATGCATACAGCGCTGTGCCCCAAGGAACGTGAAGGGGCATCTTATATTGGCGCGTCCTAGAAAAGACACCAGAGAGACTGCAGCATCAGTGCCGTCACAGAGCTCTGACCCTGAATCCTTAGACAGTGAAAACCCTCTTTGCATTTGACACAACAGCTGAGAGAACATCTTTGTACAAAAGAAATACAAATACACACAGCTCTGGTAAGTCATAGTGTTCAGCCGTCTGGAAAACTAACCCTAACAGTGATTTTTATTTTTTTTCACACCTTAATGATGTGGTTTAATTACCTATTACTGTGTAAGTGCTACAAAATACAGTGGCTGCTGGATTTCCTCCAACATTTAAGGTGATTTATAATTATTTGTTTGACGGCTGGTCGATATCTTACCACCAAGGATAAAACAGAAGAGACTGCTGGATGCTATATTGGTATTGAGCTTTGTTTGAAGCCTAATCCATTTTAGTCACATGACTAATGTCTTTTCCTTGACAGGAATCTCTTCATTGCAAGCAAACTGACAATGACACATATTACAGTAATAATATTAAGGCTTTGTTTACAGTGTTTTTGGCTGCTTGATTTCTTGGTCTTTATAGTATTTTTTTTTTTTTTACAGTATGAAATGCTGTGTTTTTATATTCTGCCTTGAAATATTCCTGTCATTAACAGTCCCATTGTTGTCAATTAGCCTTCTTCTACACTTGACCGCAATTTTTTTTTCTACATCATCTTTCATCCTGGAATGACTCATGAGAAACAACTCTGCATTTAGCTCACTTTGAACTGTCTTAACCTCATTGTATTTATGCACAATAATAATAATGTTCTCATCCTTGTGAGAAAAATAATGGTCCTACAAAGCGAATGGAATGTAGTTCTTATATATTCAGTGTTTTCACAAGGGTTCTCCCATCAAAACGTTATCAGGGGAGCGACAGTAGCCTGTGTGATTGGCTCTGGTTTTGGTCATTCAGGCAGACTCCTCCAGCTCGGTCAGTGTTTCAACAGAGAACAGTCTGACTGAGCCAAGCTGTATTTTGTCAAAGGCCTCAGTTCCTGTCACCAGCCATCACACCAGTCTGTGGGTCTCTTAACAGTCGTGGCTTTCAGACACTGAACGTTCTAAGAGTGCACTCTGTACTGGTGTGTGTGCACTGTCTTTTAAAATACAATAGCACAGTGCAACAAAAATACCAAATAACAATTCCATGATGTTGCAGTTTTATTGTCAGTGTCTGACTCTGACAAAACTTGAGCCTTTCAGTTGTGCTGCAATCAGCAGCAAAGAATTTTTCGGGTAAATCGTCTGCTTCCTGGAAAAGTGGGTCTCACAGGGATATAAGATCCATGTTTTCTGTTCTTGCTGCTTTTCTGTCTTTGCAACACATTTTGATGCAACAATTAGCAACAGTCTACTTTAATTAAAACATTAAACATGAAAACACGACCCAAGATGGTTTACTTAATCTAATGAATAAATGATTTTGTTAAAATCCAGGAAAAAAAATACTGAAAATGCTGATTTGACTCCAGACGTGAACAACAACCTCTAGTTTAATTATTCCACGTTTATAGTAAATAGAGGAGCAATACTTTGAATCATGATGCATTTGAGCACCTTCTTCATGATGTGTGACACATTTTTTATGATAAATCCTCAGCAATCCCCTTCTTAAACATGGCGACATGACCTGTTTCAGTCAGTCTGTAGATGTATGTCAGCCAACGCCACAGCCTGCACAACAAAATCCAAGAATCACCAGCTTTTTCCAGTATATCCCACTTCATCCTTAATGCCACAACAGAAAAGCGGCAGTAAACTACCCCACTGCAGTGGGCTTTTAGTGCCATGTGATGAACATTATGTATGCATATGCTCGACATTAAAATTCAAATTGCAAATTTGCTGGTGAGGTGTTTTGATGACAACAATCCTCCCACCTCCTGTAATCAGTGTGAGGCTTTCTCCTCTGTAAACATAGATATGATTATAGTCACAGCAGGGTTTTGGGCCTCAAATCCCTGCCTAACAGGTCCGATGATGCATTCATATGTGTTAAGAAACACAGATAGCGCTGTGACATAACTGGTTGACTACCCGATGCAAGAAGCAACCCTTTTGTGGCATGTCTTAAATCTCAGAAGCCACGAAAAACAATTGGTCCTAATGCTTGTCCATCAAGTAGCTCGCTGATTAGCTTCTACATCCGTGACTATAACACCTAATGACATCAAAGCCCGTTAAGCTCTGGCAGGATGACAAAATTGCAGCTCATAACAAAACCGTTGATAGTGTAACATTAAATCACATACTGAAACTAAGAAACAGAACTACTTCAGAAAGCATTTAGACGATCAAAACGGCCCCTCACCCATGACCCATACTCTAAACTGGAACTGATTTCAGATTTATTTTAACAGATTATAATAAACACACATTCCTGCTGCTGAAATGAGGAATGAAAACCTGAATGTAGGAAGAAAATGCTTCTGTCAAATAGACTGAGACAGATTTTTTCACAGACTGGACACATGGCCATGAAGCCAGAAGAAAATGCAAGATACTAAATATATTTCTGGTCCAGTGTAGGAGAGAGTCATCTGTCCCATGAGCTAGATAACAGTGGGGGTGGGAGTAGTAAGCATTCTGAAATTGGGGCTTATACTGCAGTTATTGAGGTCAATCCACCTCAGTAGCTGTGAACACACCTCCTATCCCTGGAGTAACACAGGAGAGAGGGAGTTTCAGGAACGATAAGTGGTTCTTTTTTAACATATTTGAGTGGAAACACACTCAAATGTTGCACATCGACACAAACTATAAAACTTACAGAGTCATACTAGCGATGCTTATTCAGCTGTTTGGAACATGTCTCTGAATCACAAACCCGGTGAACACAAGTGCAGGTTTTTTTTTTTGTGAGTTACAAGTGCAGCTCCAAGCGCTTTGCAGTTAAAAGTGTTGAAGGAGTCGTGTGTGATTGCAGAGGCGTTACTGCTGTCTGAAGCTGATACAACAGAAAACAAAAGTTGAAAATATGACACACTTCTACGCTTCAAAAAAAAAGTCGATCAAATTCCACTGCACATCCACCTACCGTAATGTCCTCCATCGTTGCAAAATAAGAAAAAAAAAAAACTTGAAATAAAACTCAACTCCTAAAAATGAATGGCTCCTGTTGGAATAGAATAACACTGTAGTCCAAATGTGTCCTTCAGAGCCGGTGCTTCAAGGGGTAAAGAATATTCAGCAAATTTTTTTATTTTTACAGCTTTGACCTCTGCGGCCAAAGTGAACCCAGAGAGGACGATAAGTCTGACCACACCAGCATGTCTCAGAGGCTGAGGGATAATCCTGCAGTGTGCCACTTGAATAGCTTAGGGGGGGAGGGAGGCAGCTTGGAAGAAGAGCAAAGCAGTGGATAGGACGAGTAAGCCAGAGACAACAGGAGGAATGTGTAATTATGACGTTACGTTCTGTCAGAAAAAAGTCACCGCGACTGCTGATGTACTTTTTGCCTCATGCGTAAAGCCTCGGCAGATGCTTTGCTTTGGTTTGGTTTGGTTTGTGCGGCGGTAAAAGAGAAAGTATACGTTTTAAGTAGTTTAATATAACTGTGTTGAGAGCGTTACAAAAGCAGCGTTACATGTTGAACTCCATTTGAACTGAGTACAGCAACGCACCATGATCGACTCCGTATGCCTAAAGTAAATGCTATTAAGGGACCTGATTAGTCGGTATATTTACGTGCACACTAGTCTGAATTTGACTATATTCAGAACTGCCATGAGAATAGTGTATTCCGCTTTTTTTGTTTCTTTAATTGTATTTTTTAAATTATGTATAATACAAATATAAGGGACATTAAGGATACATTCTGAGGCGCCGCTACCAATTGTGGACCCCATGGAAGGTAAACATTGTGGGTCCAGGGGGGTACGTAGTGTAAAAACTGGAAGTATAGCAGTGGGTTTCACTAGTGCCGTAACAAACGCAACCGGTGCGAAAACAAAAGTGAAACTTAACTTTGGATGTCAGACTCCAGGAGTTGTGCCAAGGTACGTATCACTGTATAATTTCGACTTTTTATCTCATAATTCTGCATTTATCCATAATTATTACCTTTTATCTAACAATTAGGATTTTTTTAATCTCATAATCATGACTTTTTATCTCACAATTTTAAATTTTTATCTTATATTTCTGCATTTATTATCCATAATTATGACCTTTTA
>JAPTYQ010000028.1:11086395-11110245 GCA_029814465.1 Ostorhinchus cyanosoma | reverse complement strand
TTTTTGTCAGTACAATGACATAGATATTGATGTAAGAACTGAAGTGATTTTGGTTATTATCAAGAAAACATGGAAAAATGTCTAGATATCAGCTGTGAAATTAAACTCTTATCAGCTATTTTTGTTGTTATCATTATATTTGTCCAAACAAATGTATCTTTAATGTTACCCGGCATTAAAATGAACAAGAAATGAACAAAAACAAGGGTGGTCTAATAATGTTTTCTGTGACTGTATCATGGTGACAAACAATAATTCTGTCAAAAATCTGTGTTTTGATTTGACCTTATCAGTAAAGCTTTGTGAATAATGGCTGGATAAACACATTAAAAAACATCTTGACTTTCTCTATAACGGCTCTGTGCTGTGCGGTGATGTAAAAGGTGTAAACCTGATCAAAAAGCATGACGTCAATGTGTATTTGTTGATTATAGAGTGATGTCATGGCAACATTGTGAAAAGTCAAAGTAAATGGGTACAGTCTGTCCTCCAGTACATATGAAAAAAAAAAAAATAAATAAAAGCAAAACTAAAAATGTCCAGATCTGATGAGTCATTGCATGGTAAAGTGGTGATCTGAAGTCCTAGAAGAACATTCATGATGAAAGTTGATTTGAGAGTCAGTGGCTACAGCACAAAATAGTGTCAGAATAACACTGGTTATGGTGAAAATACAGCTGATAGTTGTTTTTGTCTTTGCAGATGTATTAACTATACTACTACTGTTTACCCATAAACCCTCAGGCTATAGTCCTAGAACCCAGTTTTTTTTTTTCCCAGTCCAAACTGGGCAGGATCCCTGGAGAAACCGTATGTTGTGAAGTGGGCCATCATGTTCTGATGAGCTGTCTTGAACACACAACAACAGTGAAGTGCACATCAAACAGCAGCTACAGAGAGATGTGGTCATAATGAACGGAGATCAAACAAACAACAAAAAATAAAAAAAATACTGTCCTGGGTTATTATCCTTACCTGTAAGAGGTCTGAAAATACACTACAATCTGTGATAACCTCTTCCAAAAACCAAAGAGACACAAAATGTTACTAATGCTCATACAGACCAACAATCACTAAAAAAGACCTACAAAGGGGATGAAATGCAATTCCGACCCAGTAAATCGATATGATGACTACTCATACACAGAGCAGGTCATAAGAAGAGCAATCCAATGTGGAGATCTCAAATAGGCAACTAAATGACCCATCCCAGTGTTGGCTATTGACAGACACGGACAGCCTCATAAAATATTAAAGCCGCTGCCGAAGAGCTATTAATTTCCTTGACTGGTGCATTTGGAAGTACGCATTAAACAAAGAATTCTAAAAATGCATCCAGATTAGCACGATTGTCTTTGCAGTATCCTCTAAAGCACAGGTGTCAAACATAAGGCCCGGGGGCTAAATCTGCCCCGCCAAAGGGTCCAATCTGGCCCCTAGGATGATCAATTAATGGTGTAAAAATCATTTTAATTCAGGTTCCACATGCAGAATAATTAGATCTCAGTTGGGTCAGAGCAGTAAAATAGGATCATAATAACCTAGTAATAATGAAAACTGCTGATTTTTACCTTGTTTTAGTGTAAAAAAAGTAAAGGTACATGAAAATCTGTATATTAACAAACTATCTTTTTTTTTTTTTTTTTACAAAAAATGTGAATAACCCGAACAAATATGAACAACCAGAAATGTCTTAAGAGAAGTAAGTGTAATTTTACCAATATTCTGCCTTGGACTAAATGTTTTGTGTATTTATAACTGTAATGTAAGCTGTAATTGAGGCGAAATATTGTGAAAATTGCACTTGTTTTTCTTAAGACATTTCAAGTTGATCATGTTATTCAGATTTTTAAGGAAACATTATCATAATATAATTTTACTTTTTTCATTGTTATTATTTTACTGGTCCGACCCATTTGAGATCATATGAGGCTGAATGTGGCCCCTGAACTAAAATACTCTACGGTGACTTTAAACCGAACAGTGTCCATCATTTTTAGAGGACAAACAGCTCAGACAGAGACGACGTACCTTCTCCACCAAAGGGAGGTCAGGTTTCCATAAACCTTCCACAGAGCTGTTGTCCCCTGAAGGAGCTCACCTGCAGACACACCAAAAAGATTTTGGAGTCAGAACTTTCATTATTGAGATTACACACTTTTAAACTGCTCTTAAGGGGAATAAAAAAAAAAAAAAAAAAGGAATCCAATCACACGCATTTGAAACAATCTGTCAAAACAGCAATTATTCTTACAGAGTTAACACTATTGAGACATTTCAGTTGGAACTTTCACAATCAAGAATCCATTAAAACTCGTATCGAGGGGAGAAGATTTCAGGACGTTGCTTCGCTTTGCATTTCATTCCTTCTATCAAACTCACTGATCCCCCACACATATTGAATCTTAATTTGTTTACATGCACCTGGTTGTTGCAGATGATAATGCGGGTATGAATAATTGAAATTCGATAACCTTTTCGTTGACAGCAATAAGTAGCAAAATATGCAGCTCACATTAAGCAAAAGACAACACATACTGCTAAGCCACACAGCAAAACAAACACGCCAAAAAAATGAAAATAAATAAAAAAATAACAGCAATAAAATAAGCATAAGAGGCTGTAAATCTAAGAATATGAACACACACCAGCACTGGATTAATGTCTCCTCCTATATTCATCCAAGCGTGCACATAAAGGGCATTAAAATCTAAAATAAGCAAGAAAAGACACACGACTACGACATTACCGTCCGCATGAGTTACTTCAATGTGGAATTAGGTTAATATGTTTAAATACAACAACAACAACAACAACATACCACAATCCAGACACCACTACTGTTTCAGACCCCTGGGAATCCTTGCATAGATCACAGCACAGTTTTTCCAGGAATTATTCTACTTTCTGTTTTTTTTATATGACAATTTCAGTGATTTTTTTTTTTAAATATCTAAATTTAGACTTCATACACAAATCCCATTTAAGTCACAGTTTCCAGGATTTACATAGAAATAGACTTGCTGCTTTTCTATCTGTATGAACAAGACATTTGAGGTGACTTTTCTTGTGCTATAGGGTACTTTTTTTATATAGTTCTGTGACATTTTGCAGAACAAATAACTCCTAAAAATAGAGGAAAATCATTTCTAAACCAGCCATTATTTGCACCCCTTACCCATCCCGGATTTAATAAATAACTATATTCACTCTTGAAGGTGTAGAAGCTGAAATCAAATAATAAAAAAAAAAAACACCAGAATTTAACAACACACAACTTCCTTCTTCAAGAATCAAATATTCAAGATTTTATATTATGTGTAAAGTCTAGAAACAGGTTTCTGTGACAGAACGCCAAGATGATTTAAGACGTATAAAAATAGAAATAGAATCATTTAACTGGGAACTTAAAACAAACAAAACAGTGACATTTAAGAGTCGCATATAAAAAAAAAAGAATGAGCAAAAAATATAAAACATAAACCACTGTTACTAAGAGAACAAATATATTCACATAAATAAGCAAAGTATGGGTAATAAATATGATAAATATGTTAAATGTGCAAAACTGTCTGAGATGAACAGTATGATATATGCAGCTGTCTCCTCTCTGTCCAAATAAAAAGACTCAATAAAGATGATTTGATATTGTGTCATTGCGCTATAGATGAAAATTAAGCCACTTTCCTGAACTTCCATGTGTCCAGGTCACATCTGACATCATCAGTGATACGTAATTACAGCTGTCAATCAAGTATTTAACCACTTCCTGTCTGAAAACACCAATAATCTTAGAAAATCATGGCATTACAGGATAAATTTTAAAAATACAGAATGCTCTCAGACCACTTTAAATACAAAAAGCTGAAAGGTAATTATGGATTTTTTTCAATTATTTTTTTGTCAAATGATGCTGAAAAACTTTGAAGTAGTGCAGGTTTAAATAGGGCTGTAGGCAAATATCGGTTGCGCAATATATCGCGATATTTCATATCACAATACTCTATCGATATTATAAAGAACTGCATCAATATTTTTAGGCGTTTATTCAAATGCAGACATGGTAGAGGTTCACCTTCGTTTTTCAGTTTTCTTTTTTCTCTTTTTATTAAGCTGTTTTATTCATAGAGCGGGAAATTAAACTGTATTCTCTGTAAAACTTTTTTTTTTTTTTTTTTTTGAGGGGGGGGTTTACCGGTAAAGCCGCAGATGTTATAACTTTATCAAAATCCTGCACTTGAAGTTTTTACAGAAGGAAGTTTTGCAATAAAGCATTAGATCCTGTTCTGATCAAAGTAAACATTTTTTTTTTAGTATTTGTGGTGTAATTAAATAATCTTAAAAAAAAAATAAAAAAATCTGAAGAAACAAAACACAACAAATATCACCTTCTTAACAGTGTCATGATATATTGCAATGTATCGTATCGTGATTCTTGCCAATACACAGCCCTAGGTTTAAATGGGGAAAAAGGTTGTTTTGGTTGATTATTAATTGGTTGGTAAAGGTTTAGAAAGAAATAGAAAAATGACAGTGATAGGAAAATGTGAAGATGCTGAAATAAGAGAAAATAAGTACTTCATGTCACTCCTAATATGAGCAGTTACGTCTTGTGGTTGGTCTGTCTTTAAAAGTGTTTTAATTGTGGATATACATCTCATCTCCTGACCGGTGTCTTAAGTGGTTTTAATAACGGAAGGAGAGAATTTCAGGCGAAAAGGTCATAAAGCAAAGTCAACTATAAGCTCCGTGCGATGGTTTAATGTCATCGCGGTTAACGGCCACTCGTATGTAAAAATGCTGAGTCATGGTCAGTCGAAGCCACGGGGTTTTTCACCTATGACTGGTCATGATTTTGAAGGAGACTGAGATCAGCAGTTTTAATGAAGAAATCCCAGCATGGATTGTGAATTATTTAACAGTTGGACAGAGTTTCGAATCATTTTTTTCTTTTTTTTTTTTTTTGGTCTTCGCTCTATGCATAGGCGAGGAAATTATCTGTGGTTTCTCTTTAAATGTCACACGAATTCTGAATCAGTTCACGAGAAACACACCCTCAAGTGTCTGGAGAATTGACCTGAAACTGCGGGTACATTCAATTAACTGCTAAAAGACGACGCATAAACAAAGCCAGCTGATGTTGCCGTTAAATCATTTAGAGCAGTATTGATTGGAAATCCATTCAAACCCCACCAACAGATGTGCACAGTGGGACTCCATTTTGAAGAACCTAAAAGATCATGAGAGATAGTGACTCAGTGCTCGGCCTCAGCTGGAGCCTCAGGTTAAGCCACAGCTACATACAGTATGAGTGAGCAAACACTGACATGTTGTGGTCAAACTCCAGGTGACACACACCTCACTCACACTACTGTGGATAAGGAAAATACTCTTCAAAGACAAACAAAATCGTCTAAAACTGAATGAATATTAAATGCACCTCTGTTTTTCTCTGGCATAAGGAAGCAAACAGATTCACAGATAAAATAGAGGTTGTTTTTGTTTTCTGAAAGGTGCTCTGGATGCTTTTGATAATCTCCAGTGTCATAAATCTTCTGCCAAGGATAGAGTCTTCCCCTGTGTGTGTTCTCCTCTGCACTGAGAGAAATGAGACAGAGGCTGCCCTTCAGACTCCCTCTCTCTTTTTTCACACCTTGTCAGACACCACTATCTCCTCTCTTAACAGTAGAACAGCAGCCTTTAACCCTTTCGTCAGCGAGCACACGAAAGACAAAAATACAACCGCACTATTTCACACATGGTGCTTTTTTTTTCCTCACCTAGGATGTTTCCTCCAGGTCAGGACTGTCCACAGACACCAAAAACTGTCAATGTACCAATAACAGAAGGGTTGACAACATGAGAAAATGCCATGTTCCTCCATGAGGGATATGGAGTCATAATTGAAAATCTGACTATATAGACGTAACGATTTCACAGAATTTCTCTTCTATTTTTTTTTTTTATGCAAACAAGAAATCAGCTGAGGTCATCTCTGTTCAGTAAATGTTAGGAATTGTATTCTATTAATTGCTGTTTGATCTCAGTCTTTCATTCTTTTCACTTTAACACTATTTTCAAAAACAATGCAACAAATGGAAGAACTCAAAGTCAAAACAGCAGGAATGTCAGTGATGCTTCAATTTCCAAGCTTGTGTTTGTCCTTTGTCACTTTTTACGGACATGACAAAAGGAGACCAAAGTGAAGAGGAGATGGATTAAAATCCACCTAAAACCATTTAGTACAACTCCCTAAAACTATTACATCCTCCTGGCTTATGCATAAGCTGGTGCGCTATCTCTCTGGTAGATGAACATTCAGTTCACAACTACTCTATTCATGGTAAAAGATAACCACAGATCAGGGCAGTGCTTGCATGAGTGCAAGTCATAATTGCATTCTGACAACAAATCCCTGTGCAGGGGGAAGCTGCCTCACCACAATCCAAAACAAAACAAGTCAAGCATGGAAACGCATAAATGGTACCACAAAGTGCAAGAACTGCACACAGAAAATGTGATTTTATTCATAGGCAGAAAGTGTAGCTCTCAAGGACACAGACTCAAACACTTTTAGTCCCAACATTGTAAAAATATATCTCAGTTATTTATACCAAGTTGTATTGAATGAAATCTGAGATATTTATAGATATTGAGGTGTTTTAGCAGGACTATTACAAAATACTAAAACGTTTTCATTCAGAACAGCCTTTATTCTTTTAGCAAACTTCAAGGATACATAAAACTCTGGACACAGCACTTTCTAAAGCAAGATCTCAGCTGATCGATTGATCATCAGATGCTGAAACACTTCGAGGACTTGCTTGGGAGACACTTTTTACTTTTCTTCCCAGTGAAGAGTGAGCAGTCTGCTAATAAAAAGCAAGGACTCTTTAACTCCCCTTTCCGCAATTCAATTGGATTACCCCCCTGACAGTATCATCATCTCCTCACTGCAGCCTCGTGTCAGGCTCTCTTGGGGGCACCTTGGCTGCTGACAGACACGCACTCCAGCGAACACTAAATTCAGCACCACGGACAGCTCCAAAACAAGCTGATGCGGACATAAGCGGCCTGTCAGTCAAGAGCTACGTCACCATGAGACAGAACAGATAACAGGGCCTGATACCAAAACACATGCCCTTTAACTAACAATGCATCCAGTGGGGAGGCAGCTCGACTGGTCTCTACCGCTGTCTGATGCTGTCACAGGGGATACGAACTGCAGGGAATCAGGATTTAGAGAAATGACGCACAGGTAGAGGCTGAAGCATCACAACACCCTTAAAACTAAACAGATCAGTGTGTTGAAGAGATGCCCCAGTCAGCTGTAAGCCTGGATGCATTTCAGCACGGAAGCAGATTTGATGAATGATTAAAAGACCACATGCACCTAATCCCATGTAGAAAACAGGATGCTCCTCCTCTGTGGTGCTGTTGGTTTGTCAGAGAAAAAACAATGACGCTAGAGATGGCTCCTCACTGTGCTGTGACAACCAATTACATAACGTAGGAGCGAATTGCTCTCATTAACATTCGCGTCCATTTCACCAAGAAATCCTCAAATGTACAAGAGGGCGATTCCTGTCTCCATCCAGATTCATTTCTACCTCTTAAGATCCATCTTAAAGGCAAATTACGCACGACATCTTTGATCGACGTTTGTTCCTATAGTCTTGTTTTGCCTCCCCAGATGGTGCATGGAAAGCCACATAAAATGGCAAACCTTTCCCATCCTTCACTACCTTCTCACTCTACTATAATCTATCTAATATGGCTACAGTCTTTTAGAGGACACTGCCATTTTCTGTTTTGCTCGTACGGTGATTAATGTTTAATTAGATAAACATGGAAAACACTTTGCACTGGCACAATTTGGTCACGGAAGTCATATTACACGACAAACACAAGCATCTTCACAGCAAAATCACGCCGCAATAACCTGGTAATTTAAAAATACTGATTAAAAAAAACAAAAAACAATTCAGTAGATCAAGCAAATCGTATAAACGACTTAAGAATATAGTTTCACTGGCGAGCAAAAGCCTGCAATAGTAATCCAAGATGATGCAAGATGGTCCTTTTACCCTTTGTATGCAAACAACCGTACACAACACAAAATGACGCATGCATTAATGAAAACTGCAAAAGCTGCAGCAGGACTGGTAATGAATCTGTAGTACTTGGTCGGTTTGACAGCAGTAAGGGGATCAGACATTCTCCAAACGATGATGATGCGAGATTCCTTTATCGCTGCGTCGCCCTTTGCTAAAAGGATGCTCAGCTTCCTTTTCCCAGTGCAGCAATGTGGCATCAACAAGGAGCAGTCACACACACACCGACTTACCAGAGATACTGCTGCTGAGGTACACTACTAACCAACAGCCTCTGCTGCAAATTATTCAGTATTTCCCCTTGCAGTGACAGAAGGTGACCCTGCGTTCTCTGCAAGACTCTGCATCCACTAGATCACGATGCACGCAGCAAGGGGGAGCTCCACAGCACAGGCGCACGTCGGGGGGATGGCCCAGCTATTTCCTTTCAATGAGCAACAGAAATAGGTTGCAAGGAAGGCAGTGACCTAACTCGAGCCGTACGTGCAGTTTTACTACATGTACATGCATACTTCAGAAAAATCTCCCACAATCTGTCTCATTAATTCAGTGGAACCTGGACAGACGTGCACATTTACACACACAAAGAGATTTTTTTACAATTTGTACTGTTTTATCAGAAATAGCATTTTGTAAAAAAAATTGGGATATTTTTTTCTAATTATAATTACAGAAAAATTATAATTTATGGGAGTTTCAATGATGGGGAGAGCCCTCTATGTGACTTCCACTTTCTAACCAATAAGACGAGCCGTTAGTAAAAGAGGGAGGGGCCTCTTATCTGTCACTCAAGCCCACATTGCACTACACTGCAGGGGAGGTGAAATGTTGTTTTTTTTCTCCTTTGGCTGCCTGCACTGTAAAAAAAAAAAAAAATGGCTACTAGCTCCTTTAAAAATTATAACAACAAAGAGAGAGAGTGAGAGAATATTATTGAATGCACTTTAAAAAATATTACGTTACACATACTATTGTAAAACACACATACTTTATCCAATGTAAACATTTAATGCAATCTTTGGCTATGATTAATTTACAGGACAACAAGATTAGCAGTTTTTATATCATCTTCAAAGATATTCAGTAATATTTATAAAAAAACATGACAAAATCTAATGACCATTTGTTAATTTTGTTCATTACATTTATTCCTTTTTTGAGTCCATTTTGTTGATGGTTTTACAGTTAATTTAACAATTACACTGTGGCCCATTATTTTGTTTTCATGCACAGTCATCTTTTTATTTGTGTTTATACACATCAGTAATCATCTTCAAGTTGGAGCAAAAATTACATATTAAATCCCAGTTACACTTCAACAATAAATCAAAAATAGTCATTTCATGAGATGAGGTAAAAAAAAAAAAAATGCATATTTAATTCCAACTTTATAGGAAACTTTATAAACAGAAAAACACTGATGAAAAGTAAAAATAAACTAAAAGTAGTTGCTTTAGAATCGTAAAAATAATATATAAATAAACATTTCTTCTTCTTTGTTCTGTTTTCTGAAAGTCCAGTTTCTCTGCAAGGATTGAATTGAAAACGAAACATTTGATTGAATTGTTCTCTTTATCCTTATTGTGTGTAGGTAAATGGTGACATGCCTAAGTTTTTTTGTTTTTTTTTAAATAACTATCAAACTTTATGGAGTCTTTTTCATCATCTTTGGCTTTTAAGTGTAAATTTTAATGGATGGATCATGAAGATACAACATTATCTGCCTTCACCTGTCATGGGAGATTCACAAATAAGAGCACTATCCACGCACTGAAGACAAAAATGCATACAATAAATACTAATAAAACACAGTAAAAAGATTTACAAGTCTGGTGCAAAGCAAAATGTATAAAATATCCTTTTAAATAGATCATGTGTTATCAGTCCAACTACATGCGTCCTTATTAAAGCAACTTTTTTAGTGCTTGTTCTCTTGGCGCTCATTGAAAATCACTTTCCATCTAATACACGCAGGAGCTGAGAGTTAGTTTGTGAAGGTTTAAGTGGCTTTTCTACATCCAGTTTATAACATTTATGTTGTACAATGTATCCAAAGAAAGTTGATTTTTCCAGTGACATATTACTGCACAGTTTTTGTTTGTTTAATGCGTTCAAATGCACGATTGTGGGATATCTTAGTCAAACAGTCAGTCCTTGTTTGGAGGTAAAATATGGGAAAATCCTTCCATTGTTGTTCCTTTACATACCATCACAGCACCATCTTCTAAGTTGTTTTTACTCTTAGAAAACATTTACCTGGGGGAGACGTTTGTGTGTGCTATTTAGAAAGTGCAAAGCTGAGTCATTGTCGGACCACTGTGACAGCTGTGTACTGTATGAGTCATTCTAAAAACATCCTTAATAGGCTATTCTTAATCCTAAGTATGTATGAAAATCACAAATTCATCCCATAGCACTTCAAAACTCAGATATTTAGTGACATCTAGTGGTAAAAAACTAACAGAGCAAAAACAGTCTATTCATTTTTATTGCATCGTCTAGTTATAATATGATTTTTTTCTCATTCACATGTCTGATGTAACACCATTCTAAACATTTTACCATTTGATCATTTTAATTCTGTCTGCACAAATCACATTTTTTAATTTATACCGTTAAGTTACATTACGCCATTAAAACACCAGATCTGAGTGAATTAACCACTGTTACAAAATAAAAAAGATATGTTGGTTCAAGTAGATTGATTTATTTCTGAAAATCTATAAGACAAGCTGTAGAACTTTATCTGTAAAGCTGTATTTTATGTCCTTAAACTCCTATTTATAAAAATAAACTATTGCTAAATTCACAAGATTATGAAAACATTGAAACAAACAAAGAAGAAATGACCAAAAAATATTGTAGAAGTGGTTTGTTCTTCTACTCCATTATATTTTAGAAGCAATTATTGGAATATTTTAGAGACAAACTATTACTTGTAGTGAAGGGGGTAACAATCCAGCCAGCCTGTAAAGCCTCACAATATGAAAAATGAAACAGGCTTAGAAAACTGCAGCAATGGGAAACATTCTGGATATACAAACTTTAAGCCACTAAACACCCTGGATTAAATGAAGAGCTTGATTTCACTGTGGTTTCATGGAAGTTTATACTTTTCTCTCCATTATTCATTGTTTTTAAATTTTGTCATTTAGTATTAGGGTTAACACTACCATCTGGTGGTGTTTTTCTGATCAGAGACACAGAAAAATGCATCTTCAAAGAGCAACACGTTGATTTACATTTAAAGATGATTGCATTTCCTCATCCTCCAGGACCAAAATATATAGTTTGAGTAGTTAACTACACAAAAAAAATGCAAAAAGTGACCAGTCCCACAATCAAAATATAGCTTAAATACTAGTTCAGTTTCATGTAGTTCATTACTTCATGGCTCCTAATAACAAATGTATAAGCAGGGATGCACATGACTCTTCATGTATGTTCTCAGAGGAGCACCTGAAGATGTTGCATGGTGCTTACCTTTTCTTTTCTTTTCTTAATTTTTTTTCCTACTTTATTCAATGAAAAAGAATATACAAACAATGTATACAATAAGAAAATAATATGTTTACCAGAGAGAAGTGTTACATAATTATTATAATACAAATATTGATGGTTTCTATAGCCTTTTTGTTTCCAGATTTATCTAAAAGCTTTAAATAAAGTTCAAAATCTTTTAAAAAAATAAATAATATTTGGTTTTGCGTTACAGAACTTATATTTGTAAATAAAAACATTTGCAAGTGAGATAAACAAATTAATTATATATATAAAAAATGGTTTTTCTTCCTTTTTGGAGTATTTGTAAAAACCAAATAATACATTTTCCATGATATAACCAAGTCTCTGAAAACATGGCCAATAAAAAATCTGCTGAAGTCCTTCCACAGTTTCTTGGTGTATGAACAATGCCAGAAGATGTGTAACACAGTCTTTGGATTGTCCCCACAAAAAGAACAATTTAACAATTTATTCTTTTTTGAATTTCAACATGTAGTGGTTAGCAGGGTTATATTTGTGAATAATTCTGAAGGATACTTCTTTAACCTTGTTGGTGATAAGGTATTTATGGGGAATTATTCAAACTTTGATCCAATCAATACCATCGACAAAACAATCCCAATATGACACAGGTATCAAACATGCGACCCGGGGTCCAAATCCCAAATCCGCCAAAGGGTCCAATCCGGCCAGTGGGATGAATTTGTGAAATGCAAAAATTACCCTAAAGATATTAACAATCAATGGTGTCACAGTTATTTTAATTCAGGTTCCACATACAGACCAAGATGATCTCAAGCAGGTCAGACCAGTAGAAAAGTATTATAATAACCTGTAAATAATGACAGATTCAAATTTTCTCAAAAAATGTGAATAACCTGAACAAATATGTCTTAAGAGTATGCGCATTTTACCAATATTCTGTCTATTATTAATGTTTTGTGTATTTGTAATAGTAATGTAAGTTGTAATGCACACGTGTAAATGATAAATTGATAAACTGAGGCAGAATATTGTGAAAATTGCACTTGTTATTCCTAATACATTTCATGTTCATATTATTAATATTTTTAAGGACACTTTGTAGATGTAAATATTATCATAATACCATTTTATTTATTTTACTGCTATTATTTTACAGGCCTAGCCAACTTGAAATCATGTTAGGGGGAATATGGCCTCTGAACTAAAATGAGTTTGACACCCCTGCAATATGATATTACAACAACTTTACTGCTTCCGAAGTAGTTAGCGCCAGATGACGTCACGCCTTACGGAAGCCCCTTTGGTCCAAAATACCAGTTTCGTAACACAGAGGAGGCGATTTTATGAACCGGAAAGTGAAAGGTATGTTAGAAGACCATGCTGATGCGTATCTTTGCACGTTTTTCAGTGGTTATACGGACATTCAGGACCTTTTCTAGATGGTATAAGGCGTAGACCTGCGTATCCCTTAGACTATACTACTGGTTGTTGCAATTTTGACTTTTTCTTGCTAATCCAGTGCAGTGTGTGATTTTGTCCTTTTTTTTTTGCATGGTCATATCGCTTTTATTGTGAAAGGATTTGACCGGAAGTGTGAGTGTTGATGAAGCTAGCGGAAGAAAAGTGAGGTGTTTGCGGAACATAAACCACAAAACATAACGCTAAGAGGAAGCTCGTTTTATGCAGTGAGTGACAATTTGTTTTAATTATTCACAAATGTAATATAGTGCAGTGATAGTCGTGTGGAATATATCTTTTTAGAGGTGGTTTGTCTGAACTTATAAGGCTGTTTATAATGCATGAATGTGATGTCGGTGCAGCTAACGGTACCTGTTTACAGTTAGTAGCTAATGTTGGTGTTACTCGGTTTATGCTGAGTTTTCACAAATGAAGTGGTGACTTTTTGAGTTAGAAACTGCATTTTTTGTATTTAATTTAATGTAAGGGAATGTTATAAGTTGACTGCAACAAGTAAATGTGTTTTGGACTTACCTTGCTACCGGACATACTGGCTAACTACATAACACAAATCACAAGACAGGAACTGAGTTAAACAATGTCTTTTTTTTTTTTACTGTTCTAGTATTTTTGAGACTCCAGTGTTAAATTTAATAATGCAAATAACGTGCTCAGATGATCCAGTCATAGATAGATGAATTATTTTAATGTTGCTCCTATTTCTATGACTGTTTTCCTTATGTTTAATTCCGATTTGCCACCATTACATGACCTTTACACCTTCTTCACACGCTTATTTTAACAGGAAACGTGTAAATTCTTGTCATACTGTGCTCCCTCAGATTTCTTGCTGATTAGGGAGGGCAGAGATACCATGTGCAAGTCACATGAACGACAAGGATGAGGCATAAACAACAAGGGGGCAGTTTGAGGAGAGAGCCACTGCACCGCGTTTTCCAAGGGGAGGGGGTTTGCTGCTTGTAAAAGCCTGACACAAGCAGCCCCCTGTCAACCCCTTCCACCCTGAACTTATGCAATGAACATCACCACTGAGGCCCCTGGCACCACTGATGGGGATGTGGCTGTCACTTATGTGCTGGTGCCATTTTTCCTCATCACTATTATTGGAATCGTTGCAGCTGTAGTAAGTGTCCGCAGGATATTTCACACCACAATGATTTATAGAAAACTCTAAGAATGTCTGCAAACTGTTATATAGAGATTTCTATTTGTGACTGCACTAATATAGCTTCATAACTTTATGGCGGAGGTTAAAATGTGCTATGATGAGACAGATTTAGTGGCCTACTTACCCTGCAAATATGTAATAATATACTTTATTGTGTTTTTTTCAGGTCATGTATATCCGTAAGAAAAGGAGGTAAGACTATCACCTCCTGCTGCTCCTGTTACAGCTATTTTGTGCCATGAAATGACTTACTATTGATTTCATGGCACAACATGCTTGTTTGAAAGTGATTTCATTAACATATTGTTTGATTTGTTTCCCTTAGACTTGACAGGCTGCGCCATCAGCTGTTACCGGTTTACTCATATGATCCATCAGAGGAGCTGAATGAAGCTGAACAGGAGATGTTATGGAGAGAGGAGGACACAAGGGTACGATCAGTCAGGAATTTTTTTGGTTGTTTTTTAAGAAAGTGTAAAGCTTCGTTCTAAGTGAAGTTAGAGGAACACATGCAAATTGGTGATTGGGCAAGTCATGTTCCAGTAACATGTCCGTTACTGTTGACGTGTTACCCCCAGTTTTGTGAAGTGCGGTTGCAACACTTTCTCAAAAAGAGCACCAGTTGCTCAATTCATTACTCACACAGGAACAAGCCTCAATAAGTGCTGTTAGAAGCATGTAGAAGAAATGATCCAAAAAACCTGAGGACAAGTGGATAAATGAGCAAAAGCATGGTTGAAACTACAAAATGATGCACTGGGTGATCAGAAACACTAGGTGGCATTATTACCTATGCTTAAAAGTTTTTAAATGAGTTTTATCCCCATTTATCATCTTCAGACATAGGAACATCGGAGCCATTATGTTCGATTCTTTGGTGCAGTTTCATTGCCAATGCACTCAAATCACCATTAGGATAGTTTTATTTTTAGTGAGATTTTTCCTCTGCTGGTATCCAATACAGTGAGCATTTTTTCTGTCATTCGAAAGAAACATGACTGTCTAGAAATACTGGAAAATCCATAGAGTAAACGCTCAGCTGTTTTCATATGAACCTCATGATGAATGAACTCAATGGAAATCGAATCAATTAGATCTGCTTACACTGTGGGTTGTAGATTATGCACTTTAGCAGCGGCATTGTCTCTATGGATCAATGCTGCAGGGTTTTTTTTGATCATATGAGCAACACAAATTGAATTATACTTCCTTTGTATTACAATGGTGGCAGATGTACCAGGTGCTGATACATATGGTACAGTTTCAACAATTAAAATGTAGACATTCACCTTTACACTGTCACACGTCACCAGTTTTACACACTCTTTATCACTGCCCATAACTCTTATCCTTGGACAAAACTGTAAAATGCTCACTCTTACATGCTTTGTTTTATGTCCTCAGATTATACAAGGCTGGGCCAGAAGTTATCAACAACGACACCCTCTGCTGACCAAAGATGTCAATGCATGATGCTGATGAACTGGCAAAGATTATTTACAGTTTGGAGATGACACTCAGCCAGAGCAATCACTAATTTTCAGAATCATGCACTATGCTCTCACAGTTTTCTTTTTTACAACCATTGACCCTTTAATTTTCAATGCATCAGCAACAATCAGCATTTCTGTAATTCCTGCCTTGCGAAAAGACAGTGACTGTTCATTTGCAAGATTCTAATGCCAATCCTTTGTGCCTAACAGATGCAGTACCTTAAAGTTATTTATTAGAGTATTTATTCAACTTATTTTTTACAGTGGTATTTGGTGAGATAGCTTTAGACCAGTCGCTAATGGCTGACTACTTGTTAATAGTGTTATAGTTTGGATATGGCCAGCAGCTTTTAGATACAATCATTTCTGCAGTGGGAGGCTTCGTGTAGATTATTTTCAGTTTGAGACCCAAAATGTTAAGCATTTAAAGTTTCATACTGATGTAAAGTACTTCAAATCAGCCTTTCAGATGCATTTCAGTTTCATCTTGAGTCCAGTGATAGAACATGCCCACTTTAATTGCTCACATTTTTTAACAATCCGCCTCACCATCCGGAGCTCATTGTGGTTTTGCCAAATCCTATGAGTCTTATCAATGGTATGAAAGGCCAGATATGGAAGTAAATAACACCAACCTCCTCACATCCTTAAATTGAGTCGTGACTAGTGCCCTAAATATGTCCTGTTTAGAAGAAATGGCACCAGCGCAGATTTACCTCGAGGTAAATAATCTGTTCAGATGAATACCATAGGTCTGACTGTATCACCACTCAGGAAAAACTTAATCCATTTTTCTTTCTTGATGAATTTTAATCTTCACTGACCTTTATTTGCCTTAAATTGAAACTTAGTACAATGAAACTGTTGGAACTTTCTGAAGACCTGCACTCAATTCATGTTTTGCTGCAATAGGTTTGACATTTAGGGTGTTTCAACCCAAGACTGAACTTGAACATTTACATGTTTAAGGCCACTTCGAATGTGAAGACATTTTATCATAGACTTAATCATCAGGTGCTCCCATACTGTGTTCACATCATTGTTCATGTGTATCTACTGAAACAAGCCACTTGCCATTTAAACTTTATGAAGGTTACATCTTATAGGACATTTTTTTCACAAGTATAAGGAAGAAAAAAAAGAAGAAATTTTGATGTTAGGTTGCACTGTAAGAATCAAACTACTGATGTAAATGTGAATTTGGAAGCACTGGTATGAAGTTACAGACCGTTGTACAATTTTTTGCTGTGTTGGGAGAGATCAATATGCTGTTGATTTAAGCACTGAGGCTGTAAAATAAATACTATGTCTTTGTCAGTTGCAGCTGTGAATCAGTCGATATATGCAGACAAAATGACAAAGAAAATTTCTCTTTATTGACCATTTCTGATACAAATTGTTGTAGGGCACCATAGAAATATAGACATTGTACATTTATATACGGTGTACATTAAAAAGAATGATCCCATCCTATTGAGTTTACAGTATATAAATGAACGGATGCAAGATGTTGGTATGTAAAATGACACCGATACTGTCGAGAGTAGTTGAAGGATGTTGAAAGAGGTGAGATGAGCATTATGAGTGTATGACCGTTATGATTATGGCGAGGGTGTGTGGTAGTGCCAAATACACAGTGGCCAACAGATCAGTTTAAGTGGAAAGAGCGCCCAGTCTATCACAAACACACATTTTGTCCATGAAAATCGGAACCAACATTTCAGTGCACCAGAAGAATATTATGAAAAAAAAAAAAAAAAGAGGATAAAAACACACCTGCTAATCTACCACAGTCAGCGAACACAGTTGTCAAGCTGACAGGTCTCCCTGACTTGCTTCACACATTAAAAACAACCTGTCTGCAAGTTCTGTTTATGAATGAGCCAAGATGTGCTGCGCATGCACACAATCACAAACCTGGCATCGTAGACACCTCAATACAGTCAGGTAAAAAAAAAAAAAAATTTACACAAACTATGTAATAACGACATCTTTCCAACTCATGCCAGAGGTTACATTAAACAACAGAAAACCAGTTAAATGCAATTATTAGGTAAAGTAAGCTGTTGAGTGAGGTATGAAGTCCCAGGCCTTGAATGGCCTGTTTGCAGTTTTCCGGGTTTCATAACTGAGGTTGTAGCAGCTTAGGTGTGTGAAAAACCCAGTTAAGTGGACTGTGACCAAGAGTTCCCTGACACTTAGAAATACACGCACATCTTTTATTTTTCCTGTAGCAGACCGCATACAACACATCTTTAAAGACTAAGAAAGTATATTAATGTACTAAGTGATGACAGAAGGACTAAGCTAGGTGAAAGCAGTGAGAGCTAGATGGAATGAACAACAAACAGCCCTGTTGGATAGTAGTGCCGCTAACTATCTTTTTTTTTCTTTCTTTTTTTTTTTTTTTTTTTTACAATCACACTCCTTGTTTGACCGGTAGCAGTTCGCCTTACGAGCGATTGAGCGAGCATTTGGAAAACGGAGGACTGTGTGAAGACAAAGACGGCAATGTAACAGCATTTGTAAAAGCTCCCTGAAGAAACGACATGGATGCTCTCAGCCAAGAGTTCTGCCACCTTATCCTTAAAAACACCATTACCAAAAAGATTTGAGCTTTATTATCATATGGAAAAAAAAAAAAAAAAAAAAAAAAAAGCAGCACACATGTTTTAAAATGGTACGTAACCCAGAGGAACAAAAACAGTAAGTATGTTTGGACTACTCGGATTATTAACAATACAATCTCCCCACTACACGCTGAAAACTAAAAAGGAAGTTAAAAAGACTAAACTTAAAACTCATCTACAGAAAGATGGGGTGAAACTGGTAAAGATTACTTGCTCTACTGGTGAGACAGATTTAAGGTGGATAGATTAGATCAGACATAAAGAGACATTTCTACCGCCAGTTACCTATTCTCATCCTAAACTCTGAAGCCCAACTTGTCTAGAATACGATGCAAAAGGATAGGTTAACCACTTCACACAACACACAAAAAAGAAAAAAAATAAAACAGCAAGTTTAGGTAAAATTCACCTTTGTCCAGTACAAAACATGGAGAAAATCTATATGCCCTACCATCTCAGATGCAGGTACAACAAATAAGTAACATTAAGCAGAGAAACCATCTTTACTGGGAGGAGAGGAGGAGGGGGGGAAATGTCCAGGCTCCACGGAGCACACTTTTGTCCAGTATAAAAGACTTGTGATAACATGACATGTAGAGAAAAGGGCTGTTACCTTTCATGTAATTCTTAGATCTATGCTTGAGCAAGGTCCATCGTTCTATCCAGTGCTGTTGCATGATATATGTACTGTATTAACCAGAACTGGGCTGCATCTCCAACACCAGTTCCAGCATATGACCACTGTTCACAACAAAGCTCTCTTGCCAAAGGAGGGTTAACAGTAAGTCAGTATGTTGAGTGAGGTAGCATGCGTTGTGAATTACTGGTCCTCTTCCTCTTCTTCCTCAGATGATTCCTGGGACGCCTTTTCCTCCTTCTCCTGCAGCAGAAAGTGAGGATAAAAAAAAAAAAAGAAAAAGAAAACCCTTAGTCAGACCTCAACTACACCCACCAGGAAAATGCTTCTCAAATGCTCCAAGTGCCATCAACATTCAGCAACAATAGCTGCCTGTGATTCACGTCCCGACATGACTGTTTTTAACTTCAAGAACCGACATGAAAAAAAAAAACAAAACATAAATGTTAATATAAATCCCTTTGATAAACCACTATGGCATGAAGAACACCCAGGGGAAGAGTGAGCCATCTGTAGTGAAAAAGTGATTCAGAGCAGTGAGTCACAATGAGACATCCTGCTTTTTCTTCCACAAACTCACTACTGCCCAAGATGTTCATTCATAAAAATATGAGAGGCTACTAAGGAGGGTAACTTTGGGTCATTCCCTTCTGTGACTAATGCAATCCAGACTTCTTTTAGAGTACGCCCTAACCGCTCATGCACATGACAGAATGTTACTACAAGACCGCAATTTCTTCCTAGATTAAACACATGCTTTTTGACCGGCTGTGCATGGCCAGGCAACTACTTCTGCAGCGTATAAAAAAAAAAAAGAGGAAAAAACAAACAAAAACATCCCAAGCTGTCAGCTGCGCAACACTTGAATTATTAACAAACTCTCAGATTGTACGCGTTACCAAAAAGAGACGAACCTAAATGAAAACACAAGAGTGAAAATGGCTGTGATGAGTAAAAAAAAATGGACTCGTCGAAAGAGGAGGAAGAAGAAGAAGGGGGCAGGAAAGAGAATTAGGAAAATGCGATTTCGCCCTGCAGACACTCATACCAATCATAATTCAATTGGGAGAGGAATGGCATAACAAATGTGAGCATTGATATAACGTGGTCAGAGGGCTCTTACCTCCTTCTTAGGTCTTCCTCTGCGCTTTCCCCCTGCAGATGCAGTTGTTGTTGCCTTCTGTGAATGAAATTGAGAAAGGAAATACAATCAACAAGCAGGATGGGACGTTATATTCCACGTGTGTTGTGCTCTACACCTACAGGGCTGTGCAGACCTCTCTGGTTATATGAGAGGCTGATTTTGGTGATTAGCATTTAAAAAAAAACTGGTATAAACAGTGTAATTTCTGTAGAGCTCTGCCTCGGTTTGCCTGGAGATGGCAGTAGTACCTCTGTAATAAGCCAGATGGAAAGGGGGCATTGGGTTCATTGGCTATTATCTGGAAGGCCGACAGGAACTGCACACAGGGCACTCCAGTTCGCTGGCCACCTGGTCTGAGGCTCAGAGACAGCTGGTGGAACCGAGCAGAGACAAAACCTCCACGGCTTGACCCTCGCTACCAAATCTATATCATACATGCATGCGCGTTCGCTCGCAGCCTCTCTCCCTCTCTGCTTCTACCATACATAGCTGCAAAGACAGAGCGCACGGGGGAGCTGGAGGGTTGGGGCGAAGGAGAAAATCAGTTGTTGCTATGGAGACGACAGGCAGAGAAGAACTAGGGCTGTGTGCTGGGTGGGGGCGGAGGGGTGCTTAGTGTCAGCTTGGAAACAGTCTTGCGGCCTCTGCACCTGCACTGCACTGTGCATGACAAGCTGCAGGAAGCTGGAGGACAGGAAGTACATGAGTGAGCATCACTCAGAAAAAAAAAAAAAAAAAAGTGTAAGGCAATAAAGCGAGGTCTTTTACAATGGGAAACCCTAACCTGGCTATTTTTGACACCAAGAGGAGGAGAGGGGTGGTGGTGGTTGGGGGGGGGGGGCTAAATTGCAGCCAACCAATAAATCACTAGTAACAACAGGACATCCTTTAAAGAGGATGAGGTTAGCTACCGTTGAAATTTTGATTAACTAAAAGAAATCAGGGGTTGCGAAAAGGAAGCACTTGCGAGATAAGATGGCAACTATTATTACAATCACAGGGCTGTTTGTGTGTTCAGGACGAGACTTAGCTGACATGAACATGACGTGGAGAGAAAAAAAAAAAAAAACAATCCTACAGACAACATTGACTTACTTTGCCCTTGTTGCTCGTCTTGTTTTTGCTGCCCTTCGGCCGTCCTCTGGGCCTCTTTGGAGTGGGTGAACCACTGGGCTCCTGGAAAGTCAAGACAGTCAATCACAACGTTAGCATGACACACACACACACACCAAAAAAAAAAACACTAATTTTTCGGTTTATTTTTAGATTTGTCAGTTCGAGTCTTCTCCTACATGACACTAAGTCGACTAATTCAAGGTCGGTGTAACTGACACGTACTTAAAGGCTGACAGGTGGTCAGTGCCACAGGTTGCCATGGTCTGACATGAAAACAAACTATGGAAAATACTGTTGTCTCAAACTCACCGCATGCATTTAGGAGAACTACACGTTAAAATACAACACATGGAGCCATATTTGGATGTGATGTGACCCAGTATTTACCATCAAACCAAACATGCAAAAGGGGGCTGAGTAAGATAAGGCATCTTAAGTGTGAGATAAGGCATCTTATTCTTGTGATAATTTGTGGCTGAGAGCTATGTCATGGCAGACTCATCTCCTGTTGCATTTCCACCATGTTTACAACCGCAGCTCATAGCAACCGAGCAATTCAATACGAAAACACAGGGCGTTGAGTGACAGCTATATGAGCCATTCTGTGCTTTGACTCTGCTATGTCATCCATTAAATGACGAGCAGAGGTGGGCAAGTGAGGGGGGTTAAAACCGGTTTAAAGGTGTTGGATTACAGGTTGCTTACAATCCAATGAAACTCACAGGAAGTGTGTCGAGGATGTCTACATTTACACTGATCAGGGTGAGCAAATGGTCACAAGGGCTTGTTACAGCCATGTCTGGAGTCTTCATTTCATAGAAGGATCAGTGAAATGCACACATGAGCATCTCACCTGCAACCACCTGGATTTAACATTAAACAGGTTTTATTCTATTCTATTCCCTAAGGTGGGAGCTTACCTTAACAGATCTGGGTCAGTGATGTTTTAATGCACATGCAAACCTCTTATAATGGCACACTTTTCCCGCAAACATGCAAATGAAGAAGAAGGGGAAAAAAATTAATAGCACTACTTACGTCAGAGGATTTTACCTGGGGCTGCTTACGGGGTCTTCCACGCCCCCTCTTCTCGGTTCCCTCCTTCTCTTTCGGTGAGACTGTCCCCTTGTCGCTCATGTTTGCTTAGCTTTCAGACCTAGGAAATAAATCACACTGGTCAAGACGCGCAAAGCAAGACAAAGTGTCGGGTTTACGCACAGTAAATACCCGGGGCCATTAAACTCACTGACCGCAACAAAGCAAAAAAAAAAACAAAAAAAACCGCACATCGGTAACATGTTTAACTCAATTAATCCGCGCTGATTTCCAGGTCTATTTCGGTCTCCATTACATGGTACAACGGAGCCGCACAAACAAGGGATTGACACCAAACCGGCTCCGATGATAGAGCAAAGCCTCAGTAGGCGGTCGGAGGCCTGCACAGACCTGCAAAGGCGACTCTACTAAAACCGGGTTTGCAGGCCCGATTTCGGTTTGGCTTGTCCGGTAACGGGGCCTTGCACATGAAACTATCCCACAGCATGTCTGCACGCCGGGGGCCGTGGAGGGAGATCACCGCCTTTTACGCACACAATAGCCGGCGTGCGCTTCCTCCATTGGGGTTTCAATCCTTCAACCTTGCACGAATGATCTAGTTTAAAGAAGAAATAAATCAATCAATCAGGGAAGGAAGAAGCGTACGAAATGCAGAAAAAAACCTAAAGGGTTGAACCGAAAGCGGCGGCAGCGGCGGTAGTGGTGGTGGTGGTGGCGGTAGAGGGAGGGAAAAAAAAAAGCCCGAGCGAGAGCAACAAAAGGCGGATTCAAATCTCCGGCGTGCAGCCTCTTCTCTCCCGGAGCTCCTGTTAAAACACATTAAAAGCGACTTGTGCATTGCAAAGTGAACTCAATCGACGTCTCTATCCTTGCACTCACCTCCTTCAATAGGAAATTAATAATAAGGCGAAATGTTTCCTTTAAGCCTGGCTGGTTATACCCGGTTAAAAAGCCTTGCACCGATCTATAGGCTACAGCTTTTATTCGTCAGACAAACACACAGCCCGCCCCTTTAAAATCCCAGCTCATGCAGTGTTTTAAAAACACAGTTATGAATCGGAAACGAAAAGAGCAAATAATAATAATACAAAATAATAATACAAAAAAAAATACAAAAAAAATCAATAATAGAATTTGAAAAAAAAAATAAAAAAAAATAAAAATGTGTGTGATATTTACCAGCAGGTTGAGTTTATTCCAACGGTGTCCTAAATATAGCATGTGCGTCTTGTCTCCTGCAGATAAAGGAAAAAGGCGCCAGCCAGGAGGAGTTTTGGGGGCAATTTAAAGAGCCGCCCTCATGGGAGAAGAAACACTGGAGGGCGGAGATATGATAAATGGGCCACCAACAGTACTAGAGGAGCCCACACCCCCCCACACACACACCCCCACACCCTCCTCCTCCTCCTCCTTTTGGGCCCCTCTCCCCCCAAGTTGATATCCAAAACACCCAAAAATGTGCAACAGTTTTTCCAACTCTACTGTAGCCAATAATAAAATATATACAATGTAAATAATAGAAAT
>JAPTYQ010000028.1:11075727-11086327 GCA_029814465.1 Ostorhinchus cyanosoma | reverse complement strand
CTCCCTACATAAACAAACACTTTTCCAAGCTGGTACAAAGCTTTCTCTTAAATGTTATCCCTGTAAGACCATTTGCAAATATTTCACAGCGTGTTTTCATGCTAAAGAAAGTCAACAGCGGTGTGTAAATAAAACAGCAGGTAAAAATGGAGTGTAGGTGTGGTAGGAGGTTCGGTTTGAGGTTACAGGTTCAAGTTATTTTCAGGATTTCATTGAAGTTATGTAACTTTAACAGAGGAAATAATGCAGAGGAGTCCTAAAAGAATAGATTAAACTCAATACTTTAAAGTAATGGAAGTGCATGTTTGGGGTTTTTAACAGGGAAATTGTAGTTACATTTCTATCCACATGTTTTTTTTTTCATATATATACCTACTTTATAAGCTTTAAATCACCAATATTTTGATTATTAAGTTTAATTTAACTGCACAGATTTGAGTTACATTCATCAGATCATCACAAGCAAACTATAATGATCCATCACTGAAATGAAAAGTGAAATTTAAGTTTGTTGTGCGAAAAATTTTGTAGAAAGCTAATTCCTTTTGATATTTATAGTACACACTAGAAAATGTGTAAATGTGAGCAACTCATCTGAGGAATTCTGTTTGTTTAATTTGAAGTTTGCTATGAACTTTTTTCTGAATTCATCATTATTATTATTATTATTATTATTATCAAACACGCTCTAAGTGATTTAGAAATGCTGATAGCTTTATTTAAATTATATTTTTGACAAATGTATTCCTTTTCGCATAAAAATAAGCTATATTTTGGAATTTGGGATAATAAATGCACTTTTTCCAGCCTGTGTGTGCTGTTCGTAGTTGTATATAGTTTGACATTATAAGAAAAATATGATACATTTGTTCATTTTCCTATTTTTTGTAAAGTGTTGCCTATTTGCTTAATCGTTACACCTTATATTCTGTAATGAGCTCTTGTCTTCTTTAATAAAAATAGTTGATGAAATTGTAAGAAACCACCCACAAGTTTAATGCTACCAAAAAAAACAAAAAAACAACTGAAACTCATTATAACACAGTTTAAAAAGTCTGTTTTCATTTTTTAACAAAAGTTCACATGTCTCTGCAGCAGTGCATTGTGGATCATTCAGTCTTAAATACGACTCTGGGTCAGTTAATAAGTAATGTAACTACTATGTTAAGCACCTTCTACCTCTTACATTCATACACCAGGAATGGAGCCTTTACGTTGGCCCTATCAGGAGTCTGTGAAGCCTTTTACATGTGAAAAAAGAAAAACATGTGATGCATGATTGGGGTGTATTTAGAGGAGACGAGGCAAGAAGGTACACTAGAAGAAGCCTGAAACCACCTACTGGTACTTTCACACAAGGGTTTTTGATGTAAATGAGCTGCCCATCTGGAGTTGATGGGTCCTTTACGCAATTGAAAACAGATACTGAGAATGTAGAGTGGTTGAACATAGTTTTACGTATGTGTGTATTTCATCCTTCCGTCCCGTCTGCCATGTGAAAACCTAAAGAACGTAATGCAAATGAACACGTCACATACTTTTTTGCACCGTAGCTCCGTTAACGCCTGCAGATAGAGCACTTAGATATCAATGTACTGTACATACATGATGAGGAGAGAACGGAGGGAGTTAGTGAAAAGGAGATTGCATAGGGTATGAATGAGAGAGCGCTTTTCTCAATGAGTCCAATGTTCTGCTCAGCATGTGCTTGCCTGGCATGCCACCCCTCTCCCACCCCATTTCTCACTCTATTCACTTCCTTCCTCTCTGTCTTCCCCAAATACTTCAGCCCCATCCCCCACACCCTCACACATCTCTGCCATACCCAGCCCCTCACTCTGTGGATGGAGACAGGGAAATAGGTCCACTCAGTGTGTGTGTGTGTGTGTTTGTGTGAGGAATGTTGTCCTTTTCAACCACTGGCACCACCTGGAGACCGATGAGGGGACTGGATAGTATGATAACACAAAACAAAAGTGAGAATTTTAGATGGAGAATTGAAAATAAACCGATGAAAACTAAAAATAAATAAATAATAAATAAATACATGAGAGGATATTGTCACCTTCCTTAAATATTTTTTTCAGGAAACACAAAATAAAATTAGCCATACACTAAGTATTTAATCATTTAGGAAAAAAAAGGCATTTTTATCCCAAAAAAAATGATGTAATTATTTTAGGAAGATGATGATATAATGACACCATTCTGTGAATTCATTCCTCATTAAAGATATTCCATTTGCTGAATTTGATTGTATATCAACTCAAACCAGTGTTATCACTTTATAGCGATTCGTCAGCAGTTTGATCCATAATACGCTTTTGTTTTAGGTGAAATGTTTGTTTCTTTTCAGGTTGAGATAAACTTCTCGAACCAACATCGTCATCAAAAGTATGACCCTGACTTTCACTGAATGCTCCAGGTGTGTTTCTACCCACTCCGTTCGGTTTCCTTGGGATTATTTTGCAATTCTTTTGTATTTATTTCTTCAGCCAAATCTTAACCTGTGGAACAACAAAAAGCCTGAACTGTGAACCACTTTGAATTTAAATGCTAATCAAATCTTACAGGAGACAAACACTTCCACATCAGCCATCCTCTTCAGAGCCGTCTCCTGGCTCATGAACTCACGGCAGCTCAGGGCAGACAGAATCCTATTAACCATTGGGGGGGGTCTTGACCCACTTTGGCATGCTCACCCCTCCCCCACGCCTGTCCTCCTGCCCTTTTTTTTTTTCTCCTACTATATGCTCATCAGTCCTCCCCTACAGTACGCTCTATAGCTCATTCTAGCAATCCATTTTTAGGCGCTGTATAAACCACAAGACGTCTGCAGCCAAACCAACTAACAGATGTGGACAAAACATCCTATTCCTGCCTGTGCCTGGGTTTCCCCCTGCTTGTGCTGCTGTTGGCCCTGGATGAGCCTGAACATGACTAACACACACACACACACACACACACACACACACACACACACACACACACACGCCACTCACATCCTCCCTGTCGTCCTCCAAAGAGGAGATGAAGGAAAAAAAAAAAAAAAAGAGCCAGAAAGAAGCGGGAGTGAGGGACACAGAGAGAAAATCCACTGGGAGGGGAGAGGAAAAGTGTGGGAGCAAGTTGAAAGGCAAGGTGGGCGGGGATGAGAATATGTGTGTGGGTGTCTTTTATACTTCTGTGAGGGGGCGGATAGAGGTTAGTGGGCGGGGGATGGGGCCCGGCTGATTCAGTGCGCTCATGAGTAGTATCTGACTCACACAAACACAGGAAGTAGCGCGTGCTGCTTGTTTAGTGAACACAGCACTGTATTTATGTGAGACTCCTATATGAATGGGATAATAGAGGTACTTAAACGACCTAATTTCTCCTCCGTACATCGGTCACTGAGTCACGGTTCCACTCTCCCTTTCAAATAGTTTCACCTCCTTCCACATCCTGAGATTTTTGGACCGGTGTCCAGCGGGTGCATCAGTCATACTGTGTGACTCAAGTGTTTGCAATTTCTGAGGATGAAAACATTGCCATATTTAAAATTTCCTTCTGCAACAAACGTCTCAACATGTCAGCCGAGGTGTAATTCAGCTTCACTTTTAGGCTTTGAAAACTACAATAGTATTTCCATTTTTATATCGGTATTATAACGGTGATCTATGGAGCTTCTGCAGGTCTTGATGCCTTCGTCTGTGAATGACAGTTCATTTTGTGCGTTCACAGAAAGGTCAGAGGTCAGGGTCATCTGAGGTGCACGCCGTCTCAAGATGACGGATGAATGTCGCCGTAGCTTTTCAAATATGAAATGTTTATCATAAATCTGGACTGATTCTCTTAACTAACTACTATATCATGCGTATAAAAACTACTGTTCTTTCTTGATGAATGGTGATCAGAAGAATTAATAGGGAAGTTAGTTTTGTTATCACATCTTCTATGTGAAGTTTAACCATTTCAATGGATGTGGATGGTTGGAAAAGCACAGTCTGCTTCTTCACCAATAGGTGGCAGAAGGAGATTAGCTTTGGAAAATGTGACATCCCTGAGAACTGACACCATCTGGTGGCTTTCTCTGCACATAAACAGTATCTGGGTGAGAATATATTTATTTTCCTTAAGAAATTATTTACTGCTTATTTACACTCCAGGGAAGGAGAACAATTATCACCCCACCTCCTCTCCATCTCACCATCACCCCCCGCTGTCACCGGATTTTCTCCAGAGACTTGCCTATGCTGAAGTGTTTTTGTTGTTGTCACCCTTCCATGCATCTCAGGAATAAAACACACCTCAGCTGCTGTTGTCAAGGCCTCCTGCTGGCAGAGGAGCACAGATGACAGTGATGTCCAGCAGAGGGTAGTCTTACCCTGAGAAAAGCAGCACTGAGAATGTAGGTAAAGGAGGTTTCCCATCCTGCAGAACTAAAATAATGCAGTAAACACGCATCAATAAAATTTATCACATTGGCTGTATAGTTCCTGAACTATAAAGGCAGACAGATCATTGATCGCCTTTAGAAATTTATGTTGAATTAAAGAGAAGCTTATGTAAAATTCAGAATGTTTTAAGGAGCCATTTTGCAGGTATCCTCAATTTCTTCATTAACGTTCATGAAAAATAGAACAGACTCCACATTCTTTTTTTGATTTAATGCCTGTGCTCTAGAAATGACAAACAGAAGAAGCTGAATTAAGTTACTAATTAATTCAAATGACCCTCATCAGGTCTAAATCCAACTAAAGTAGAGCAAGCAAAGGAACTCTGTCAGTCTGACAGATGAGCGTATGTTCACAGCGGATGGGAGGGGTAATAGATGAGAGTCACCTTGGTGACGGTGCATCTGGAGTTTTAGAATTCACGCTACCCCTCTCTGTCTTACCTGATTGATCAAAAGGGAAGAGGCCCGCCTTCCCATTTTGGACCTGTCACATTCCGCCGTGGCAGCTGCAGTCCCTGGAGAAAGTCAGCGGTCTGGGCCACATCTGCGCCGGTCCCCTATAGAGGCGATCTGTGTAGAGTTTTATCACTGTTTTTATTTCCAGTGGGAACCGAGAGCAGATTCTCTCAGAGTGCTGATGTGATGACCACAACAACAAATAAGAGCCAGGCTTTACAGTTGAGGATAAAAGGTTTACAAACTCCTCTACAAAACAGGTGCTTGGCTCAGCTGCAGAGTTGAGTCACTTCAGCATTTGTCTTATTGATTGCATTTTGACTGGCATTCCCTGTGCAGGCAAATTGGAAGGAGAGCACATCTACTTCTACACCGGAGCAAAAACAATTGGACTGAAAATAGAGGGACACTTTACATTTTAAGAGTACATAGTGTTACCTACTGTAGTTTTGTGGCACAATATTGTCTTTTAGCCATAGCTGAGACAGCAGGGTTATTTCATCTATTACTTGACTGAAAGACATAATAATTAAGGTTTGTGCAAAAATATTCAGTTTTTTTTTCCTTTAGACACATACACTGAATATAATGTAAATATGTGTTAAATCTTTTGATAAATAACATAGACACTTCCTTGCTCAGCGTCTAGACAGAATAAGTGGTGGTTTTATGTGTGCTCTTTTACCTGGACCCTGCACTCCAGCTGTTGTAGCCAAGACGTCCCACAGCGGTGATCAGTTGACAGATCCCTCCCTGACACCAGGATGTCCGTCTCTGGCCTTGACCACATCACAGTGTTTGGTATCCTGTATGACTGGGTGTCAGATAGCTGTCTATTGATGAATGATTTGAGTTGCTGAAGATGGACGGCGGTGCTGCCACCCACAGGGGTCTAGTTGAGACGGATGGGTCCATTTGTAATGCAGAGGGGGCTCCACAGCTACATTAACTATTAAAGTGTGGTTATCTCAGGGTAATGGTACGCCAGCAGCCCTGAAACAAACTATATCAAGAGAAAGTAATTCTAATGGTGATGTACAGGGCCTGTTTCTGGAGAATACACTGCAGGGCCCATTAGCACATCTGACTAATTATTAGTGCAAGGTCTCAAATTGTTTAAAAAGTAAACAAACAGGTAAACAGACATCTCTTACCTAAAAACAAAGGGGATTTTACACTTTCAGACTGAGCTGCATTTCGATGTAATTAAACCTGAATGCCATCTACTCTTAGCCACTTCTTTTGGTTTACTTAGCCATTCACTTCTGACATTTGGTTACTCTGACTATAAAGTGCCTCTTTGTCTTAAGTGCACACACACACACTTTACTTTGCGGGACCAAATAGCACTAACCTTGCATTAAATGGAGTAAAATGCCTTGGCACAGAAGCTAGACTTGCCAGCAAGCTCGAAATGATATAGTTACCGGCGGTGTGATCTTCAGTACTGCCAGCAAATGAAACAGAGACCTGTGAAGTGCTGAGGGCAGTGAATGTCTACAAAGGGCCTCACCTCTGGGTGGCTTTAATGTTTATTTTAACTCACCAACAGGAGGGCTGAGGGAGGTCACTTGTTACCCTCACTGCAGATGGTCAATAGCTTTGTCTGTTGCCCCACTCCTCCTGCGGCAAAAGCCTGAGGAGAAAGGAAATAAAACTGATCCCACCCTAGCCTTCCCCATTCTCATTTTGTCACTCTGACGCCTGTCTTGTAAATGTGCCCTCGGAGTCGATTGGCCTGAGGGATGGAGGAGCACAGGGAGTAGCGGGGTGCAGGACTGGACCATCCATCCTGGGTACCCGGAAAGGGAGCAGGGTGGCGTTACACCTGCTTGCTGAATAAATCATCGCTTAGTCCATTCTGCAGCTGCAGTCCAATTAACCAAAGGGGCCCCTGTGAATGCAGGAAGGTGTATGATTAATTACACAGTTCTGACAATGTACAGTACACCAAAGCTCACAATATCCCAAAGGGCAAATAAAAGCACGGCTTTACTTTGCCGATTTCAGCTTCCTTCTCAAATATTGTTCCTTTGGCATTTTTACAATTTTGCTGACCCGACTAATTATGATTATATGTGATGTGCAGACCACGAAAACATGCAAGTTAATGTAGCCGCAACTGCAAACTTTGACTCGATGCAAATTCAAGCATTAAACAACTAACTAAAATCAACTCCGAGGATTTCACCTCTCACATGCCAAACCCGCTCGGAATAGTAATTTAGGGTGCAATTATTTCCTTTCACATGGCCCGTGACAAAGCTCTTAGCGCTGCAGCTCATTTAAATAGTGCCTTTAATTGAACATAAAAAGGCAGAGGACAAGGTGGAAGGGAAAGGTTAACGGGACTGACACAAAGGGCAGACAGCGGAGGAAATCTAGCCTTAAGTGTCACATCTTGCTTGCATCACAGCCCATACAAGGAGCCAATTAGGCCCGGTCAGTAATTAAACCAAGTCCAACAGCCGCGCTCTGGCCTTAGCTTTACGGCGGATTACAGCTCTCACCAAGACTAGAGCTAGTAATGACCCCCATCCTTCTATCAATGATATGATAACACACTGAAGTTTGACTGCTGCCACTTTCCAACAGAAAGGTCACAGTTGATGTAATAAATGAGAACAAAAGAAAGGAGAGACAAGACAGTAATTGGAGGAGGATTTGGTCACAGAGGGGACGAGACTGCATCGCCTTTCGCTTTACTTTTCACCAAAGTTCAACTTGATGCAGAATATAACCAGTATACGCTTTGTTTCTGCAGCTTTCTGTGTGACTTGGTATAAATAAACGCTGAATTTTATAACCTGAAATTTGTATGCTTGTTAAATATACTTATGAAACTGTGATTCTGTCTCGCTAAAGGAATAAACTGGCTTTAGCAAAGATTTCCATGGGAACAACAGAATAAATATAGCTATGGTGTCTTTGTTTCACAGTAGAACAGGTGGCATATGTGCGCGATAGGGGACTTGATCAAAAACAAAAGGCTGTGAAAACATATAACTCTGCTCTTATAGAACGTATATTCATCATATTTAAACTGAATATACAGCGAGCGTATGCGTTTCCTTTTATCTGCGTATTCCTCTTACAGCATGAGTTCGAGCCCCTTTCGCTCGTCGACATTTTTCCTCCATATTCTTTCCTTTGTATTTGAATGATAACATATAAAATATATTGAGTCAATTTTTCCAGATACCCACACAAAACAGAACAAACCGTGGCATCAGTCAATAACTTATTTTACAAAATAAATCCTGCTTTTGATACCCATTTCAAGACTGTCAGCAGAGGGAGGCTGTGTACAGTAAAAAAAACAGGAGTGGGGATATTGAACCACCTCGTCTGAAGCTGCAGTTCAGTTGAATAGAAATAGATGACGACAGTGAATTCATTTCATAAAAGCATGTATCGAATCAGCGGTGAAAGTGCAACACTGTTACTTGCAGTATATTCTTTGATAAAGCTGGTAATGAAGCTGGCCCTTTTCCCTCAGTAATGCTTATTACTGAACACAAAGCAATGGATCCAAGCTTGTGTTTATATTAAGCAAAAAGAACAGCTGGGCTAATTAAAGACTGAAAACACACAACAGCCAAAAAGAAAACACCAATAATAACTCCACTACTGAATACTCCGCATAGAAATCAATACAAACACACTTCCAGAGCAATTAATTCAGATGCAAGGAACTGTTTTACAACTTTTTCTTTCATACTTTTACATTTGTGTTGTCATATATGAAATAATATTCCGTAAATGCAATTCTTTTATTTCTAAAAATTCAAATGATTCAAAAAAGTTTAGTTCAATGGTAGAAATATTTCACAAAATATAATCTGGAGGTTTAGATTTTATAAGTTAAGTAATGTCAATACGTTTAAGGGACTTTTTTTTTCAGATCTATTAAATATTACTCGGATGCACTTATTTTGTTTCAAATTTAGCTTGTTTAACTTTCTGAGACCCTGGAAAAGAAAAATTCTGACTTTTTTTTATTATTAAAGTATTTTTCCCAATAACAACTCCCGATTTACAAAAACAGAATCATGAAGAATCATTAAATTTATGTCATTTGAATGATGGACTTTTATTTTGAAATAGAAGAAACTAAGATTGGCTGAAATTCAAGAACCTAACAAAAATAAGGACTAAAAACAATTACTGCCGACAGTATATTTTGAATACAAAAACGGATTAAAATCAGATTAATACATAATTTAAACATATTAAATTCAACATTAAATTCCTCTAAACTTCATTTATCCTATTTTATTTGCTGCGTTTACTTAATAACTCAGCCTATTCTCAGTCTTTGCAGTGTGTATAAAAACTTTTCACCACTTCATAGGTCATTAATTTTTGCCATCCTGCAGCTTTTGGGATGAGCACATGGATCTTTACTGTCAGTAGGTTGAGGTGAGAGACAGTTAATTCTATTGTTGGCATCCAGTAACAGATCAGCAAGAGTCAGACCAGAGGCTCAAGTGAATAACTTTGTGGTGTATATGAAACACCCTTTGGCTTAGAAGCAACTCTAAGAACACAAACTAAGCTATTGTCAACACCGCAACTGCAAAAGAAGCTTTCATTTGATTAGAAGCAAAAGCAATTAAGATAAGCTGAAAAATTCAATGCACTTTTTGCATGTTTAGTCCGAGCGGTAACTCTATTTAAACATTTCTTTGTGACCATGAGGGTTTTAGTTTTGGGTTTTTGCACGATTATGAAACGCTGCAGGCTAACTGTGCACACACACGCAGTCAGACAGTAGCTAAATCTGTGCATATTTTTCAAATATAACCTCAAAGGTTTTTTTTTTTTTTTTCTTCAGCCGGCCATTGATAATCCTGTTGAATAAACATCATTTTCATGTGTAAATATTTTTGTGAGTTCGTCTTAGGCAGCCTTCTCTCCCACACAGTACAGGTTCATTTGCTATAAAATGCATTGTAGTTGTGTTCTGACTGCAACTGCTTCTGAGGATTAAAACCAAACATGACTTATTCCGCACGCTGTGATTGTACAGGCGGTTTTGGTGGCTTCCTCCAGATAGGGTGTTTCAGTGGATAACAAAGACTCTTGGCTGCAGCTGCGAACGTTTCTCTGAATTGGATTACATTCGCACAATATATGAGACAACATCCTCATCCTAGATAAACTGCAGCAATGGATAAAGGAGACGATGCAAAAATAAATAAATAAACAGAGAAAAATAAAAAAAATATATATGTCTCAAAGGGCAAGTTGTCCTAAAATATAATTGGAGTTTAAATTTCACAAACTTAAGAGTTCATACCCTGGTTGTGAAGTGAAGCATTAATTTCAAATAGGACTTAATTCCCACTCAGTACTGTATGATTATGGGATTTTATTAATGGATGACTGGGAAGGTCATCTTATGAACACTACTGTCTATCTGTGCGTGTGTTCCTCCCTATCCAGGGCTGATCTATGGATAAAAGGATGAGGCTTCTGTACCCCTACTATAGATCCTAAACCCCCCCCCCCACAGCTGCCCCTTAACTCCTGTGTTCTAAAAGCTGTACTTAAAACCAAACCATGATAGAAATACGCTTCTCAAAGCATTCATCAAAAGTAAAGTATTTAACTCTCCTACTCCACTACATCTGGAAAGGGTTATATTTTGTTAAACCCACTTTTATTAGTCTTTGGTTCATTTATTTGTGTATTTGTACCCTA
>JAPTYQ010000028.1:10921913-10932870 GCA_029814465.1 Ostorhinchus cyanosoma | reverse complement strand
AGAATAGAATAGAATAGAATAGAATAGAATAGAATAGCACTCTCTCACAAAGACGGAACATTTGTCTCACCATCAATAAATCAATAAAGTATTAGTAAATGAAATATTAAACATTGATGAAGCTATTTGTTACGACTCATTAACCCTTTATGAAAAATGCTCAGTAAGTAGTGTCATATTTAAAGTTTAATGCACAGAACAGACAGCCTTTCAGTACCAAAACAACAACATGGCTGCAGATGGTCCAATAGAACCCAGATAGTCTGTAGTCCGTCAATACCTACGTTCCATGTTGTGAGTACCTCAGCACCGAGCATACATTATGTCTCCAAGGGAAACTGCATCATGAGAGCGTATTGATTCATGGCTCTTCCATTTGTAAGTCGTCACTAGCTCTGAAGCTGTTTTCAAATCTCTAAATAGCCTCTGCTGATGTCAAGACAATGTGGCAGCCTATGGTGATTGGTCTTCCACAGTAATGGTGCTGTTGCTGTATTTACACGCAAGGTTGTTTCAGCTACTCCATCTGTGGTTGTACAGTCCGAGAACATGACTGGTGTGTTGAGTCGTGCATGTGTGAAATACGACTGGGCGGTCTGAAGATCATACGAATGATCTTTTAAGGAAGAATCGTGACCCACAGTCTGAATCACCGTCTTCTCACAGAATGTAGGCAGGTTCCAAACAAACTAACACAAGTTTTCATTTTGTTTTTTGGAGTTTGAAGCTGTGTGGGATGGGGTTTTTTGGTACAGTTTTTTTGTTATCTGACTGTCAAGGCTTCTCAAAAACAAGAACTCGAGTTATAACCTCATCCATAAGTGGAATTTTCTTGGTATCATATCTAAATTCCTTAGATTTCACACACTGTGCCCCTTGTCCAGTTTTAAATAGTAGGTGTGTAACAGTACAAATTTCAAATCATATACATATAATGGAAATGTATGACAACACCTAATAACATAAACACTTATCTACATTTTCCTAATTATACATACTATACATGTGTTTAACATTAATTACATGGACTGAGGCTTTATTTGTCTTCACTGGAGTTTTATAATGTACCAAATATATTCAACATTCTACCAAATCTGTAACGCATTTGTCCAAATCAGACCAAATCATGCCCAAGTTCAGACACTGGACCCGCATTCATTCATTACTACTTTCATTTGCTATTATCATTTTCTAAGCAGCAGCAAAACAACACATTACACAAACTCTGCAGCTTAACACAGTTTAAAATTTTAATGCAATAAAATGCTCAAGAATCTCATGGAGCAACACTCTGTAAAATACCATAATTGTACTGATAATCAACCAACGTAAAAAGAAAAGCAACTGAGTATGAAATGAAATTTGGGACGGTGCCATTACTTGTAGAATCCCACTGAAAAGGAGACCATATGGGTGCTTCTATGAAACTGGTCCTTAAAAACAGGACACGGAGGCTAAAAATTCAAACTAGATGTAGACTAATGTTATGAAGCAAGTTTGGAAGCACTTTGGGTCCATTTTAAAAACAAATATTTACTGAGATAAAAGAGAAATCATTTTTTCCTGATAAAACAAATTTTTTTATATTATTTTTTTATGCAAAAATCTGCTTGTAACACAGTAAAAAGGACACTAAAATGACCCACTACTATTTTTTGGAATATCTTTTTATTCTCTCACGGGTACATTTAGGGAATTGAACCAATATAATAATAATAATAATAATAATAATAATAATAATAATAATAAATCAACATAATTAAACTGGAATTATATTGAAGGCAGAGTGTTTCCCAAAAATGACCACTGTTGCAAAATGTGTTTAAATGGGCAGGTTCTGCATGTAACACCAGTGGACATTAACACAGTGTCTTTATTTATTGTGCTATATAAAAACATTTACAGCCTCGGTAGCTTTTCCTGTCCCAATTTTCATCCTATTTTAGGCCCCAATATTTAATTACAAATTCATTAACTTTCAGAGTAAGAGTATAAATTTTTGCAGTTACCTGAGGTCATCATTAGGTACATCCTTGGGGGATAATATGTCTAAATTTCTCTTTTATTACTGGGTCTAAAAAGCTGGAAAAGTGCCAGGTTCCAAAATGAACCCAGTTTCATAGAAGCACTTATATATCAAATTAAGATCAATCACACATTTAAAGAGGTGAGATCATCCAGTTCTAGTCCAGGTTGCAATTAGTCAGGAAATCTGAAGAAGAATACAGCTACATTGTTCATGAAAGCACAGAATGTAGCTGCTTTGAGAAAGTAATCTATGATGAGTCCCTTACTTAGTTCATAGTGGAATATTTTGGGCATTTTTGGGCAACTTCTAGTAATTCTGCAGACTCAATCGGACAACATGAGACACCACAGAGACACGGACAATACAGAAACACTAGAATGTAATTTTAACTTTGTACTTTCATGTAAAAAAAAACCTCCTTAATGTTTAATATAAATGCACACTTCACTTTTTAATCAAATAAAAAGCCTTCATATATCATCCAATTCATATATTGTATAATAACGTGAGTGCTTGTTGCAAATAAGACACCTCTGTCCCTAAGACCGGAGACGCTCTTCATTGTCGTCACACATCATAAACGCAGCGGGTTCTTTAACAGAGGTTGTTTTTTTCTTTCCAACCAACAAAGGCCCAGAGTAAAAGCTGATTTTTAAAAGAAGGATTTGCTCAAATTGCAATTTCCCAATGCAGCTGCATGATAAATAATGTTTACCAATGGTCAATTACCATATGAAGGAATATTACTAGCTGAAGCGTAGTTGTGTGCACTGAATAGAAGAGGAAATTGTTCGGAGGTTCACACAAAGGTCGCCATTAAGGATAAGCGAGTTATAAAAGGCTCACAGGATTATAGGTTTGATTTCTCCTGCAGATTTTCTGTTTACTGATGAAAAGCTGAGGTAATCCAAATACAATGATTGCCTTCACTTCCATAAAAACATTCATGGTTAATAACCTGCCTTCTGAAATTACAGATGACATACTGAGCCTAATTTTCACACCGTTATTCATTTCGTAGAAGTTATTATCAAATGCAAGTCCCATAGCGTATGATTGTCTATATATTTAACCGAAAATCATTACGCTGCAGCTTTAAATTATTCTGTAATGTGTCTTATTTGCTCTGTCTTTTGCTGCTCACATCTACCTCAGATCAAATAGTACAGATTAGCGCTGACAGAAAAGCCTGACGCGTTACCTATCGGCGCATTATTCCCTCACCCGTTACTGATGACACACAGAGCTCCCCTTTGTTGTCTGGATAACATCAATCGGCTACGAAGGACAATGAAACGAATTATTGAAATGAGTCTTTGGAGAAGAACTGGAATCCTCAGAAAACCGCTCCCCTATTGGATGGCACATTTCATTTAGGGAGCTATTGATAAGGCATGGCTCTGACTTTAAAGAGATTGATTTTAGTTTGAAGTAAAGGTCATGTTTAATGACTTGCGAGTGCCTCATGCCAGCCTTGATATATTCCAATATTAGGCAAGTAAATATCCGACAGAACATTGTTCAATTAAAGGGAACAAGGATTTAATTAGAGCACTTTCATTCTCCCGTATTCTATCATAAGGCATAAATAATGCAGCACACTGTCCCCATAGAGAACAGGATTTTTGATTTGTAGGTGGATTGCAGGAAACTTTGTATAAATCACATCACACAATTATTTGGACAATAGTAGCAGGCAGTAAATTTGCTTACACAGATAACTGACTGCATCAGCACTGCTTATGTTACAAAAGGTGAAGGTATCCATAATAACAAGCTCCACTGCTGACAAAACCCTGTGACATACGAAAAGCTCAACAGTCCCTGGACAGTTTCTGCATGTTGGGTGAAAATGACATTTTTTGATGGAAAGCATGACAGGAAAAAAATCCACATAACAAGTATCTAAAAGGTTCATGAAGCTCATTTCCCTGGTTGACACCAAAAAATTAAACAAACGGCATCTATTTTGTTTCAATCCCTGTAACGTAGATTTATTTTTTTTTGTCGTTGAAATAAGGGCAGATAAACAATACAGAGTTTTCCCTGCAAAGCGTATGTAGGTCAAAACAATATATTCACACAAACAGGAACAAAAGAATGAAAAAAAAAAAAAAAAAAGGAGCTGTTATCAGTGCGGACTTTAAAGATTCTTTTCAACAATAAAACTGAGCTGATGCAAAAATCGACCGATAATTACAAAAGGAGGAAATGGTGAGGCAAAGCTTACAAAGACTCCGGCCCGAACAAAAACAAATCAAACCCTTCAGTGAGCAAAATGTAAACATGGTGACGGGTGGAGGATATCACCCAAAGCTCCTGAGCCATTCTGAGTTCAAGAAACATTGATGTGATAACCTTTTTCAGGTACCACTTTAGCTCTGTCATGCACACAGGGCACAGAGGTACTTAAGAAGACTCTCATTTCACTTTCCTATTAAATACCAGTCCCCTTGTCTCTGCCCTCCACCCTCAAGTATATTGATTCGTCACAAGAATAAGGCCTCAGAGTAGACTTGGATTGCTTAGGCTCGGACTCTTTAAAACTTTCAGCAATGAGTCAGATATTGAAACGCCTTAAGGCTGCTGGTTTATGATCTGAAGCACCAAAATATGATTGTCCTGTATTATACAGCAGAGCAGATAGCAGCAGCGTGGGCTGTTATCGGAGTTTCAGGTACATTTACATTAAACTGACAGCAGATCAGACTGAAATGAAATCATCCTGCAGCCTAATGCTTGAAATTGTAATAAATGTGTCAAGTCTATACAGCACTTACTAACGGCAGTTTACTAGGGGAAGAAGCCTCTCCAGAAGGTTAAAACAGACTTTTTTTCACCTCAACTATGACTCATCACTGTCTCAGACTAGGTTGTAACTACAGAAACGATATATACCTGCTAAAGTTCATAAAGGGTTTTTTTTTTTTATTTTTTTTTTTTAGTCTTGCTGGTTCGTCTAGAATCAGTGGAAGTCACACAGATATCACAGACTTTCCATCATACCCCTGCTCTATTTATAAGACTCCCCATACACCAGTTCTACTCTCCAGGGAGGTCATTAATTTGCCTCTCTGTCAGTGGTGTGCCCCACAAAAAGTCTATCAAAACTTGCAGGCTGCTTATCTATAAGGATACATTTGCCACACTGGAAATTATAGCTGTGCGAATTCTCATTAGAAAGAGGTTGTTTAATTACCTTGTCATGACAAATGCTGCGAGATGGTCATAAGACAGATGACCCGCTTGTACTGGTTTCTCATGCTTTGTTTCTGGGAGGAATAAAAATAATAAAAAATGACAGCGCATTAGGGTTCGGTGATATACAGTAACATTTTAGATGTGAATGGGCCAGAAAATAGACCCAAGACAGCTTATCTAAGCAGTTTAGCAACGTGCCCATAGCTCTGAAGACTAGTATCTACTGAGTGATACCCAAATCCTCAGTGTTGATAGTCTTAATATTCCTCCTTGTTACCTCCGTTCAGTTTAGATATGTAATCATAAGATATGAGAGACGTGGAGGACCAGATGTGTTCCAATGAAGATAAAGTGTTCTCCAGATAAAAGTAATGTGGTGGGTGACACCGATAACCCCGGGTTGTTTGGTGTGTGGCCGTTCAGTCACTGCTCCAGTCTCAGCATTTATCAGTGGACTTCTATAGTAAGTTGACCCCTTGACCTGTATACGCTTATATCATCCTTTTCATTCTAGGCATTGTGCCACAGTGGCTGTGAAAAGTGTTTAATGAACTGTCTTGTAAGGAGAAGGTTGTGCTTGCCTATCAGCACTCATCCTCCCCCTCCTGTTTCTGCATCACTATTTTTTTTTTTTTTTATTTACAGCCATATCTCAGTCGCTTTTTGCTGAGCTAGGACATTTCCCCCAAATTGGAAAGCCCCGGAGGTGTGAATAGTTCATCTGTAAAAAGCGACATCATTTGTTGGGATTTGCATGTTACAGAAAAGAGAGTGAAGAACACAAAAAGTGTCTCAGTCACACAACAGCGCTATCTGATACACACACTTTATTCTGCTGATTTTATATGTCGTGCCTGTTGGTGCTTACTGTGAGTAACACCGTATTTAAAGTAACAATAAAGTAAATGTTGTGCTGCTGACTGAACTGTATAAATATTAGAAGCCTAAACATATACTGAGTCGACCATGTAACGGCCCTTTAAATCAGCTGCCCTGGTGGAAGCTGCAGGGACCGTGGTACATCACATTCACTGTTGATTTATTCAACATTGATCAAGTTGGGCATGAATGGGAGCCCCCAAAAAAAAGAGGAAATCAAATGGTATTTATACACTGTGTATTGTAGAATGACTGCATATTTCTAATGTGGTTTTTCATAGTAAATGATTTTCATTAGTGTCCCACAGAGTGACACTTTGCGCTTAGCTTTCTCAATTTTTGCAGTACAATAGCGTGGCTTGGACGTCTGTATGCTTTATTAGTACTCCTGCATTTTAGAGAAGAACAAATATACTGTAATTTAATAGCAATTTTACCTATGCAGAAGAGAGTTTTGAGGGTATGCAAATGCATGTCTTTTAACTATGTTCAGCTATGGGTGTTTAATTTAAACAGTTTGCAACCACAAGAAAGATGCTGAGGCATTCACTTGGACTACAGTACTTGAATACAGAATATTTGCATGCAAGAACATGTTAAGAAGAGAAAATAAACTAAAGGAGACACGCACTATATACCAGCGGTTCCCAGCCCTGGTCCCCGAGGAACCCTATCCTGCATGTTTTAGATGCAACACACCTGATTCAGAGGATCAGCCTATCATCCAGCTCTGCAGAAGACTGATAATGACCGTCAGGTGTGTTGGAAGAGGGACACGTCTAAAATATGCAGGATAGGGTTCCTCGAGGACCAGGGTTGGGAACCACTGCTATATACCATTTCATTTTAATGTAATGGATAAAACTAACAAGTGCTGCCTGGCACAACAAGCCACGCCCCTCGAATGTAGTGTAGCTTATTTTGGCATCGATCCAGATGATGTCATCATGTCTATGTGTGTGCTGATGTCAGCATTTCAGCAGCTCTATATATGTGGCAAGTTTGAAGTAAATTGAAACAAAATGGATGTTGTTGTAGACATTTGAAATTTCTCCAATTATGAATAAATGGGAGAAAGAAAAAAAGACTTTAAAAATCCCCAAAATTTTTACTTTTACCTACTTTTCCCAAAATGTAATGACATTTATTCTGGGTCACTGAAAATCTATAAATCTCAATTTGGTATGAATTGAACCAACAGTTTTGCTGCTAGAGTGTTAACAAACAAAGGAACAAAGACACAAACCGAAGCAAACACCATCCCCTTGTCTCTCCTTCGGGGGGTGATAACTCGTCTCTAATCTCAGCACGCTCACATATGTCAACGCAAATCTCAACTGCATTGACATTTGACATGGATTATCAAAAGATAGAAAGTAATAAGGCCTGCTCAGTGTTAGAGATAAGACGTGAGCATCTAAATATAAAAAGAAAAAAAATAAATTAAATATCAGATGAGATATAATACCAGGCAAAAACAGACTTGGAGCAGTAGAGCAGAGATTCATTTCTTGCAAAGTCAAGTCTCTTATGGTTTTAATGAGCATTTGATCATCGGCTTAGAACAATGCACTAATAAATCAAAACATGTACTGCATTATCATCCCTCATTTACCTATTTAGCATAAAGTATCAACAGTGATTAGTTGTGCGGTGCATGATCACTTTAATCAAGCTGCAGCAATGAGGTATGAAACACGCACACAAACAATGAAAGCCTTCCTTTAAAGTTAATAACTGCATCTTACCTTGTGATATGAACACACACTTTAAGTATCGAGGTCCTACTTAGAGGAGAAATGACTCACTTGTTTGTTGCTGAATCATAGTTACCATAGAGTTTAACTACTTTTATATTCATAGCAAAGCAAGTATTCAATACAAGCTGTTTAGAAATACTCAACACCAATCGAACTCTAATCAAGTTTGCATGCCTTCGTTATAACTCTAGTAGGAAGCGAGTGTTACATACAGTACTGTGCATTAGTCTTAGGTCACCTTTAGCTTTGTTGTTTTTGCACCATTGTAATGAGCAGACATGTCTCTTTTCATCAGATACAACAGGAAAATACATTAAATCAACACACAGGAATAAAACCACACAAATATGGTTAGTGTTTAATGTGACCTCGTGATGAACCCTGGTGTAAAATGAGAGAAATGTAATGCAGTATATGTCATTTTGTCTGAATGATTGAGTTAAAGATATGTTAAGTGTAAAAGGGAGGTCATGGAAATACTTGACACTTTGGTTTTGCAGAAGATGATTGTTTCTGTCAACTTATTTTTAATGATGTACATACATACATTTCCCATAAATCCTTCTTGTTGCTTAACACATAAAATTCTAACAATACTCAAACACTAAAGCTTAAGATTTTTGGACAGAAATGTGCTTTTTTTTTTTTTTTTTTAAATCACTGCAACTACATTTACCTGTTCATTTATTTGGACACAGATTTCCTTAATTGTAATCAACCAACCACAGAATAAATACAAATTAGTAGTGAGTCCTGTATCTCCAGTTTGCCTCAGGGTATTTTTAAGGGCAGGTCTCAATGTGTCAGGTCCTCAATAACCAAAAAAATCCTGTCTTTTTTTTTTTTTCTTGCACTGCGGGGACTGAATAACAAGCCTGTGACTCTGGGACTAACATGACAATACTATTTCCATGTTGCGTAATATACTGTGCATCTTACCATGCTGATTTCCTACAGAAATGTCTCAATCAATATTCCCTGCATGGTTTGAGTGATATCGATCAGGGTTTTTTTTTTTTTTTTTTTTTTTATGTGAGCACAGCCCAGTTGAGAACAGTAGAAGCCACCTCGTCCCCCAGTGAAACCCTACACTCTCCCCAGTGAAGGTCCTCCTACTCCGTCCACACATCCACAAGGTTGCTGAAGCTCACCTCACTTTGTAGCACCACCGTACACTGGATTGTCACGCTGGATTATATCTAACCACCTCATCTTGATTTCCCGGAGCCTGAAGGGCGGGGGGGTGATTTTGGATTATTGCCATCTGATAATGATGCTGCTGCTCAGGTGCTGATTGAAGGTGTGAGACCTGGAGGCACAGACAGAAACCTCCAGTAAGTGACCGGACAGGTAAGAACCAAAGCCCTGAACGTCCACCAGGTCAACACTGACCTACTTAAGGGTCATTTAAGACATGTTTGAGCAAATGTATATAATATTGTGTTTTAACCTCCTGAAATGAGACACATGAACATCCACCAGTGACCAAAAGCATCTACTGATCTGAACTGTTTAACACCTGTTGATCCACTAATTCTATTAATATATGTAAATAATTGGTGTAAAAATATAGTTTGTCATCTTTTCATGGTCATCAGATGTGACCCATTTGGACGTTCAGAGGCTCCGTAGTTACCGTGGAAACATGGATTCACCAGTACAACCCACGACAGTGCATGGAGACACTTGTTTTATGTTCAGTGAATGATATATTCACGAAAAAAGTCCTTTTTTTCTGCAGTTTTCTACGGTTTTGATATAATAATCCTCAAGTTTATCCTGAGCTTTTATGAACATCTATATGATCAGTGAATTCAATCCTGAAAAATACTCAATTTTCACTGAAAAATGGTGATAAATTGCTTAAGAATGGTGTAACAGAGAGAAAAAATTACTTTGGGATCTGACATAAGTAGCAATGGGTCTTTATGGGTTAAAACATGTTTGAGCAAATGTACATTATGGTATGTTTTAACCTCCAGATGCATGAATTTAACCCTTCATCCACCAGTGACCAAAACCATCTACTGATCTAAAATGTTGAAAAACCTCTGAGCTACTAATCCTATGAATACAGTGAAAGAAGTCATTTAAAATGCAGTTTCTCAGCTTTTCTACAGCATCACATATGATCCAGTTGGACGTTCAGAAGCTCCATAACGAACATAGAAACACTAACATCATCTGCAACACAGACTCCCCAATTAAACCCATGTTCGTTGAATGAAAATGGTTGAACACATTTGTTTTTATGCTCAGTTGACATATTTTACTTCAGTTTTCCCTGTTGTAATATATAATAATATTTGGGTTTACTCTAATTTTTTATGAGCATCTACATGATGAACAAATTAAATACTGGAAAGCACTTGATTTTCACTGTAAAATGTCAAATACAGATGATAAATGGAGATAAATTACTTCAAAAAAAATGGTTAAACAGAAAATTCGTTTGGTAGTGGCCACAAAAATAACTCTTTAAGAGTGAAACATATTTTATAAAGTTTACTCTAAATATCAGTTGTTTTGTGTTTTTAGGTAGAAAAAACTGATATTTACCTTTAAGTGTAAGGAGTAAAAGTAAAAATCTGTAAAAGCTCCAGTTCTGACCTCTGACCCTAAAAGTCTGTAAATGAAAGGTCATTGAACTTGAGGATGATGCATAAAAACAGAAGCAGTTAAAACCTTAAACACATCCTCATCTTCTGCCCCTAGTTTCTTATTTCTTCCTGAGTATTTTTTTTTTTTAATTCCTGAGGAAAAAAAAAAAACTACCTTTGTTTCCACATGCTCTATCAGAAAACAGACGTCCTGTTTTTTCTTCACTTCTTCTTGGGTTGCACATGAGGGGAAGAAAAAAAAAAAACCTCTTTCTGTTTTTCACATTTTGGGAATGATAAACGTGGTGCTTCTGTTTTAGACATCTCCATCCCAGTCCCAGGTCTACCATTGAGAGAGGAAGTGGAAACAGTCCAGGTGATACTGACCCAACAGTTTGTAAGGAATCTGGCTTCAGGTTCAGATGCTGACGGGGGGGAAAACACAGCTCGTTTTTAGTTTGACATCACTGCATCTGCTTGTAAAAGTA
>JAPTYQ010000028.1:10887825-10900498 GCA_029814465.1 Ostorhinchus cyanosoma | reverse complement strand
TTCTGAATTTATGCTGTACATTAATTTATATCCTTTACTGTTCTTAATTTTCACTGTATTCTCATATATTTTCTTATATATCCAGTTGTAATTCAGGTACAAATTAAATAGAAACAGTTTTAGAAAATAAATATATGTCTTTCATGCTGAGTAACTTTCACTTGGCCAGGCCCTTGAACTAAACTTTAATAATCACAAACATTCTGCACTTTGTATTTGCAGCTAAATTTATTACGGATCGAATTCATCTTAATAAAGTCAAAGTACAGGATTATAACAAGTGATTTTCTGCGTTTTCCAAATACAGCGTCAAAGAGCTGTCAAGACAAAAATTATTACAAAGGCACATAAAGTCAAACACGTTTTTGTTCACAAGCAATGTGGGTTTTAAAATCTCTATGCAGTTCTATATGCAGTTCTTTATTCTGTAAAACTCGGGGAAGAAAAAAAAAACAAAAGAAACATCTCAAGTTTGGACCAAAAATCGTGTTAACTGAGCAGTTTCTCAAATTTCACTGTCACTTGATTCAACTGCCTGACAGCAATCGCCTGCGTGTCACGCAAAACTGTCAACCACGCACACAAAATCACTGCCTTCACACAAACATCACACTCTGTTCACTGTCTTTCTACAATAAACACACATTTAGACAAAATATCTGTCAAGTCAGTCCCTCTGCAGCGCCTTTAAACTTGACAATTAGTGTGACTTTAAATCTAACTACACAACATTTGCATACTTGTATTTTGGATGACCTAAAGTACCATTTTCCCAAAGTCCTTTTTCTCAATTTGGGCTTTGATTGATTCCTCAGGACAGACACAGAGGACAACTCTGTCAAAATCAAAGCCACAGGTATTTGGCTGCTAAATGGGTTCTGCAGTTGTCTGCTCACATAATAAAACAGCCAGATCAGGACTGGCCAAATGTTCTATCTCATTAACCAGCCAAAGGCCATACTGTGCAGCAGTCTCACCTGCCTAATGTCACAGTGGCCCGATTGCACTGAATGCTTATGTGAATAACAAATTATCTTAGCACTGGATGACAGATTAGGGTCTATTGAAGTAAGCAGGAAAAATAGATTCTCTGATTTTATTGAACAAATATGTCGCTGGTCTCTTTTCTGCTCCATGTCTGCTGTTTGTGGAAAATATTGCTGTATTATCCATTGCTTGGAAGTACAATAATGCTCCAAGTTCATTCATTTTATGTTAAATTGTTAAGTAAAACTGTGAAATTATATGCAATGTTCGTAACAAGCCATAAAAACTTGATGATTTTAAGGAATCTCATTTTATTGCTTTATTTGTTGTAGCAGAGGACATCTGAGCCAAGATGTTATCTCTACAAATAAACAGATGGCGTTATTGACCCTCAGACCATATGCTTTTAGGTCCAAACATCAACACAATACAGCTGGTGCTTCCTGAAGAATGAGAAACGCGAACACGACTCTTATAATGAGCTTTTGAGAACAGAAATTGCTCAGTAGTGTACCTTTATCCAGTTCTGAATTAACTTCCTCTTAAATTATGATGGAATAATATTAGAATAGTCATTGCTTTGAGCCATGGAACAGAGCATGTCTTTCAAGAATTAGCTGAATACGGTAAATACACTCTATAGTACCAGTTGTTTTCGGTAGATTGCTATAGAAGAATCAATGCTGCAGGTACAGTTTGAGGTTTGAGTGATTTCGGGGTCTTTCCGGGAAAATTTGATATAGTTTGACTTCTGTTTAGACAATTGTTTCATAAGATTGTGAAAAACGTAGATATATAGGAGGTAATTTTTCAATTAAAAACTAAAATTTCACATCATTTTAGACCATTATTATTATTATTATTACTAATTACGAAATCTGTGTAAACAAATTTGGAAAAACTTGAGCAGAAACTGGCATAAACCAAAGGCAAAACTAACAAATAAGGGTCGGTCCTCATATACAGACTGGATAACAAATAATATGGATAAACTTCTGGCAACTTCTATGTAATGAGCCGCCAGTTGGCAAGTAAGAAAACTTTATTTATATAGCACCTTTCACAGACAAGAGAAGTCACAAATGCATCACAAAACACAATTAAAATACAAGATAAAATTGCAATCCGTAAAAAGGTATAAATTATAATAAAACATGGACATATAACAACCCTTAATCTGCTGGCGTTAAAATACAACAATCATATTTCTACAACTTTAATAGATTTAACAAAATAATTGATCTACCCTTTTTATTACCCCTCTGCCAACTTCTGACCGAAGGGGTTATGTAATTGTTTTGTCATCAGTCTGTCTGTCCATTCAATGACATAATTGCATTATCTGAAGAATGCAGGGACATATATGCACCAAATTTATACTGCAGCCTTGTGCAGTTATAATATCTGGGTTCTTTCAAATATAAATATGTACGTAATAAGTTTTACACAAAGACAGTCAAATCAAAATTTTAGGGCAGTAACTTTCAACAGAATCTTATACTATATTTGGCTGAGGGGTATTAAAAGTGCGCAGCATGTTATGTTTTATTCTAGATAGTATTGTTTGTTTTTTGTTACTGCACGTGTGTGTCTTTTCAGCTAAATTTACAAACATGACAGGAAGGCAGCAATTACATAATAAAAGCTCTGTTAAGCAATGAGTTCGGAAATATCAACTGAAGCGCTACGGGGCTTTTAATTTGAAGTGATTAAGGACTTGTGTTTGTAGAGAAGTGCACTGCAGGTCCTGTAACATTGCGAACGGGAGTGAATAAAAACAAGGTGTCACTGTAATTAAAATGATTTCTGGTTAAACAAAGGATATTAAAAATACAAGCTTTCATCATTTAAAACCATGGCACCATCTGCAGCTGAGGGAAATAACTGAGGAAATATGGTAATAGCTGCAAAACAGGGGATGAGCTCCGAGTAGATGTGGCCAAAGTCATTTAGTTTAGATTTTTTTCACATTATCTTTACATGTATTTGGCTCAGGTGGCCTCAATAATGACAGGGAAAACACTTCCTTTAACCTATTTATAAATCAACTCCATTAAATCATAGCAACAGAAACAGATGCACATATGAAAATTCCTTCACAACACACAATGGGATAGTCATGAACCATCTGCCAGCTTTGGTCTGGACACTTGATGTCTCTTAAGGAGAGAGGGGACACCAGAATGACCTTTGACCCTAAACTCACAACAGCTCAGAATGGATGAGGCTGAAATTTCTCACTGGTCCTTGAACTCGTTTGGTTCCACTGTATGTCAATTTACTTCCTGGGGAAAATGGAACTGAATAAATCAAATCCATGCCCAATATATGTCTGACATTCAGCAGAGAAAATTCAGATATATTAGCTGTTTTTTTTTTCACTAATAGCCCAGAGGTGAAATCAATACGGTCGCAAAATATGTTAGTTAGATAAATCTGCGTGGTACGGTGGGTGTGCAGGACTGTAGGTAGGTGTTCTGTTGAATGTTAGATGACATAAAATCTTCGCGGCAAGAGAATCTGAATCATTTGATCATAGTTCACTGGTCTTTCAAGTGGAAACCGAATTAAACTGGAAACTCACCCAGTATTTGATCACAGTGGCTGAACTTGAGTCGCAGTACTGTGGAGCGGAAACAGTTTGACACTGGGGCAGTCGATATCTCAGAGGAGGAAGCAAATAACCTTTTGTGTTTGTGTGAGAGCAAGCGTGAACTGGGACTCGCTAGGGTGAGAATAACAATTAAGATGATGAGGACTGCCATGTTTCTGCATAAATGCCCTTGCCCTGCTGTATTTTTATTAGGACTTGAACTGATTCTTCACAAAAGTGCTTTGTGTACTCTTTAGATACAGCTATTCTCTTCGTGTATTGTCAGTAAAAATACACATCCTCGACATTCAAACTCAAAGTGAACACGGAACTGTGACAAGTCTTTTGCAGCACTCATTTTAGAGTCACATTAAATGCACAATCACACCACGCTGCAGGGACAATAGCTATATTTAACCATTCACTCAAAGTTGTTCATTTTTTCTAATCCAGTGACACTCAGATTTCTTTAACCGTGTTTCTTAAATCCGACCGTTACTGCCTTATTACAAATCTCTCCCTCCACTGTGACACATAAGAGGATAACAATACTGTGATAAATTCGCATCAACAAGTCATTTTAAAGGCACGTCGTTATTTTCACTCAAATCTGTTTTCACTGGATTTCTTTTTCTCATGTTGACGTCGACTTGTTTTAATACTCTGACCTCAACATTTTTCCTGGATAAAAGAAAAATCGAAAGAAACCCGTGACAGGTGTGTTTATTTTTCTGCAGGAAGTGTGGCATTTAGTGTCTTGGTTTCACATAAGAGGTGCAATCTGGATACCAGAAGACACCATGTGGTACTGCCCACAGAAGTAACACACTGCTGTTAGGATTTTTTATTTTTTTTTTTCTGTAGGATGATGAGATCTGGGAATTTGGGGTTGGAATTAAAAAGGAACTGAGAGTTTGCAATGTAACTAAACCCCGGATGACGCTTGGAAAATACAATTTAAAAAATGCATTTAGAACGCTTTGTACAATGTCATCAACATAATCAGAGATGAAAGGTTGTAACGGATACAGATACACACAAAAACAAACATCGCATGCGCATCTGCATAGTAATTAGCTACAAACATACACCAGTGAAAGGAGAATGGGTTTGCAAATTAGAAAATTGGTTTGTTTGTTTTGTAGGTATGGTGATGATGCAGAATTAGTATCACAAATTGACACCACAGAGAATGTAAAGGTCAAAGTTGAACTCACTTAAGCATCACCATAGGGAAATTTGGTCTTTGCATTTTATCCATTCTATTATGCAGCCAGCACTTAGCATTAGCATTAGCATTTAGCACATTTGGAGAAGTGAGCTGCCATTGAATAGAATAAATTGAATAAAGCTACATCTTCATCAGTACCTAAGTATACATATCTTGATAGTAGGAGATACTGAAGTACCCATAAAACAAAAAAAGGTACTGGTCTGACTGGGAATCAACACAGAAACTTCTACTTTGGAGGTGGAAAAGCTAACTATGCTATGTTGCAAACCACAGCCCAACTCTGAAGTTAGCCGTTAACATACAAAAAGCACGATAAATAAATACCAGCATGAAAGACTTTAAAATAAAGTATAGCAGAGACATTTGACAATAGACTATTGGCACAGATTGTTTTTTCTAAAAGTTGCCTTGTTATGAAAGTCTGGAAAGTCGACCCCGATAGGTCAGAGGACAACAGAAACCCAGCGGCCACTAATAATTGAGGTTAGCCGTGAGCCAGACCAGAAACCAGGAGGAACTAGTAGACAACACTTCACCTCCTCCACCTGAGCCGACATTAAACCGATCCCCAGAGACCTGATTGGATCAATTTATGCACAGTCACAACTTATCTGTTACTTGTCGCAGAACCATTTCAATGATTCAAGCTACAGGCATCAGGATGCAGCAACTGAGGGGGTGGCAGTTTTATCATAAATTAAATTAATTTTTTAAACCATGAAACAACCTCAGAACGGCTTAATAACAACAGAATCCGGGCCTACGTTGACAGTGTTTTTCTCTGGTGGGAATGTGCTGACAGGGAGCTGGCATCAAAGAGAAAAGGTACATACTATAGATTCACTTACATAACACTTACATAAAAGGGTATTTACCTCCTGTTGCACTGCATGATTCAGGGTTTTTCGACACATATGTACAAGTGTCCTCAGAGTTACGATCAGGAGCTGTATCCAGGGGCACCGCTTCCAATTATGGGCCTCATGAAAGCGTAATTATTGTGGAGCGGGGGGGGGGGGCATATACAACGTCACTTACGATAGCGTAAAAAGGAAACCAACACTTGACATGCTTTCACCGTTCGCCTCCTGATTTCCATGCATCTATTCTAAAGCCCATCTTACGCTACATCTTCACAACTTCTAACCTGCACCATGAATTTGCCATGCCCCCCCCCCTTCTTATCGGTGCCCCAGGTTGCATCTCTTTGCATTTGACAGCAATGAAAACTGGCACCATATGCATCATCTGGCACCAAATCAGCCAATAGGAAATATTGTATTTTATTTGGATGTAGTAACAGGCGTTCAACCTGTAGAGGGCAGACTAAATAGAATTTTAAACACAATGTTTAAGGATTTAGTTGCACTTTAAAACAGCTATCAGTTCATCTTTAATGGTTAAATCTTACGTCAGGGCAGTCTTAAGATCTTTGACTGTGATTAATCTCAATTTGCATTATGAGCAGCATTTTAGAGGAATTGTAGAGAAGATGTCATTAAAATTGAAAAAAAAAACAAAAGAAAACAACAGTGCTGTCCAAACTCAGTTAACATTCATTCCAAAGCCCGGGTTACCATAGCGACTGTTGTGTTTTGTTTGTAGCCGTAACGTTGCTAGACTAGCGAGTTTATTTAAGCCTATTTAAAGTTATTCTTCTGCATCCATCTGCACTAAAACTGTTGAGACTGCAAATAATTATTGTTGGTTCATGAACTGCTGGCATGACGTCTGAACTCCAATGTGTACTTAGTCAGATTTACACAAATGCTTTAAAGTTAGGAGTGTAAAAAATATTTGGGGTTTATTATAAAAACTCCAGTGGGACAAATTAGGCTGCAACAGTGTAGATAATAAACAGAAAACACTGCAGCCATTGGGTGAACAGTTAGGGGAATGTGGATTAGTGTTAATTTTATGTAGATATTGTAGAAATATTGCAATAATATTAGTGCCAAATGGTAAATTTGTATTCAGATAACAGCAGAAAGTTACCAAAACCAGGGGAATGCTTGTTATAATGTCTGATACGAGGTGTGATTCGGATCTTGGACTCAACCGTAAAAGATCATTATTGGATTGCCCTGCACGCCCTCGAATGTTTACTGATCGAAGAGGTCATGAAAGCTACAGAAAATATTATATCATCTAATTTTAGTTATAAATGTCTGATTCTATTGGGGATATGGTATCAAATATCTTCTTTAAAATGAACTAAATGTATATACTCACCAGCATCAGGCTCCTTTATGAGACAAAAAATGTGGGTATGTTGATAGCGTCATTATCCTGAAACACTGGTTCCTTTTTAAATGACATTTCATCTACTGCTGCTGGACTCTGAAATGTTCCATCTTCAAGACGCAGCACCGTTTTTAAAAGGCTGTGTTTTCATTTGAGTCTTTTCCATTGTACAACATCAATCAAAACCTCCCTTGGGATTAAGCCTGAAGTGTCATTATGGAGGATGATTATACGAGAACAGGGATAAAACACTTTTTCACTATGATGCCTTGCTGTTGTCACCTTTGAAATGCAAGACTGTCCTTGATGCACTAGTCATTGCTCCTTCAGTAGATTTTATTCTGTCTGTGTTTTCCTTTTCTTTTTTTTTTTTTCTTTTTTTTTTCCCCCAAAAGCTGCTGTGCCTCCGGTATCCTTATTAGAGAGTGTACGGTCATCTGCAGTAATGGAGGCTGACGCTTTGTGTCATTTCATTCTCACCTCGTGAAAAATAGCTCAGTTTTTTCCGGTGGATATCGTGCATTTTCCCCATTATTTGTCCTATGTAATCACATTTAGTGGATTTTACAGACTCGGGTGGTGACACTCACACTAAAATTAAAGTATTATAAGAATTTATTTCAAGCAGACCAATGAAATGAACACTCTAATACCTGTATTTTAACTTTTCAGTCGTGCTTTTCTGTGTGCATTCTGTGTGTACTCAAATCTGTTACTCATTGCTTGTCAAGATAATTCTGAAAGTGTAATTAATCAGATTTTACTTAAATGACAGTTGAAGCAGGAGAGGACAGCGGAGATAGCAGAACAGCGCAGGGCTGACAGGGAGATTATGCAAATGTTAGAAATGAAGGTTGCATGTTGAACCCTTTGTCATGAGGGAAATGTCAAGAGGAATGATGTGAATACTCATTAACCCAAAACATCTAGGGAAGGATATTATCTAAAGAAGATTTTTTTAGAAGCATTTTTAATGTTTTTTGAGGGTCATATAAAATAACAATTAGGGTTTAACAATAATTACAACACCAGCAATTCATTAATTCAGGTCCTTGTGTAGTTGAAGTTGGAACAGCATTTCCTGAGTGATGTACTAAATATACTTTGTGAGATAAAGAAAGGGAGGAAGGGTGAGAGTGATGTCAAACAGAGAAAATCCCACTGAAGGCTCAGAGCTGCTCCTTCAGAGGCACATGTCGTACTGATGATGGCTGTGTTTGGCTTCTGGGGGTTAAAAGACACTTCAGGTAAATTTGATTGAAAGGTAAAATGTTAGCCGTGTATCTACCTGAATCAACAACGACTCCCCCGATTCTCCAACATTTAGTTCCTGTCAGTATTTTTCACTGTAAGTGTTTGGTCATTAAGTGTCAAAACATACCAGGATGGAGCAGTGAGAAAAAATAGTTGGACAAAGGCCACAGTGCAGCTTACACGTTCAGCAGCTACATTGTCATTACTGAACCACAAGAGGATGAAAAATTGATTTTTTTGTCCACGTCTGTCATGGAAAACATCTGAAAAAACCACATTACACATATTGAGCATTTTGTTATGGTTAATAATAACTCAATAAGGACTTGTAACAACATAGAATGACGTGGAAGCACAACCAGAAAAGAGATTTTGACTGAAATTTGCTGCTCTTTTCATAACTTCATTTGCTCAGTTATTTTAATCTGTCCACTTAAAGGGGCGGACCGCATATTCTGAAGTGGGTTGCATGAGGTATTTATCCATAGATGGTGCATTATAAACAGTGGATGGCAGACGGCACGCCCCAGTTTGGAGAATAGCACTTTCTATTTTCCACTGTTCATTACCTTGTTTGATTAGCAGTTTGCAGCATTTTGCAAATGGTTTAATGTCTTTGAAACTGTCACAGCTACACTTTCAAGGGTTGCTTTATGTTACTTTCAACCACCTGGAACTTGGTTCCTCAGGCAGTTTGAAAACCAATGAAGGGTTTTAGCTGCAGGTGTGCCGAGAGAACGATTGTCAAGACTCTGCTGCGGATCTCCTATTTGCATAATGTGCTTTATCTCTATCATGTCACAGGCTTGCCAAGAACGGCATGACAGAATTTCCAGAACTTTCCCCCCAAAAAACAAGTCTCAAGTCTGTGGGTTTGGTTTATGTACTACGTTGTATGCAGGCTGACAGAGATTCACTGAAATCTAGAGGCTCTTTCAGCACTTTATACAACTCAATTCACGGCATAGGAATAGGTCGGCTCATTCTGAAATTTGTATATTTGCACAGATTCAGTAGGATATAATAAATAGTCCATGCACTTACACTAAGGGGCTGATTTACTACATAAATACCAGGTGTCTACGTACAATTAACCTTGTCCAGTTAAAGACTAAAGGCATTAAAGCCACTGTGCTGGCACAAATACAACTGAACAAAAGGGGACAATCCATCTGAGGCCTGTTCATTACTGTATCTCCAAGGCTGTATGGCCAGTAAGCCTGGTCTGGCTCCTGTGGGAGGCTGTCCTGGGGCCTGCCAGAGGCAATATTAAAGGTGAATACACTTTATCACAAAATGGATGAACCTTCAGGTTTTTGGATCCCGCTGCAGTTTAGCAGTCACCTGTAAACCTTGGTGCAGCTAGATTGTGCTGCATGTTTTGGAGAGAAGCCAGGGCAGCAGTTAAACTGCAAAGTACTTTAAATACTATTCTGAATGTAATATTTTGACATTTCAAATGGGCCTGTGCACCAAAACAGCAACTTGTCTTATGGACATAAATTGATTTTGACTGACATTTTGTCATTTAAATAACAGCAAAAAGAGCAAAGTCATAAGTCACCATTCATGCAGTAATATTTCTCTTTTTTTTGTCTGTGTTCACAAAAAAGTGCCTTCTGGCAGGTTACTGAGAATGTCAGCAACATTATGACACTATTTATCACATCTGAAGCACTGATAGAGGAAATGATTGTGATGTGTCACAGGAAGAAAAAGGAGGATCCAGAAAGGAAACAAAAATTTCACTCATCTAGCTATGAAGTGAACATATCACCTCAAAGATCCGGATAGTCTTATGCTAAATATACTTGCAAGGAAGTTTTGAACAGTGCTTTCTGACAATTTGAGAAAGTGCACTTGAAGGCTCGCTGCAGTTGGCTCTTCACCTCTGCCCACGCCTGATTAGACAGCACCATTAATGTTTGCTTTGCCTCATGAGAGGGAACTGAATATACTTCAGAGTTCAGCTTCTCCAACTCAGGTTTAACAACATTTTCATCTTCAAGTAAGGTCTTTGCTGTGTGAATTCTCCTCGGTAATAAGAAAAGTCCCATGGTTGTCAGGTATGTCATGTTGCCACATACCAGGAAAGCTCATTTCACAGTGCTTAGAGGCCTGTCTTTGATTTATAAATCATTTACTCCGAGAAGGCAAATGCCATTCAGTCTTTTTGGAATCTAATTTATAGTTGCCCCAGACCCTGTTGTCACGTACCGTTTTTAAAATCCAGATCTGGGATTTGAATAGACAGCATGCTCTCCAGCAAAATCGCTCAGCGGGCTACAGTGACACAGAGTTACTATTCTATCCTGAACAATATAAAATCCAAAACGTCTCTGTATGTGCAGTGTGTATCCTGAAGACAAATGACATATTTGAACATAAAACTTTGCTATTAGGACAGTTCAGAAATTAACAGCTGCCGAAAAATAGGCCAGTGTTGGATTTACAAGCTTCTGCCGACATAGACAAATCATTTGTGCTTACACCACAGAGTTGCAATAATCGTTTTTTTTATGTTCCGTCATGGTAGTCAATGTGCGATCTCTGTCGGAGCAGAAACAATAGAAGTAATGTTACAAAGTAGGCATTTATTTTATTGAAAGATTTTTTGAGTGATTTTTATTGGTATTTACTGTACGGATATTACAGAAAAAATGTTCCATGCTGATATGAGACAAATTTAGATTATTTTGTTAGCCCAAGTATGTTACTACTGGTCATTTTTGCTATATATTCTGCAGTAATAATTTAAGATAAAACCTCTACCTTTATCCAACACTTTGTTTACAGCACACCAAGACGTAGGAGCAGTGTAGGATGAATAATATGTGCAAAATAACATGTTCTGCCCCCATGCCCTCTGTGAGCTCCCCCTGCACTGTGGGGATAAATAGTGTGGGCCCACTTCCCTCAGGGGACTTACAGTGCTGATATCAGAGCAGAGTTGCTGACAAATGTAATACCATGACTGGTTGCCATTTGGCTTAAGAAAATAGCCATGCCAACAAATACTTTCAGTTGATCCATCAACTTTGAGGCCAGAGTGTAACTACAGTTCCACCCTGTTGTAGTTTTTATATACTCTTTCACAGTTTATTAGCAAATTCATCAATACAAGCTTGAGTAGGTTTATTTTTTTATTGCAATGACCATAGGTTAGACCTTTGCAGTTAATAATGTTCAATTTACAGGCAGGTTCAATATAGAATCTGCTCTGGAACCATAGTTGTTTCATTATTTTCTTTCTTCATGTTTATTTACATAAACCAAAAGCAAACCTCATCTACAGTCTTATAACAACGGTCTAATCTCCATATATTACATTTAGTGAAATCAACACACTATACAAACCTTCTGATTAAATTATAATTTAAGCAAGACTTTGACCAATCCCCTCCACAGACTTTACTATATTGCCCTACTGTGTTTTTACAATAGATTAACATGATTTTCCTCTTAATTTTTAGCTTTGTTTTATGGGAGCTGGTATCCAGTGTTAAGGTAGATAATCATCATGTACTGAGCCTACCTCAGTTCCTTAACCAAGCACTGGCTCTAATGAGGGTCTTTTATTTATTTATTTTTATTTATTTTTAATATCCATGGTAGCGGAGCATGAGGTGAGGCATTCAGTTGTTTCCAACTTGAATTACACTTGATGACATTCAATTATTTGAAATATGCTATATACTATAATTTTAATACTACAAAAGGCAAAGCCACCTAGTGCCCTGTCAGAGATTCATGAGGGTCACTGAATAGATCTGCTTCTTGATGACACATCCTCAGTTTTCTCTAGTATTGCAAATGACTACTTTTCATCAGTTAATACAGTTTGGTGAAAAATAACTCCCTTTAATTCCTACAGAGTTTTCAAAAATCACACAACTGTCTGTTACATACTGTAACAGCTGCATTTTGTCAATACCAGCATCTGTGTGAGCCACTTCAGTAAGTAAAACATCCATCTGTATACGTTAGACTTCAACTAGAGCTGTCATTGATACAAATACAGTTTGTTTTCACATGGCACCTGCGAGGAAAGTCACTTCCTGAAATAAACATCGCAAATGACCTTCCATTACCTTTGTCTTGGGTTCGTCATAGAGTGCAGGTATAACACTTTCTGAAAAGTGACTTGGTGACAGGAACTTACAGCTATCACACTCAACAGGTGGTGAAACTGGACATGTTCTACAACTGAGTGAGGTCTCATCTATGACGGCTCACATAATACTTCTCTTATCTCTTATCTAACTCCCTGGAATTGGCCACGAAAAGTTAACAGCACTTCTTCAATTCTTCTTTTTTTTTGTTTATCTGGGCTTGGTCTGTCCTCTTAATTAGTTAGTTTA
>JAPTYQ010000028.1:10684430-10697016 GCA_029814465.1 Ostorhinchus cyanosoma | reverse complement strand
ATTCTTGGCACATGCATCTTTGGGTTGCAGTGCAGAAGTGCACCAACAGATGGGGCCAATGCTGAAGCCAGAGGGAGCGAGCGTTGCTGCATGGTGAGTACTGCAGCGTCAGCACGTGAGCAGAGTGGGGCTGACCTAATGGCTGAGCTCACAGGCACGATCCTTCATACACCACAGAGCACATGCAGGCATCCAGATTGTACACGAAGCTGGAGGAGCATCCAATTTAGCCCAAAACTGACAAGTGAATTACTGCTAACTGTGATGATGCGATGAAATTCTATATGTAACGCTCGGGTCTATGTATATACCTGACAATCCACCCACGTCCATTTTCTTCAGGTTCTTAGCCTCCAGAATGCAGATGGTGAGCTTGCCAGCAGTAGGGACGTAACGGAGAGAGATGCAAATGTCACCCAGCTTCTCTGGCTGTGGGGGAGGGAGGGGGAAAGAAAGTTAAAGGAGGTCTGGTGCTAAACTTCTATCTTTTATATGATAATGTATAATATGCAGAAAACAAAATGTGTCGTTTAAATTACATTTGAAACAAAACGTCGATTTAACTGTTTCTCCTTCCGTTGCTTGGCAGCAGAAGATACACTCATAATAGCACATTTCTATCTGTAAGCACATCTAGTCAGTCCTTTCAGAGTAAATAAAATATGTAGAACTGCAAATGTAATAATAATAATAATAATAAACAGAACAGTGAGTATTTCTCCTTAAGGTGGCTCTGGGGAGACACTTCGGTTGATTAAAATCGCTTTTTCATATTCTGGTGTGGCGTAATGGTGACAGCTTTTCTTCACAGGCTGCATGGCGGTGAAGGCGGCGGCTCAGAGAGTCTACAGAGGTCATGAGGATTTTCCAGTAGCAAAAGCATTGCAGTAAACACATCAGTGGGAATTCTGCATGAATCTCACCTCTTCTTGGTCGGCACTGTCAAGGTCTCTCCACTCCTCAATTGGCTTCGCCAGATCAAGAGTGTTCATGGGTATTTTAATCTCTCCAATGACATCATGTTTGGAGAAGCGATCAAAGTCATAGACGGACATTACCAAAGTCTTCCCACCCATCTCTTGGAACGGAATCTGGAGGACATGAACCAGTCACAGTTTAGACATCACAGTAACACAGTGATTCAAGACATTCTGTAAGTTTAAAGAAAATATGTACATAAAATCGTCATAGTATACAAAAATAGATGTGGGCTCGAAGCACAAAAATGCCTGACTAAATAATATGCTGGTTCAGCAGACGTGGCCTGACTTTGGCAAGGAAACGCTGTTTGAATTGTTTTTATAGAGCTGTGTCAGCAGGCAAAGTGCACCAGAGGTGGCCCTCTCCTTTAATTCAATTCTCTGCCACATTCCCCTTGTCAGACACCTTCAGCAAGTCTGCTGTTTTCTATCACCGGTGACCAGAAGTGTTAGTAAAAAAAGAATCTAAGCTAAGCTGTTAGCGAAACAGAGGATGGGGGCAGAAGAAGTTCACCTCTTAACAGCGTCTGTCCACATCAAACAGGCCAGAATGATGTTGTTTTAATAAGTAATAGGAAAAGGGCGAATAGGAGATGTTCCAGCTTACCTTAAAGGTAAAGGTCTCATTGAAAACCGGGTTGAGCGTTTTCTTGTGAACCTTCGTGTCAAACTTCTTCTTCTTGTCAGGAAGGACGAAGACTTTGACGTAGGGGTCAGAGGTGCCACCGCTGTCCATGGACAGGAGGTCAGCTGCTTGAAGGATTCCTACAGTCAGCTGCAAAAGAGGAATGGGATTAAAAACAGCTGAGTGTAGGATTTCAGCAACATGCCATACAAGCAAAAGTACTGACAGGTACTTCAATAAGTTCATTTTGACAGAACAATATCAATTAAACTCTCAAGTACATGCCTTGTTTTCCTGGAAGTCATAATCAATGGAATACTGAAGCTTCCCGAGTTTTTCTTTCTCCTTCACTTCTTCCTCTTTTTCATCTCCAGTCAGTCCAGGCTCAATATCATCCTCCTCATCATCATCATCCTGTTGTTTCTGCAAAGACAGAAGGGGGGCAGGCGGCGGAAGATGGAGTGAGAGGACAGTTTTCAAGTGCCAGCTGAGCTGAACACCAAGCCTCGGGCATCAGCAGTCAGGTTAGTCACAACACCTACCTGCCACTTACCCGCTCACCCGGGTGTTACTAGTGCAATCTGTTCATCGATGACCACGGTTGCAACCTGACTTGATTTCACTCTTTCTTGGGTGACACCATTTGCTGTTCTTTTTTTTTCTTTTTTTAAAAATGAGTATTACATGTATGTGGAAATGTGCTTAAATCAGAGGCACTCTATGTCTCTTGGATGTCAATATGTGGAAGAAATGCCATTTTAATAAAAGTCTTTTATTATGTAAAGAGCAAAAAGCAAAAGAGAGAGAAAGAGGGAGAAGGGTGAGAGAAAGAGTAACAACAGTATAAAAACAGTCAGCATAAAGGCGGTACACAGAAATACAACACCTTATACTGCATTATACTGCAAAAAGAGACAACCATTTTTCTCTTTTTAAAAATTTGAATTATCAAACTTATTAATACAACCTGAGAAAACTGTTAGAAATCTGTTTTTAGGCTGATGTCATTCACTTGTGTATCTGCCTTCAAATATGATAATATCAGGGGTGTACAAAGTAGCAGAAACGTAAACATATAAAGGAGAAATTACTTTTAAAGTAACTGAACTACTGCTACATAAGCAGATATATAAATCCATAATATGACTCATAACAAATGAGTCATATGAAGTTGGTAAAAAAAGTCTCAGTCGTGATGACAAGGCCCACACAGAGAAAAGCTGTATCAGCAAAGATGAGCTTAAGTCTACAGTAAACTACCTAACTGTGTGGAATGATTTAGGACTGCGGAGCTTTTGTATGAATTTACAGTAAACTGTGAACTGCTGTTGATATTTGGTGCACACCGTGTACCAGATTTCCAATACAAGCTGTCTGATGACACAGACTGTCCTTGCAAGAAGGACAAGGCTGTGAAAAATTGATGCGACTTGATCAGGCCACTGACGCAGTGATTTCTGACACATTCCTTCATACATGCTCAAACTTCCTAAAACTTGCAGGGAAATATCTTTGAAAACACATGCTGTGCCAGCTGACAGTGGAGGCTGCTTGACAAACATTTTTACTTCAAGCCATAAAATATTCCTGTTTGCTGTTTATGTCCCTCTAATGCTTCAGAGCCTCATTAAAATGTTTACCCTGGTAGTGCTGATAGGATTTTTAGACTCCTGCCTGATCATTATACCTAACTGAAATGTTTCATAGCTTATCTGTTAACAACAGTTTCTTAGAGATTTTATGGCTAATACTGTAATGTAAATTATTACTAGTTTTTATCTCTTATTTGGTTTTTAACTCCTCCTGAAATCATGCGATAAAGAAGATAAATGAAGTCCACTGTTACTTTACACCACACCCAGTGAAACCTCAGTGTGTCGTCTCTATACAGGTTGTCATGACTCATCAACTCAGAGCGATTCACTCTGTTAGGAATATTAAAGTAAACCTTGATTTACTGTATGAAACTGGATAATATTTTAGTAAGGCCTACTTTCCTATGGCTGTCTTCTTGAAAAAACACTGATGTCTTCGTAAGACTGGAGGCTCCAGCTACTCACTGATGAGCTGGAAGAGGAACAGGGCACACACACACACACACACACACACACACACACAGATAATACACACACTTTCTCTCACACAACATACAGTATGCTCCCATACACATCAACCCACGCATTTGCTTACATGCAGGCTCTCATGCATGCTGGTAAACTCATCCCTCTCATTGTCTTTCTCTCTCTTTCACACACCACACACTGACACCATTTTCCTTATTTGTGGCATTCTCTATCTTTGTTGTGATAAAAATGCTTTTCATTCAAGCATGCCAGGCCACACAATGCAGAATTAAAAAAAAAAAAAGACATTTCTTTCTGATGACAAATGTAAATGAGTTACCTCATAAGATCTGGAAATAGATAAAATGTATGCTTCATGTTTAAAACCTTGGAGACAAATTTTTGTTGGGACCAAAAATTCTGTATATGTGTTCTAAGTGAAATGTTCACATCCATGAAGGCATCATGCTAGACTGAGTAGTAATTTTTTTTTTTTTTTTACATTTCTGGTGGGAACTCAAAGATGAAGACATGGTATGTCAGGATGAATGCCCACTGGTCAACTTCATGTGCTGAACTGCAAGATTAACAATTAGATTTTTTTTTTCTTTTTTTTTTTTTTTTTTTTATGAGAAGTGGGTTTTACCAGAAAACATTAGACTGAAATCTGGTCTCTGAAGATCAGCTGCATTTGATGACATGTATGGGCAAACATTCTGGCCCACCATTTCTCCTCAGTGAGAGCCAAGTGCTTCAGGGATAGAGGGCGTCAATGACTGTCACCTAGTATGTCAGCAGCATGGGTCATCCAGGAAAGTTACTCTCAAGTCAAGTTGTGGCCATTCAATGGTACCTACTGCAAGGGCATATGCTGGTCTTTGTCAAGAGGCACAAGCATCTTTATCTACTGGACTAATGAACTTATCCCTGGAGAGGAATTGATGCTTCAGTTTTAAGCTGTGTTGCGTAATGGAAGCCTGTTGTGGTGGGAAACATGCTCAAAGCTCTGAGTTAGGTCAAGTTTCATCTATTATATGACAAATACCCAGCTTATCCCTTGCACATGCATGTTAGTGATATCTAGTGAGTTGCTGAGTGCACTCGTCATTCAAAGGCTCAACCATAGGATGAGTTTCATGTTCATTTCAAACCATAGACATCTGCATTTATACAGGTCTCTGTTCTGTTGGGTTTTTTTTTTTTTTTTTGATTTTTTTTTTTTTTTTTTTGCAAAAATTGCAATCTCTGGGTATTCAAGACATAGCAGTTGGTGCGGCATATCAGTTCAGTGGATTTGCGAAGCAGCTTAATCGCTCCCATAGATTCCTCAAGCACCCGCAGCACCTAAGCTTGCAAAAAACTAAGGAAGCCATAGCACTCATTGTCATCATTACTGCAAACCATCCAACCCTCCAAGCCCAGCCCACCCCGGCCGCTCCCCCCCTGCCCTGGTCTGCGCTTACTCAGAGCGGCCAGAGAGGGGCGCCGCGTGCTATCAGACCTACCGTAGGCAGAGAAGTCCACCACAGTCAAGATACACGGAGCACACATAAGACACAAAGCAGGAAGGAGGAGAGCAGAGACAAAGGAAGAGATTGAACTCACAGCAGACACCAAAGAAGGGTAATCACAGCAAATGCAGTCAGCTACACTTTAGGGAGCGAGGAAAATGACACATAGAAAAGCCTCCTCATTAGCACAATCATATCGTCTGCAGCAGGGCCGATGTGGTTTAAAATAACCACTTTTAGATGTATTTTTGTGGTCCTGAATGTACTTTATCAAACCATCAATCATGGGCATAAAAAAATAATAATTATAGGCCCATAACAACAGCATTGTGCTAGCTACTAATTTACATAATTACCCTTTAATGGCAGTGAAAACAATGGTTTGGCTGAATAGATAAGTCATGTCATTTTCCACCCAAATCCCAAAGCACAAGTGAGAGATAAAGCAACAATAACAGTCATGACAAATACATTAAATAACCAAAAAAAAAAAAGAGAAAATAAATCATGGGAATGTATAAAACACCTGTGGAGAACACGCTGACTGCATTAGAAACAGTGCAAAGTTAAATTAAAGACTGCAGGTCCAAATTATGGCGTGTTATCTTACTTTCGCTGAATCAAAAATGAAGACTATGTTTACTTTCTATTTTGGTGCATATCTATATCACAGCTGTTACATAACAGGTACTTATAGAGGTTAAAGCTGGCTTCAGATAAAGCGTAGGTGTTCCCTTGGTTATGACGCTACCTCCTGTGATCAAACATACCTCTCCCCCTTTCAGGTTCTTCATTCCCATGTCACCCTTCCCCTTCTTGCCCTTCTTGTTCTTCTTCTTCTTGCAACAGCATTTCTTGATGATGCAGAAGCAGCATGTTAAAATGAGTAAAGCAGCGACCACAGCAATGGCAATGATGGCCCAAGACGGCACTGAGGAGAACATATGGATCAATGATTAGACGGCACATAAACACCAACAGAAGGAAGAGGCAAATACTTGACATTTAACCAACCAATGATTAGGCCTACTTATGTCATGTCCTGGGCCAAATATATTTAGTAAGAGGTGCAAGGTTAGCAATCAGATTGGGTGAAAATTAGATTTCTCTGCCATGAAGAAGGGCAGCCGGTGATCAATACTGAGGACATTATGAGGCTGCCGACGCCTGCAGTCAGAGAGAAAATCTAATTCCAAAATCATTGCTTAAAGTCGCGTTAATAAACGTCAGTTGATCAGGAGCCAGTTTTGGGTACTCACGTGGGATCTTGTCGATTTCATTTAAGAACTTGTTTTTGATCTCGTCAAAGGCATCGTTCTTGTTGACTGGTTCGGTGGAGTTGTCGGCGGAGACTAATGCGACGGGGGCTGGAGTCACAGTCAAGGCACTAGCCCCTGTTGGCTTGGCAGCGACCATGGGCGTTGTCTGATGCTTAAACAAGTTCCACTTCGACATTTAAGCTGCACACAAGGTCCCTGCAAAACACCACCAGTCATTGTCATTAACACAAACCAGTACTTGAATGGAGCCGATGACTAATATTGAAGTATCCAAACATCAATGACTTGTTCACCCTGTGCACATTATTCTCCACTAGTGTGCCAAAAAAAACTAAGATATTCACAGGCAGATTTTGGCAGTGACAAGTTAAATGATACACAGCTGAATATTTTAGGAGGTGACACATAGTATGCAGGTTTATTGTGCCAATTTGGCAAAAAACATTTCTGATAAATGTAACATGTAACGTAAGACTTCTATTAAAATAGAGTCTCAAGTTTATAATAATGTGTTATGTTGCAAGAAAAAAAAAAAAAAGAAATGATTTATACTTTAGTTTAGGCCTCAAAACACAACCTGCTATGGTTTGTTAAGCCTGATTGATTGAACGAAAAGTAAAGGTTTGGTGCATTACACTTTAATAGAGCTGATCTAGAATCCACATCTCCATTAATCACAAAGCGCACAGTCATCAATCATTAGTCATCCAAGTTCTCTCAAAGATCTCAAAGGACAAAAACAACTTTTATTAACTATAAAATACACATTTTCCAAAAGTTTGGAATTTTTTCTAATCCACTTTCAAAAAGCATGTCTTCAGAGGTCTGAATCTGTGCTGGTAATCTTAATTACTGCATTTATCACAGCAGGCAAACGGAAATGAGTTTAGCAGTAATGTTGCCTCAGGTCCACGGACATAAAAGAAAAAGAAAAGCTCTGATGAAAGTAGGAGATATTGGTTTACATCTGTAATGGTCTTAAGCTACAAATGAAAACACAATGTGCTAAACCAAACTAACAAATCAACAAGTTCATATCTTAAAAAACTAGCGGGCAAACACAGTGTATTCACCACGTACCCAATGTACAGTCACGGAAAATATAATCAGACCACCCTTGTTTTCTTCCATTTCTTGTTCATTTTAATGCCCGGTACAACTAAAGGTACATTTGTTTGGACAAATATAACGATAACAACAAAAATAGCTCATAAGAATTCAATTTCAGAGCTGATATCGATCTATTTTCCATGTTTTCTTGATAAAAACCAAAATATCTACGGTATTATACTGACAAAAACACTGCTTTTAGTCATTTCATATTTTCTTTTCTGTCTGTTTTAGTCACATGATGCACACAGGAGTCAGTACTTGATTACATAACCAATGTTTTTCATGACTTTTGATGGTCTAATAATTTTTCCCCGCGAGTGTATATGTTACCCGGTGTGTGTTTAGTTTAGTCTTACAGCATGTAAACAAGACACATCATCAGGAGTTATGAAAAAAACTGATACAGCTTTTATATGATCCAGTCAAGATTTGTTTTTACTAAGATTTAATCCATTTCCACTGAGAAGGTGCACAAGAATTTATTTCTACAAAATGATTGATGATGATTATCACGGGCTACACCACACTCTGCCATTTTTGAGTTATTCTGTCATATTGCATAGGGTTGTGAGGTCAGCAGACACAGATCTCCAGATCCGTTGTAGACAATATTTATAAGAAATAGCCATCAATCCTCAATTTATCACAGTTTTATTTTGTCTGCTGCCCTGAACTCAAACCAGCAGTGCCTGACCTGCAGAAAACAACTACGAGTCATTCTCCAATCGTGTTTCCACAGGGCAAAAAAAAAAAAAAAGAAATGTTCAATCAGACCTCTTATCGGTTCCAGAAATCACAGTGTGACAAGTGCAGCTGAAAGCAGCCTGCCGACAGAGCGATGAGTGATTAGGCCAGACCTCCATTCAGAACGCAGAGAGAGAGAGATGACAAGCATAACAAGAGGAGACTTTTGTTGCTGATTTTATTAAAGCCATGGTGATACGGGCAAAAAAAGGAAATTCCCATTTCTCAAGTGCAAACTCTCTAAACTGATGCCAGAGATCCAGCCTCTATTTATCGGCATATGAAAATTATTCAAATCAGTGCTGACAGCGGGAAGGATAAGCTTATATAATTCATATGTGCTGAGTTTATGCATCATACACGTGCCTAAAATAACTTGTACGTAGGATGATGTTACATACAACCAACATTTCATGAGATGACCAGGGCAGGGAATGTAACCGCACACATTGTTATGAGCGATTGATACTAATGCCACGTAGATTCACTTTCCTCTATCAGTTGAAGCTGTGTGGCTACTCCTGCAATGCTAAAAGCATCCAATTCATTTAAAATTTATGTGCATTTCATCCTATTTGTCCCCCACATGGGGCCAGGTTGGTTAGGTTGGTTAAATTAACATTCATGATATGTGCTCAAGCATTTTATCTCTTTCACCCTGAGGGGAAGATGGTGATCATGAACAGAGAGGACAGCGAGAGAGGACACAGGATTATGCTATCGCTTTATGACGGACATTTGTCCTGCACCACAGCCAGCTTTTAGCGCTCACCCCAAACAAGTTGACTTAAAAAAATATATATATATATATTTGTTGGATTTTTTTGTTTTTTTCAAAATAATGATCCAACTCCTTCAGACTGTGTTCTTTAGAGACAGCAGATATTTTTTTACACCCTTTACAGCAGCACTTTTACTGGGTCAATATTAATTCAGCTTATTGTGACAGCCTGCAGACACCCCAGGTTAAATCTCATAATGAAATACTATACAGTAAAAGCAACATTTAGCCCCTCAATGTTGCTGCCACTGAGATGCCCTTCAGCACCAGCTCTTAACCCCCAGCCGAGCCACTGAGAAGCCAACTGTGCAGTTTATGTACTATCCAGGTGTGAATGAGTAACCGCTGGCGTGATGGAGCACACTCTTAAAAAAAACAATAAATAAATAAAAAAAATAGAGCAGTCGTGTCTGTTAAACCTAACCTGGATGAGTTACAGTTAAAAATAGCACTCTCATCCAATATGCAGACACAAAATGTCCCTTAACTGCGATCTGTGGGAGGGTTGAACTCTGTCTCCCGACCTGTGTCTCATGTCGTCGATGTTGAGTCACCAGTATAAGTTAAAACAAAATGGCTCTGCTCCACAGCCCAGAGCTGCACAGCTATGGGGATGATCTGGCCCTTATCACTAAACACACTGCTCAGAGTTGGATGGAGATCAAGTACTTTTTTATCTTTGATGCACAAAACAATCCGTATGTAGAAACCGCATCTACTTCCACTGCAGTTTGTCTGAAAATGAACTGGGGTAAATAAAGCCTGAACATGCGTTTTAGAATTCACCTACTTTTAACTGTGAGCTTGAAAACAGATGGCTCAAAGATTTGATCAGGAGACTACTCTCTACAATGTTTAGCTTTAATATGCATGTATTACCACCTATTATCCTAACAGAAACCAAGATTTTTTTAATGTTTTACATCTTTAAAAGACGCCAGTCAAAACCGATTTCTTTATATTTGCATCTTGAATAATAAAATTAAATAAGCAATGAGATTATTGTATATCTTTGCATAATTTTGCTCTGCTGTGATTTCTTTTGTCTTGCAGCACATTGTTTATGTTTCATCTAATATAAAAACAGGACTAACTATAAATAAGATTAGCAGAGGAAATCTGAAAAATACTCAAGCACACTAATGGATTATCGCATCACATGTTGTCTTCATCATCATTAGAGAGAAATATGAGTCACTTATAAACACTCAAATAAGCCTAAAGGGCTAAGTGCTCATCCTTAATTACCCAGCACCTGTCAAACTCTAATGATAACAACTGGATCTCTTTGCTGTGGTGAAGAAACGCACAAGTGATAGCTACTGCAGCTTCATCTGACGTCACGTGACCTATGAACCGAACAGCGTGACATGGTTCTCAGCGACAGGGAAACACTGCCTGAAGATAAACCGAGTCCATGGGCCGAGAGTGCGTCGTTTAGGGGCTTATTAGCACCCGGGTCAGATCTGAGGGAAAATAACCTAAGGAGAGTTAACTAAAGTCATGCAGCTGTTTCATTACACAACAACAAGTACCCTGAACAGCAATTAATTAACAATAACAGCCAGACGGTCAAGTCCTTTGTTTTCCTCAGGCCCCGTCGATGTGCCACCGTCCCAGTTCACACAAGCTGTCTACCACTGGCCACTGTCTCTATGTGTGTGTCTGAGCTGTCAGTTTGGCTTAATATACACATTTACACATATAACTGAAAAACTAAAAAGTAATTTCATTCACAGGCTTCAATAAATGACTTTATTTTGGCGTGACATTGGATTCAACATTACATTTCATAAGCCAAAAAGGGTATGAAATACAGTGAAATTTAACCTTTAAACAGATTGGACCATTTTTAACACTCACTGCTGCTAGAATGTTTTTGCACTTAATGAGAATTTCACATATAGAGTACTGCTTCACAAGTTGGTCCCTAACAAGTGTAAATATAATCAAAATAATAGAATTACTTTAAGAAAAACTCCTTAAAAGCGCTTGATATATATATATATATATATATAACACTTTCATTTTATTACTGTAACTGTTTAGTTCAGTATAATCGGCTGATTTTACAGAGTTAATTTGATTTTTTATTTTTAAATATATGTATTTTATCTACAATGTGCTACTGCTACGTGAGCTCACCCCTCCTCCCATCTCCTATACAGAACGACCAGTTTGGACAAAATATACTTTCCATGACGGGAATTAAATACAAGAACAACCTACAACTCACAATAAGAGAATGCTCCACATCTCCCACCTCCAAAAGTCAAGTCAAACAGTTTCTAAAAGCAAACCAGTCTTGTGTTCATTTTTAACTTGTACTTTTACTGTTGTATTGATATGTTTTTTGTCACCTATCTAGAAATGCTACAAATGCAAATTAGCATTTTTGCTATAATCCTGCATATTTACATCTGATGTTGTTCAATACAGATGTTCATTAATCATTTATTACATATAACAATGAAATTACTCCCACCCACTTGTATTAATTATATTTATTTTATTTATTGAATTTGGAGGGAAGAGTGCAATATTTGAACTGGATGTAATACTTAACTGTGATTATGTTGATTTAAATTTTTTTTGATTGAGTTGGTTTGAGATTGTATGTGCATGAATGAGAATGCAGCAATGTGTGGCATTGTTGTCTACAACAAATTTCCCAGGGGGGGGACAACAAAGTTTATCCTGATCCTGATTCTGAATTAATAGTCAGATAATGAAAGTTAAGCTTGAAAATTGGCCAGTTTTATTGCAACCCCACCCCCACCCCCGCCAAAAAAAAAAAAAAACCCAAAACAAAACAAAACAAAAAAAAAAAACAGAACAAAATCTAAGTGGCATAATGGTCGTCCTTAAAGGGGTAATGTGCACTGACCCTACTAAGTAAAACCACAAGGAGGAAAATAAATAAATAAATACACGAACAGAAACCTGGTGGTGGGGTCATGTGACTGCGGCTCGGGGCCACAGTCAGGAGCAGTGGGGCGGCAAATGAAGTATTGAGTTATGAGTCATTGTGAAAAGGTTGTTGTACTGAGTGAGAGAAGGGTAAACAACAGGAATGGCTTTTTAGTCGTCATAGGCCACCAGACAACAAGGGTCTTCCGAGATTCAGTCTGACTTATACGACCCCAGTGAGATCATTCGGCCCCCACTGAGGCCCCTGCCATCTGTGACATTATGGCTTATGTGTGGGTGGGCAGAGTGCTTGGCCTCCAGCTGTACGAACTCCCACCCTCTGCAGCTTCATTTCCTCTAAATCTTGCTGATGTAATTGCTCCGGTAAGATAGTCTGCACAATTTAAAAATGCACCAAAAGTTAGCAACGTGCACATCTTTACATGCTAGAAAGACTCTTAATTTGATAAAACTCAGATGCAGGCCAGCTCAACCTTTATGCAAAATGATATTTTCTTTCACAGCTGGGTAGATTATCTTCTGGCGAGATGTATGTGTGTGTGTGTGTGTGTGTGTGTG
>JAPTYQ010000028.1:10664716-10676787 GCA_029814465.1 Ostorhinchus cyanosoma | reverse complement strand
AACACAAACTCCTTGCTTCACAATGGTGAGTTATATGGGATCTTATTTTAGACAAAAATTATATTAGAGTCAGTGACGACCACTCCCACTGTCATCAAGGGAGAATTTAATCCAATAAACTGCATAAATTCAAACATGGTACAGTAATTATTAGGGTATGAAATACATCAGAGCTGCCTGCATGAAGTTAGTATAAATCCTTTTGTAGGGCCAACCACAACTTCTTTAGCATAGATTTTATACTCATTATATCATAAGTTAAAACGTGTTAGAGTGGAAGCCGTGGAAAAACCAAAAAAGAAGCTTAGAAACATAACACATGAAATGCAAAATTTTAACAATCCTATCCAGGTCTCTTAGCTCATTCTGCCTTCCTACAGTAGGTACATTACTGTGTAAATCTGCTCGCCTAATGACAAGATGTGACGCACTCTTTTCGCTCACAGCCAACGCTGAACCAGACAGTTTGGAGCCCTTCGGGTATTATCGTGTGTCACAGAGAATTATCATTGTCCCTTAAGCGAATCGCCTCTCTTATTGGGCAGCAATGAGCGCTTGAACCAGAAATCAATACAATCTTAATCAGTGAAAATGAAAGAGAGAAATAAAAAGAGAGAGAGAGAGAGAGAGGGAGGGAAAGAGAGAGAGAGAGAAAATGAGAAAGCTTTTTTGTCATTTCAAAACATACAACTGCAGAGAGAGGAATGTAATTTGTTCACTGTCGGTGGCAATACCTGTTCTGGGTGTTGGGTTGATGGTTCAGAATTAAAAGTGATCAGGTAATTACAGAGGAGCTGAAGCTGTCACAATATTAGACACAGAGGAAAATGAAACAAGTGCAGCTCTGTACGTCTTAATACACAGGAGTTTCGCTTATGTATTTGTTGGAGACTATTTTTAGCCACAGATTAATACACAACTAGCTTGCAGTGAGTAATTATAGTCGCAGGACGGTGCAAAGGAGTGAGTCTAAAGAAACTACAGTCCCAATGTTGGTTGTAATTAACCAACATGTCACCCAGTGCAACCATGTGGTGCCTTGATGTGTAATTAATAGTTTTTATACAACAATGGGGCTTTGTGACACAAAAGAATGAGTAATATATTCGCCTGCATGGGTAATACTACTATGCAGGTTGAATTCATTTATTTTTCTTTTCATTAATTTTGAAAACTACATAATATTACCAGAATTAGGGTTTAATATTTCCTACAGTACAGCTCTTTTCCATATGATTCATATTAGATGGAAGCTGCAAATTCACTGCAAATTCCACTACAAAAAAGCTTGCATTTCCAATTATCTCTGCACTGATGAAGAGGAGTGGCATTTAGGTTTTGTCAGTCAATCTCTGAGAGTCAGTCAACCCTGTATTCCTTTGTGCACTCTTTCCCACAATGTGTGAGATATCTTACAGCCCAGTGCCCTGAAACCCAGTCAGGTCGAATTCAGTGTCTGAGTAGGAACAGGTTATTGATCCCACTAAGATTCATAGCACAGTGGGTGAACCCACAGTGAGTAACACTGGCACGTGTCCCATGTGACATGAAACAGAGAAGAATAGTGTAAGCCACCAAAGATGACAAATACAAATACTCCTACTATAGTTTTATTTAAAGCATTTCTGCTGCGTATAGGTGCTGCAGCAAACACCAAATATACTAAAGTCTAGTAATCAACAACAGCATGATTACACTAAGTAAAAAAAAAAAATCCATCAGACTTTATTTTGAATTAGTCTCCAGAGAAAATCAGTGCAAGTTAAAATCCATACAACACAAAATAAATGCAGATTATGAGGCTGCAGCTTCCAGCCACGACATAAAGCTGATCAGACAATGAAGGGAGCCAATAGAAAGCCATATATTCCCCTGCCTTTCCTACAAAAACACGTGACACTATGTTTTTGTCTGTGCGGTGATCAAAGCTATGATTCAACAAGGTGATTGTGTTCCAGGGACAGCAGAGAACCTCAACAGGACGTCATGAAAACAGCCAAGAGGGAAGAGTATTAGTAGCACTGAAAACAGTACAAAAGCATTTGCATAAAAAAAAGAAAACTTCAGATACATCCCATATGCACACACCTACAGCAGCATCTACCACTTCTTTTATCAAATGCAGTTTCAAGTTTTATGTCTGCTTCGCCACTAAACATGAGGCGATGAAGCATTGTTGCTGCTCTCAGATCTGCACATCTTTTTGGTGAACGCTGTCTCCGTGTTCGTGTGGTAAATATACAATGCTCGGGCCAGCACTCAGGGATTAGATCAGGTTCTGTGCCTGCGCGGGGTTGTGGAGCTGCAGATGTGAGGAGGTGCAACAATGCGATACTTTGTGTTTCATTGTGTTGGCCCAATTTAGACCTGGCAGAGCGAGGGGGGAAACCTCTCAGCTACAGCCATGTTTTCACAATGTGTTTCCACACTTCTGTTACTGCAGCTGAAAGACTGAACCAGTGAAAACAACAATTATATGTAGATTGATCATTTCTAATAATAATCTATTTAAATGAAAGTAAAAAGACTGCACAGAGCTAGGTATGCTAACATTATTACATAATCTTAACCATAATGCAATTCCTTAAAATAATGCTAGCTGTTGTATATAATCATTCTCTTGTATATAAACATGTGGGTATTGAATTTAAATAGTATATTTTATTAGTCCTTCCACATTGTGTTTGACCTGTGCTCTTTTACTGACACTATCTCACTGTATTTTGTTCTTCTGTGAGTTCAGTTGAGAAATAACACTGATATTATTTAGTTTGATTTTCTAAATTCATTAAATGCATCAGTATTTTTCAAAGGTTAGGGTCAGTATATGACATGCGAGTTAATACTGCAGGTTCCTGGGAATGCCATATATATTAAAACAGGGAAGACCCTTGTTTTGAATGATTCCTCTGATGTAATGATAGATCGATATGTCGACCAGCTGATATATCGGGCCGATATTTACGTTTTTTTCGGTATTGGCCTGTTGCGATGCCCGATATGCTCTTTTTTTCCATGCCATGATTTACTGACAGGTGAAGTTCACAGCACCTCCGAAATACTGCTGTCCACACTGAAAAAAATGATATTTCTTAGGTTAACTGTCACAATTTTTATTTTCTCATTGTAAGTAAAGAAGATTTTTGGACATTTGTTATCATTTGACAGAGAAAAAAAATCAGTATCAGCTCCAAATATGGGCTTAGAAATATCGGCAGCCTGTATCGGTCATTGGCTAAGGCAAAATCGGTATCGGCCCCAAAAAATCCATATCGGTCGATCACTACTCTGATGACTATGGCACGTTCACGTTCAGCGGATGAAGATGATACGGTACGGCATTTTTCAATCCTATCATATCGGCCATGTTAAAGTTTTATTAACAAAGGTAGACAGACACATTAATAATTTTATGAAAAGTGCCACATAATTAAACTATTATGATATTTATTCTACAGAGATTACATCAAGTTCTCAGGCTAGACAATAATATTGTAGTAGGACGATTGTGAACTAATTTGCCAAAATTGTGACAGCCCTTCACTGAACTGCTATAAAGACATAACTATTTTAATATATGCTCAGTGCACAAACCAAACCGTGTACTGTGATGACAGCTATTAATACATAACTCTGCGTTTTCATTATTCCCTCCTTTTTTACATAATTAATTACTTGTAACGCTACATTTACAGCGTTCTTCAGCTGTTGGGGAAAAATATGCATTTGTTTCTCCAGTACACTTCTGCACTGTGCATTTAGTATAAAATTACAGTGTCTAATGGTGCTGCATATTCACACAACTAATTGTGCACTGACACTCCCCAGGGAACGAGTTCTCATTCAGTAGAAGCTTGAGCTGATCAATGGTAATAACGATGAAGTTGACACAGAGCGGTGTGGGCTGAATAATGGCAGATGGCTGTAGTAACTGAGCCAGTATAAAAACAGCGGCAAGTATTCGTTCTCCCAGGCGTGGCTGTTGTCCACTGGGGTTTATTAGCTTGCTGTAGCCCCAGAGGCAGTAGAGCTTCCATCACTCATGGAAATGACTCTGATTAATCAGCTGAGTGCTGGAGTGTGTAGGGGATGCTGGAGACTGGCGCACAAAGAGCCGGTCCTACAGTAAATCATGCTTGTTCACAGCGGGCTGCACCTTTATCCTTACCACGCCTTTTCCTCTCACTACATACCGCAGTGGGCTCCCTCCTCCCTGGCACATGCAAAGCTTCTTTTTTTTTTTTTGAGCATATGGAAGAGCGGGGAAAACCCACCACGCAGCGTTTTTATACTGACATCTAGCGGAGTCCAAAACATGCAAGGCTCACATCTATTGACACATTCACTAGTACTGTGCACACTGGATTTCAACATGAATTCTTCTGAAATTATTTATATTTTTATATTATAAGGAACTGATTAACGTAACCTCCCTCTACAGGCTGAATTCATTACTGCAACACGATTAATGAATAAATGAGTTCATTCCATTCAGGTCACTTAGTGCTTCACCTCTCAGCTCATCAGAGTGTTATATTACTGGACAATTTCAAAAAGCGTCCAGCCATAGACACTCCACCATCTGGGCCATGCCTTCAGCGGACAGTAAGGGCAGAGAGGCAAGCTGATTTCTGAAATGATGAGGAGTGGGTGACATTTGTGAGATGGGGGTCTGCAGAGGATGGAAGTATGTAACAATGTGCAGTGAAGTGTCTGCTCTTAAAGAGGATGGTCAAAGCAATGACACAGAACCGCAGTGATGCAGTCAAGGATCTCCTCCTCCTCCTCCTCTTTCGCTTACTCGCTGGATCTCACAACCTTTAAGGTGAGCTATAGCTTCAGTGGCTTACATACTTACAGCCAAATCTTGAGTGTCGAGAAGTGGCAGGAGGTTATCACAGTGAGAACGCAGTCAGTCAGAAATTCTGAAAGGAAGACACAAAGTGAGGTCAGAGAGGTACATATTACTCTGGTTCAGTAAAAGCACAGCGTTTGACTGAGATAAACTAGGTTCTATAACATTTTGACATAATTTATTACATTATGATGCTCGGTGCAAGCACTCTTTAAATTAAATGATGAAATAGAGAGAAAAATCAAATGAAACTACCTCTTTGTTACCACACGGTTGGCGTTGTAGCAAAATCATTTTGCGCTGAGAGGAGAATATTGATAGCTGTCTCCCTCTCACATAAACAAGCTGATATATGCCCGAAGCCAAGTATTTGGATCCACAAAGCTGCAGGACGAATGAATTATCAGTGACAGCTATCCACTGCACACTACAGCTCAGCAGTTATTGAATTAATTCATTGTCATTACACCCGTACCACCCTACCGAAAGGTTCTCTTTGGAAAAAACTCTATGAATTAACAAGCTTTCTTTGCCTAATACGGCTTTTTTTTTTTATTATTATTCATAAAACAAAGTTCACACCGGAGTCAGATGAGTTGACAAACTGTAGATGAAGCCTCTTTTTGGGATGTGTTTTATTATCAAAACAGCATCATATTGAATCGACTGTTTACCTTATGAATAAACCCATTTACAAATACAAACCATACAAGTAACAGCCCTAGAAATAAACAGGAAAATGTCAAAATAATAAGAATAATAATAATGATTTCAACACAAGCATCTCATTTCCAAGTCAGTTTGTAGTTTACGGTTTACAAAGAATAAAAACATATTTGGTAAATAGAGGTTTGCTCTTAGGTAGAGTTTAGAAACAATATTTGATCAACCAAGTTCTCCGAGGAAAAGGAGTCAAGGGCCGATTATATATTTATACCCAAACAAACCAACCTGACTAAAATATTAAAGTGTGAAAATAATAATGGATTACCAAAAACAAATCTCAAGTTTTCTTTCAAGCAACAACTCACAGATGAGATCAATGACGATTTTTTTTTTTTTCCTGATCAGTTAAATTCGGTCCATGTTTGTCTTTAGACCTTTGAGACTCTTCTATTTCTGGACCCATTTCCGTCTCCTATTTTACCAAAACAATCAATTTCATGATTCACTGGATTTAATTGCTTTATTGTAATTGTATCATGAAAAACATCCACAGGGAGTGATAACCAACTTCAATTTGCGCACTTCAGTGAGGGAAAACAGTGAAATTCACCATCTTTGCATCAGTTTTGCGGCAAGAGGATGACACAGGGACTGATTGTCTTAACAGAGTCAAACTCATTTTCCGATTAAAACTGCACTCCTGAGATCAGTCACTAGTCTGCACTTGCTGATGCTGCATAATAACTCAGTTGTGTCTGTGCAAAATCCAATAGTGGTATGGCCTGTGCTCTCAGAACATCCTACAAATGGTGGATCCCAGTGTGAGAACAGAGTTGTGTGAACACTTTTTCAATATTCTTATCCTTCTGAATGATTTACAGAAGGACTTGAAGCTGTCAGAACTTGTTACTTTAGGGGAATTCAAGCCTATTTTAACCCTTAAACACCTAGAACTGTTTTTGTGGCAATTTCCAAGTGAATTTTTTGCTGCATTTCAGTGAAAATCTGCTATTTTCTTTTACTAAATTCACTGATCATGTAGATTTTGTTTTGTAGATTTTCATAAAAGCTCAGAGAAAATACAAACCTTGTTATATAAAAACAGGGAAAAAAATGGAGTAAAAGTGAAATCATGAACTAAATGCGAAAAACAAGCATCTACAATGACTGGAATGTGTCAAACTACATGTTTTACTGGTGAATCAATGTTGCAGGGAATGGTAGTGTTTCCATGTTCATTATGGAGCCTCTGAACATCCAAATGGGTCTTAGGGGACGCTGCTGAAAGGCTGTGAAACAGCATTTTACATTAATTATTTACATGTATTGATATAATTTGAGGTTCAAAAGTTTATTAAACAGTTGAGGTCATTAGATGTTTTTGGTTGCCATCAGCTGTTTAGGAATTTGAGGGTTAAAGGACTGAGAAAACATTACACTGGGTCAATGTGGCTTCGTCTAAATTTGGATTAAAATCGCTGTTGATTTTGTCTTTAACAATTCTGCCGTGTCTTGGTTTGTTGTAGGCCAGGTCACTCAGAAAAGAGATTTTTCATCTCAGTGAGGACTTTACCTGGTAAAATAAAATAAATAAATAAAAACAGAGCGCAAAATATGGAAGTAAACTGATTTTATATGAGGTACTGGTGACCTTTTCAATGTAACATATAGTGACAAACTGTAGAATTTCCACACAAGAAGAAAAGCTATGATGAAAATCAGTACTCCGTTGTGGAATAATTTCATGGTACACAGAGGAGTGGAAGTTTCCATCTGTCTGCCCTCAAACACTCAGGACTCCTTAAGTTCCTGCACAGTGAATTAACTGCAGCCCTCATGGAAACACTATGAAACTGTCAAAGTGAGTTGTTTGCAACTAGCTGAGGGGACGCAGAGACAGAGAGCAGAAAAGCAGTGCTTCGACACGGCTTTGCAACACAGCGCTCTGGGAATACAAGCAGCATTTTCTTAGTTTCAACTCCAACTGTCACACAACAAGGACTGGATTAAATATAAAGAATCTTAATCAAGCCTGATTAGGTCCTCAGACTTTAAGAGCTCTCTATTGCTAAATAACAACATAGGTGCAAATCATGGAGGAAATAAATGTCATTCCAGGAGGACAAATATAAGGTCAAAGAGAACCAAAAAAAAACAGGAAAAAAAATTGAGAGATCATAAATTGGCTAGCTGACAGGGGTGCCCAGCGCTGATGTGCAGATTCTCAGATACAATCACGTTAAAAGGAATTGCCTCTTGGTGAACATAATTGGATCTTTCCTTCACATATTTCTGTCCCCAAGGGAGCAAACTATGCATCTGAAAAAAAAAATGAAGGGGTTCAAATAAAGCCTCCAGTTTCCATTACCTCAGTGAACCGTGCTGGCTGCTTATCAGTACCAAAATGAGCTCTGATAAGCCCCATCACTAAAGGTCAGGTACTGCGATCGCTGGTGTTTTTAGTAAACTTGTCTTAAATGCCTTAAAAGTACAGTAGGTCTCATGCAAAAAGGGCTGCACGATTTAAAAGAAATTATGATTCGCAATATTGTGGTTGAGGTGATTTATGATTTCATTCTCACTGGGTTGTGAAGGAAAATGCACAAACTCCTGATCGTTCTAAAGTGTGTATTTTCTTCTCCGACTCAAAGGTATAAACTAGTAGAAAAAATACAAAAGTTCAGTGTGTGGTATTAAGTGGATTCCAGTGAAGTTGCAATTTGCAACCAACTGAGTAACCCCTGACCTTCTCCTATGGTAGCTTCAAAAAAAGAAAAGAAAAAAGCCTCAGTAGCTCATCAAGGCTGGTTTTGTCTGTTCTGAGCATTTCATTCAAGAGGATAAAAGGCCCAGAATATAAGATGTAGATATAGAAGATATAAAAGGCTCATCCTAAGGTAAGAAAAAAAAAACAAAGGTTCTTATGTTGATGTGATTCATAAATGAAACAGTTATGAGCATTATATTCCATTACACTCAGAACATATCAATTACGGACTTTATATAATATATGCATCTATAATTGCACAGATTGACCTTGTGATTTGGATCTGATTGGAGCTCTGTATCACAACTGTACAACATGTTCTTGAAAACTATTACATGTAAAATGGTAAATGGTAAAAGGACTGCACTTATATAGCGTATTTTCTACCCCCTCACGGTGCCCAAAGTGCTTTACAAAGCCTCACATTCACCCTTTTCACGCACACACACACACACACACACACACATACACACTCATACACTAGTGGGCATCAAAGATAACCTAATGTTAATGCTAAATATTTTCAAATATTTTTAGTTGTGATGTATAATTGCAGGATGACAGTGAGCTCTTTTAGTATTTAATTTATTCTCTTTGATTATTACTTCATGAACTCTGTTCTTTATTTAAATTTTATTGTGTAACATTTGTTTGATATTTTTATCTGTTAATGTTCAAGCACTTTATTTTCATTAATTCCTCCCTTTGGAATTTCCTTCGTGCATACAATGAAACGTATCTTTCCTATTATTAATCTAAATGTTCTTGTGTTATCAAGGGTGCATTAAACTAATGTTACATGGTGTTTGCGCTCATCCTTGTTGATCACGACATACAGATGATGTCCATAATCATCTGTGAACAAAATGTTCTTCTATGTAAATAGAATCCGAAGCCTTAGTCATCTCCAAAATATCTCAGCCCAAACATCAAATCAGCAATTTTTGGGTGTTGTCAACATCAACCAGCCCAAGCTGTTGATACTAGTTCAGCATTTTTCTGTAAAAATGATTGTTCTAGCACAGTTTTAGCTGTCAGCGTTTCCTGTCATTTTTATTGACTCCATCCACAGCTTGTCTCGTTGATTAAACACATCCATGATGACAGATTGAAATAAAGCCTTTTCTTAATATTCCAAACTGGTAAAATCACATCCCTTCCACAAAGAACATTCTCTGGTTCATGTTGTTCCTCCTCCCTGGTCGATTTCTGTTTGATGAAGAGGATCGTGTAGCCCAAACAACTGGAAAAGTCACTGAGCACCAAAACTACAGAGCCTCTCTATTCTTTTATAAGATTACTGTGGAGCTTCTCAGACAGCACTTGAATTGCTGAGCCCCCCGAGGATCCCATGTTTTCCTTTTCCCTCTCTCCGTCTCTGGTTCTTTCTGCCTGTGTCTGTCTCCAAGACACGTGGCTCTCCGTGACTGTTGCTCCCACTCAGGCAGGGGAGGGGATATTCATGTGGGGCAAAGGGAGCCTACAGGAGACTTTTGGGGCTCTCAGCTGCCCTGCGTTCTCTGGAGCGTAGCGTATGAACACTGGAAGATGTGCATGTGTGAGCGAAGAGCTTTCCACGCAGGAGGAATCTGGCCCAAATTTAATCTCTCTATTGTGAGGATGGAGGGTTAGAGAAAAAAAAGGGCCGTGCCTGCTCAAATCCCACTGGCAGTGCTGCAATGCAGGGGTTTAACATAGAGCCAGAAGGCAGGCAAACGTATTAAAGAACTGGCCCTCTGATAGCATACAATACACACATTTTCACACAAACACAAATGCACATAGACGTATGAAAAGCATGAATGCACACATGCACATGCACAAAAGTCCATTTGATCTGGGTTACACGTGAAGTGGGCGTTTGACAAGCAGGAGAGAGTCATTGTTAACAACACACAAAGCTGTGACGCCAACATCGAGTTTTCTAAAGCTGTTTTTCACAAACCTGGGCAGTGTGTTAATATCTTTGTGTCTAGGTTCTAGGTCAGAAGATGGCAGAGATTTAACTCAGCTTAGACAGCACAAACAAAAACAGTAAAGAGCTAATTACAGATGAGTGAATGAGAGAGAGAAATAATAAGATGAGTGATTCTGAGTCTAACATTCAGGAAACCATTGCTATTATTGACACCAGTGGCCATTAAGTGAACTACAGTCTAAATGTGGCTAATCCTGCACATTACCACTGCTGTAGAGGAGTGAACACATGCACAGAGGCAGTCAGGAGGAAGCAGAAACGTCACATCCTATGATTTATCAAAAAAAAAAAAAATCAACTAAAATCCTCTACAGAAAACAGTGTACAGACATTTTCATTTCTTTTCTTTTCTTTAATTTTCTTTAATTTTATTTTACAATGCATTCACACATCACATCAGAGCATCATTTCCTAACTCATATTTTTGGTCACATTGTGATATCTATATAACTTTACTCTCCTAATATTGTTGCTTCATTTTTTATCATTGGCTATGGCCTGAAAAAAATAGGACTTACGCAATTATGCTATGAGGCTAACGATATGCATAAAAAAAAAAGCTTATTTAACCTTTATTTAACCAGGAAGTCCCTCGAGATAAAATTTATTTTTCAAGGAAGACCTGACCAAGAGGCAGTAAAATACAACTGAACAAACAGAATAAGACACACTGGTGCAAACATATCCATAAGGTTTTGCACCTGAAAACAAATATTCCACTCCTGTGTTTCAGTTTACAGATTGGACCATAATGTAAACTACAAGGGAGAAAAAAACCTTCCAATTCCATGTCTTTAATTAGCAGATATGTGGCCAAACCAGAGTATTTCAGGTCTACAACACAATCTGCTAAAATGTCTGTCAAAACATGCTGCGGCTATTAATATAACTCAGGCATATGAATCTTTTCGGGTACTATGTGAGTCATGCGTGATATTTTTGTCTCATTCGCACTGGTTTTCTAGCCGCAAAAAGCCGTGCAACCCTTTTGTGAACGTGGTGTGTGAGAGTATAAATCAAGACGGAGGCTGCCTTGGGTTTTACTGTGATTCCAGAGTGCGAGAGGTGAAGAGCATGATGGGTGGTTGCCTACATGACAGATTGCTGACTGTGGGAGTCTTTTACAGTCAGCAGAAACAAGCAATTGATGACGCTTTGGACTTTACGCTCTAAAAAGCCAGTACAGAGGAGAGAAACAGTATTGTGTGTTTACGTGTGTGTTTGTGTGTGTTTGTGTATATGATGCATTTCATTTGAATCCGTAAAGTAATTGAAAGTAAACAGTGAATGCGATTCATTATTCCTGTTAATATACGGGACTTACGAATTAATTAAGGATGACGCTTTTAATTCATATTGCTGATGATGATTCACAAAAAGCTCCTCTCTTGAAAAGAATCTCTAAGCCTTTGGCTAACTAGCTGCTCCCCTCTGCTTCCACTTGCTGTGCTCTCCATTGGTGCATCTGTAAGCCCACCAACACCACGCTGACATTATGTTGACTCCTAATTGAAAATGGCTTCTATCAGTGGAAACCGTGATGCAACACTATTCAACGAAACATCTTGCAATAACGGTGCAGGACTTTTATGCATTTTACCTTTTATCGGGCAAGTGACTATTTTTGCTAAATGATACACACATTACAAGACAGTGAGTTAACAATGCTTTGTTAGGTACCATGAAGTAATGGTACTAATGTAAGCTTGGACGCCGCTACCAATCGTCGACCCCATGGAAGGAAAATATTGTGAGTCCTTCAGAAAAGAAATTATCTGCAAATTTGTTGTCGGACCAGGGAGGGG
>JAPTYQ010000028.1:10643350-10655433 GCA_029814465.1 Ostorhinchus cyanosoma | reverse complement strand
TCCAAATAACTAGAAGAGTCACTAATGCAGCAACAAGGGCACGATCTCAAAATGTCTTCCATCCTATCCCCGTGCGGTGTCATAGAAACAGCCTAAAGAGGCCAAAATACCGACAAGTTACAAACGCATAAACACCAGTCAACATGACTGGTGGAATACACAACCCACAGCGGTGGTGGGCGAGCGCAGTGCCACAGCACCTTTCATGCATTTTTAAAGCAGAAAAGCTAACTGAATCGTTACCCCATGTGTCAAGGACATTTTTGCAAGAAAGTCTGAAAAGGGGGGGGGGCTAAACCAAATTCGCTTTCACAGCCCCTTTGACGCATTTCAGAGGGGGCACAAACCAACCATGTCCTAGATAAACGGAACCCTGCACTGCATTGAAAGACTCTCTACAGCAGTCAGGTTTACATAACAGCAGACAATACATGAGGATGCACATCACTTCCAGAGCCCCACAAAAAAAATCTGTTTATTCATAAAGAATTGGTGAATAATAGCTCTCGTAGATTCTCATTGTGTGAATATAATTTTTACTTGAAGGAAGATAAATATGAATGGAATACAAAGCAATCTAATTCTCTTACTACACAATACACAAAAGGTATGTGCTTATGTAATACATATTAGATAATGTACAGTGAATGGTTTGTAGGTTTCGAATGATAATTTTTATTCAACAAAATCCAGACTCCCTTTGTCATAATGATGCCATTTTCTGTTCACTGGCCAAATCTGTTTATTTCGCTGAATGTGTCTCCGGTTTGGTCGAAACAGTCATGACAGACCACTGCAAGAAGCTGGCTCACATAGAGGGGGAAGTGGAGAGAGGAAGGCTTAAAATGACATAAGGAAAGAAAATATCGGAGGCTGGTGACACTCGAGGATGACTTCTTCCGATGAATGCAATTAAAGGACTTCATGGTGATGTCGAGGTTTCCTGCTGGGGAGTATGCTAAGTGAACTGTAATAGTGATTATGGAGGAGGTGTCAGTAAGATTTAGAAACTCTGTCCTATTTGCAGATTTATGACGCAAGAAAGCTTCATGTGGGGGGGGGATTGTTGTTTTATTCCTTGCTGTGCTTTCTTAATAATTTGCTAGAAATGCATCGCAAAAAATGCAGAACTCGTGCTGTTGCTTCGGTGAAATCTCAAGCAGAGAAAATTAGACTCTGCAATAGCCATGATTCACTAATGCAGCGAATTAGTGTGTAGTAGCCTACAGCACTGAGCAGCTCTACAGCGACAACTTGATGTTCCCCCCCTTTTGTTTACCTATTTTTCTCCTCAGCTGTCAAATATTATACAACCACTCTCATGCAAGCTCTGGGCGATTAGCACAGCCATACAGTGCGTTACTATTTCACCAAAAGACACACTGCAATGTGGATGCTGTATCATGAGGCTCAGAGTAATGAATGAGGAGAGCTCTCCAGATATAAATGAAGATAAGGAAAAATGTATTTAGACACTGGTCTGCTGATAACAATGCTCCAAGTGGGTTTACAGAACTGGACAATGAAATAGAGGCAATTATTTTGATCAATACGCCGTAGTGCAATGAATGTCCCTCTTGCAAAGTCTAACTATTACCAGCCTTATCATGGGAGGAAATAGATTTTGTAGCCCTCGTCAGTGCTCTTGAAGGAGGCAACCAATTTACGGTCAAATCAATAATCTCTTTGAGCAGAGATTGAATCTGCAAGATTTCAGCAACTCAGCTTCCTCACACAGACCCCACAAGAAACTAAAGGAAAACTCTGAATTATAGACGTGGAAAAAATTCTTAGACCATCAAAAGTCATCAAAAAAGTACCGACTCCTGTGTGTATCATGTGACTAAAACAGACAGAAAAGAAAACATGGAATGAATAAAAGCACTGTTTTTGTCAGTACAATGCCATAGATATTGATGTAAGAGCTGGAGTGATTTTGGTTATTATCAAAAAAACATGGAAAATTGCTAAATATCAGCTCTGAAATTAAATTCTTATGAGCTATTTTTGTTGTTATCATTATATTTGTCCAAACAAATGTACCTTTCGTTGTACCAGGCATTAAAATGAACAAGAAATAGAAGAAAACAAGGGTGGTCTAATATTTTTTTCCCCGCAACTGTGCATACATACACTAAGCCACTACTTTAAAAAACAAAGACGTGTTTTATTATTCTTGTGAGTTGCCGACACTTGAGTCTGACACTTAACAGGTTTGCTGAATACAAATACACACCGGGAGCCTTTTATTTTGGGAATGGCAGCAGCACAATGGACAGCAGAAGAGAATAAGTGGAGAGGAAGGCTCAACACCTTTAGTTTTACAAAACACTATAAGTAACCTGTCAGTCACCTAACCTGAGCTGTTCATTTCGGTCACAACATACTGCAGCTGCACAGACGGCAGAAACACATTTCATTTGACTCTCCAATTAACACTTTACGAGCTGCTTTTACTTGATCCTACAAGCTCCTGATCTCTAATCCTGATTTTTCTTTATTATTCAACCTCAAAGACCTAAACAGCCACTGGCGACCAAATGCATCTATTGATCTAAAATGTTTATTAACTTCTGAACCACTAATCCTATCAATACATGTAAATAATTCAGGTAAAATGCAGTTTTTCAGTGTTTCACCAAAGTCCCCTATGACCCATTTGGATGTTTAGAGGCTCCATAATGAACACAGAAACACAGTAATTTCCTGTAACATTGACTCATCTGTAAAAATGTAGTTTGACAAATTCCAGTGTTTGTAGAAGCTCGTTTATGCATCCATTTAATGATATGAGTCACTTGTCTTTGTTTTTCTTTCTGTTCGAATTTTCTCAGACCATTTATGAACATCTACATGATCAGTGAATGAAATATAAGAAAATACCTGATTTTAACAGAGAAATGCAAAATTCAAAGGTTAAATGCAGCAGAAAATTCATTCATATACATTCACCTCAGAATCATTTGTGTCTTTTTTTGGACGTTCAGAGGCTCCACAGTGAACATGGAAACACCATCATCTACTGCAGCACTGACTCACCAATAAAGTCTTTTAGAACAAATGACAATGGTTGGAAATGTTTGCTTTTAAGAGTTTTCATGAACATCTATGCACGGGACAATACATGCTTTTCACTGAAAAATGGATAATAAGACAATAAATGGTGATAAATAACAGTAAAGATATAGTTTACAGGACAGTTCATTTGTCAGTTGCCATAAATCTGAAAAGGTTAAGGGAAGTCTAGAAAATATATTAAATGCACTAGAGAATTTAAATGTATGAGATCTTTTCAGCAGAGCATAATTTGTCTTTTATGTGAAAGAAAGCGTTACTTTGGTTCTTGTTATTTCTCAATCTGTCAATACCACAAGGAATTCTACCGCACTAGCATAAGGAACTTTTATATGCTGAATGCTGTCCTTCGCCTCCACACTGGCCTCAAAAAGAGAAAATGCAACAACCTTCATACCAAGCACCTACTCACACGTTTCTCTCTTTGGCTGACAATACATCGCACAAATCGACCTTCGCTGATATTAAAAAGCAAGAAAATAATCTTTCTGAATTTTAAACCACTAGAAAATGCACAGATGTCCACAGGTCACACAAAAAACTAAATTACAGAGCAGCAGCCTGCAGTTAAAGCTAATTTCACAACACTTCATACACACACACACACACACACAGCTTGGGTTTATTTTAAAGGAAGAAAATAAAGATTTTTCTTTTTTTCCAAGATTTTTGTTGATGTTTGTACCGCTCTAAGCCTTCTGAATGTCAGATGGGCAAAGATTCATTTGGCAACACTAAGAAATGGCAACTCAGCTCTCCTCCTGCAAAACCCTGTGGGAATGGGGGGAAGAAAGAAAACAGAAAATGTCTCTTCATTTCTAAGATTTTAGGGGACCGAGAAATACATCTAATGGGGCTCTGTGTTGTTTCTCTAAGCAGAAAAATGATTGTGCTGCCAGAAGCTTTTTGGAGAGGACTGGGAGGAAGAAATATAGAGAAGAAAATACATACAAAGCCTTTGAACTCCATTCTAAACAAACGGATATCTTGATGGAAGATCAGAACTATTGTCAGATGATTGTGAAGTCTGTCCAATGAAAACACAGCGTCTAAACAAGTTTAATACTGCAGCAAGGCGAGGCATTTCACACCTTTCTAGGGACGAGGTTCAGTTGTATCGGACGCAACGTGTGCTTGATAATGCCAAGGTTGTAATTTAAGAGTGATTTTGTGGCTCTTCAGGGACTGGGATGAAACTGTCTTCATTACCGGCTTCCTAGCTGTGTATAGACAGGCTCGGAGTGAACACGGGGTGCATTTCAAGTGCCTCTGCGAGATCCCTCAGTAACATTCAGCAAACACATCTGATCAAAGAGTGGTGTTGCTCTGAGTAGAAAAGAAAAAGGAAAGAAAAGATGAAGAGAAAACGTATGGAGGGTAATGGAAAAAGCACGTCCGTTGCTTTATTGAGAATGCACGCACAGCTTTGGGTCTCCAAGCGGAGAAAGGGGTGCGTGTTGCAGAAGACTAGACGTCAAGTACTCAGAACAGCCTCGGTGATGATGAGGTTAGGTGACAGGGGTGCAAGCGGAGCAGTGCGATATAGATGTGGTCACCGGCCAGGAAATATCACCCTGGAGACAGAGGAGCCAAACAGGTTCCTGAGCTCTGACAGCACTGAAGACGAACACGCTCATACACAGCACTAGCGTTTAATACATCCCCCCACAGATACTCATTCGCATCTAAGAGAAATCACTAACCTGATTCCATCTTTGTCAAACAGAGGCGTGTGCCAGTATAGACACTCCTAAACATTTATGCTATAGGCTGGATGACATGTGGAGTATCCTTGATGTTTTGTTGTTTGTTCTATTTCTTCCAAAGCCGCTGACAGGAGACTTTTCATTTCTCTTGCTTTATCTCTAACAAACACAACAGCAGCAGTAGCAGTAATGCTGCTCAGCTTATGAGTGTATTTAACTTTATAGTTGTTTTCTAAGGTCTGTTTGTACATAATGTGTTAGTTTAGTCCAGTTTTACTCATAGGAGTTTATGTAATGATGTCTGTTGAAGTGATGGAGACTGAAAACCAACTCAAATTCTTCAGGATTGTTGTGTACAAATCTTTTATTGAGGAAAGCCTTAATGCACTTATTAGAACTGTTTGTCAGGACAGGCAATTGTTGCCTATTTTGCATGTTCTCCACATGCCGTTATGGGTTCTCTTGGGGTAATCAAGCTTCCTCTTACTATTCAAAGACATGCACTGTAATAGGCAAAGGTAAGTCTAAAGGTGTGAAAGTAAGACTGGATGGTTGTTCGATAAACTGATGGCATATCCAGGGTGGACTGTGCCTTCGCCTGCTGAGATAGGCTCATCAGTTTACAAAATCCTGAATTTGTTATCTTGGTTTGTGTGGAAGACAGATGTTAATGACAACTAACTGACTTAAGCAGCTTGATTATTTGACTCATACATGTAGGTAACATGCCCATCTCTAGTCTATATTTTGATGAATAACAGTGCTTTTGTGAAATCTCGTTTGAACCAAATATTGCTAGATATTTTACATATCACTATTGAGTCAAAGTACATTAAGATATAATTTTGTTGTTCACCCCAGCTTTATATTATGGGCGGCCGTGGCTCAGGAGGAGCAGGTCGTCCAATAACCAAAGGGTTGGCGGTTTGAATCCCACTCTGTCCTGTACTTGGACAAGACACTTCACCCACACTTGCCTCCAGTGTCACTCACATTGGTGTATGAATGCGTATGAATGTTTGGTGGTGGTCAGAGGGGCTGATTGGCACATATTGGCCTCAGGGCAGCTGTGGCTACAAACACTGTTTACCACCACCCGAGTGAGAGTGGATCAATAATGTAAAGCACTTTGAGTGCCTTGAAAAGCACTATAGAAATCTAATCCATTATTGTATTCTACATTGCTTTCATAGTGAGCAAAATAACAGAACAGGCACACACCTGTAAGGCAGTGTGTTAAAAATAAACCTGAGAATCACTGCAAAAACCAAAGCATCATGTAACACTGTGTATCTTCTTCAAAGGTGTGAGAACAATCACAATATGTAGAAAACAGTGCACAACAAGCATAAAGCTGTCAGGACAGTGACTAAATAGTTCACAACCCTGCAGATTAATGCACTCCTCTTTCCTCTGGTGGATGTTCAGACAGACTGAATCAGAGTCAGACCAGATGTGTCATATAGGAAGGTGTTTTGTCACAAATTGGAAGGACAGCAGAGCAGTGGAGCCAGCGTTGAGGCATTTGGCTGTGGCGTGCAGCTCAGTGCAGAGTGATTGGAGACAGGGCCGAGGGAGCAGATGGGATGGGGAGGCAGAGCTGGACCAAACCACTGAGCGCGCTTCCTTGGTTTTGCATCACAATCTCACTTCAGTGATTGTCTATACTCGGTCTCCTTCCTAAAGACTGATTCCACACAGACGAACCGAGCCTCCTCTGTTCTAGCAGTGTTGCAGCGGCTTGCTCTTCATACCAAGTTATCTCCGCCTTTAGCTCCACCCTCTTAACATTAATTATGCAGCTCAATGCAGCACTCTGAATCCCTACCGCAGCTCACCCACACTACAATACTCTACTGCTTTCTCCCACTCTCTACAGTTCTGTTACACACACAAACAAACTGGTGTGTTTTTTTTCCCTTTCTCATGAATTTATACTAAAAGATAGCATCTTTCTCTTAGCACCACCGTGTGAACAGTATGCTGCTTAAAGGACTAAAGAAATGGCCAGGACTACTCTTTTTCTATATATTTAGCTGAGTGCATTGATCACACTTTTTACAGAAATATTTGAATTGACACCATCTGAGAAATATCACAAATAAATATGGAATAACAGTGTATTAAATCTATTCATAAACTTTCATTTTCAGTCAAATGCAACTGAATCCTTGTACATACGATCCCATACATTTTCCAGCAATGTCATAAACACAGTAAGCTCAATATTTCATAGAATCTGATGCTTTTCAATGAATATATTTACAACATGAGCTTTTTATCTTTAGCTGCTCCAGCAGCACATATTGTGGCTTATCACTTTCAAAGCCTACCGCTGATTTCAGTGCAAATCAGAGGCAAACACAGCCTGATGCAGCAAGGCAAACACATTTAACAGCTCAAACACCTGTGAGGCAAGGTGTAATTGACTCAACTACTCCTGAACATGGTGAGAGACACAATCAGACCTTGTCACAGGAAGCAGCGAGAGTCCACACTATGCAATGTGAATCAGCTACATCAGCAAAGTAGAATGAAACTGGAGAAGATACTACAAGGGAAACTCTCACGCTTCAACCGTCCACCCCCTAGGCAGGCAGTGGGACGGAAACATAGCAACTGTTTATGGGAGCAGAAACATGCTTCTCCCTCATTTCCTAGAGCTTTCACGTGATTAAGATTCACTTCACATCTGCATGTAAATGCTTATGTGCTCATGTGCATGCGTATGTATGTTTTTGTGTGACAGAGTATCCTTTGCCCATTCAAAAGCTGTATAATTAATCCTACTTAAATGTGAGGCTACCCTGTGAGTCACTCATGCATACCGCACACTCCCTGACTTTAAACAGAATTGCTTTTTTTTTTCTTTCACGTGAGCCCACAACTGAAGGGGACCTTTCCTGTTATCCCCATCTGCCACCCAGAACATTATCAATGAAATGTCAAACCACAGGATTACAAACACCAGCTATTTAAAGGCACATGTTGTTTGGCTCCCTATTGTTACCATTTCAATGGCTTCAATAAAGTGTCTGCTCATGTTTGCAAAGATGCTACCTCTGAGACAAAAGCAAACAGTAAGGCAGATGTTCCTAATGAGGAAAACATTGCCAGGGAAGGTGGGATCATTCAGTTGGTATCGGGTAAAGTGAATGTGTTATATGCTTACATAATCCAGGGGGAGCGGGAATTGACTACTCCCTCTCTCTACATGACAATGCGCTGGCAGGCGCAGGTCGACTGTTTTGTCATGAACACCCACCGTGTTTCCATCAATTCTTAAATAATCTATGCATCACTGGACATTCAGAAAGCACAATGGCAGGTCAAAGCCTCTTCGTAGGTTGGTGATCAGGCAGCCCTCTGTGCTGTGCAGCTCTGCTGCTGCAGGGGTCTTTTCAGTGCATGAAACCGGATGGTGAGCAGAGAACACAGCGGGGGCTGGGCACTGCAATGTACTGCAGTGCTCGTAGCTCTGCTATGCACACCCACTCTCTTCCATTCTTGCTCTGCCTCTGACAATCTCTCAATCTCTACCCTGCGCCCTTCTCGCTCATACTTGTACCATTTGTCTTGCCTTCCGCTCTCCACTTTCTTCTCATTTCTTCTGTCCTTCTCTTTGTCCTATGATTTTCATGCTCATTTTTCACCAGACTTTTCAAGCCAACTGCAACTCCAGCGCTGCCCCTCATAGCCGTCATTTAAACCACTCTGTCCTCTGTCGCTCATGCACACATGAACTTGTGAACACATTTACACATAGAGGAAAATACATCCTGTAACCCTTTCAACTAGAAAGCGATAAAGTACCCTCTTTCTCATTTTGTAGAAAGCACATGATCACTGTCCTTCCAACACTTCATTGTATTTATCCGGGTGTCACTGTTGCACTCCCAAGAGTGTGTGTTAACCTCCAACATCTGCAATGTCCTCTATCTGTTCTGTACAACCTAAACAACTCCCAAATCATTCATCTCCAGAAGTAACACAATTGTTGCTACACTTGTCAGGTTTACAGCACCTCTCTTTATTGTGACATGCAGAGTTTTGTGATTGTTACTAACTGTAGTATTTCACAGTGACAGCCGTTGTGGCTCCGCTATGTTACCCACAACATCATTTATAGGGGCACACTAAACGCCCATGTGGCACAGCCTGGGACAGTGGGTGACAAACATAGAGGATGAGCAATGACAAACCAGACATCTGTTCTGCTCCACAACAAACAGCAACACGTTCAGAAAAAGTAAGTTCAGATATATAGTATATGTGTATAGATGCATAAGATTACGCAAAACACTGTATAAACACTGTACAAACACACTGTGAAATATAGCTTGTTTTCTCACAAAATGAAGTGAATTTCTACTTTTGCATCATTCATATCATAATATAGTCCTCAAAACACTTAGTCTCTAAGACAGGTACTTGAGAAAATACAAGGGCAAAGTTTACATCAGCCATGTCTACCCAGCCAGCGTGGTCCAACCTGCTCCAACTCCCACACTCCATTTGGATCTTAAAGAGGGATTTGGGGTAATTCTTGAGAACAGCAAGAGGTCTCATTTCCGTTTGTCATTAAGAGCTGAGGTTTCTGATCATTGCTATCTGAATGAGTTTCACAGTATGCCAGCTGCATCATGCAGAGACACTTTCCTGGTCTCTCTCAACCATGACATGAAGCAAGGCTTTGTGTCTCAGCATGTGTCAAAACTATATGGGCCGCAGCCATTAAAAGGTTTCACCAGTATTTTTTGACAGATTCAACATAACACCAACATTTTAAGACCTCTACAACTGTTTAATGAACATTTCCTGGGAAATCTAATTACAAATAACTATCCAACATAGTATGTAAGTTAGCATGAAATCTCTGAAATCACTGAACCTGAATCTCTGGATCAATGAAGCCTAATTTTGATAAATCTCACAGAAAACTCTATTATATAAATAGATCTCAAACCTGAATGATTTTGCTTCTACAGTCAATTTTAATCCCACACTTTGATGTGTCATTCTGAGCTTTGCAGTAAAAAAGACGGTGGAAGAAAACCACAGCACAGGCACTCCCACCTGGACTATACTCTGAACGTAAAGGTAGATGAGGACAGGACAGAGGGTTTAAAAAAAAACCAGCTAGAAGTAAAGGTTCTTCATGCTTCTGCAAAACACAGCTCTCTTTAAGATGAAGTGTGTTCTCGAAGAGGAGAGGTGCATGAATAATGGAAAATGTTTTCTCCATGTCTTCGTCTGATATATCAAAAGAACGGATGTGGAGAGACCGCTGCGATGTCAAGCAGACAACTAAAAAGGTGTAGAGCTACATCATTTATTAACTAGGCATGGTTAAAAATATGCTCGTAAACTATATTCTAACCGTCATGAAACACCAGTTCGCTTGAAACAATATAAAGGACGCCACTTATCATGGCTTTGTGCTCTGTCCATGGTGCTGAAATGGCTTACACTTCCCTTCCCAGCTCTTTCTCTCTCTAAGCCTACCCATAGCATCACTGCTCAATAATTTAAACACTGTATGTCTTCTTTGTCTTCTCACACCTAAATTCTTCAATTCACTTGTATTTTGTTCAAGTCTAAGTAATACCAAAAAAATAGTGGCCACTGTATTCTTCTTACAGCACATGTTCAGAGTGCCCACACAAAATACACCAAGTCCAGGCATTATTACCTCCCATTCTGCAGCAGGCCAGTGTGCACAGACATCTTGCACAGAGAAAACACACAGTGCCCACTGCTGGACAGAAACAAATCTTCATTTATCGAATTATGAAGGTCAGATCAGTAAGATTTCACAAAAACAGCTGTGAATGTAGTAAGATGAAGATGGTGATGTACACCCACTGTATATGTAAGTGACATTATTTTTCTCTTATATTGTTCTGTACAATTATTTACTTTTTTTATTTGTTTGAGTCAATCTCTGAATAATCATAAAATATACCTTAAACATGTAAATCAACTCAGGGAAAGTCAACAGAATGCATTAGAATGACATTTCCCCTTTTGTTGGATATACTGTATCCAGTATGTCTGGTTCACCCAATCAGAGAGCATACTTTTGCTGCAGGCTCAGGCTGAAGGAAGTCCCAGAACACCGGATAAACAAAACAAAAACTCATCACCAGGCACAAAGGCTATCATGGCCATTTCAATCTGTTATCTACGAAACCCTACTGACACCCAGAATAAACACTGAAGGGAATGGACGCCGAAACTAAAAGGTGCTGCAGTAGTATCTATACCACAGTGAGCCCGTCAAGTGTATACAGTATTTACAGTACATGGAACCAAACTTTATTCTTAGCCCATCCATGGACATAGAGGAGAAGTTAAACCAGTAATGGCCATTTCAGAAAGCAGGTAGGGGGTTGAGTTGCACTGCCCGGTACAGGCTGGATGCTGAGGCAGCTCCGCTCAGGGATGTAATGGGATACTGCAGCACTAGAGAACCGTGTGCACAGAAACTTGCCTAGAAGCATCAGGGAGTCCCGCACTAACCTCCCCCTCCCTCTACCTCTACCTCTTGTGTCAAGTCTGTGTGATGCAAAAATAAAATGCAATCTGGATGAAATTCTACACATGTGTTAACATTAACTAAAGTGAAAGACGGTACACAATGTTCAAAATACACTGACAAACATGAGGAGGAAATAAGTTCAGAAGTGTAGCGTCGTGCCAGTGATGCCTACCTTTTGTGCAGGTTGCTTTTTCCTGGACACGGAGCGGTTCCCCTTCTCCACGGGCGCCGAGACACTTTGAGATAGAGAGAAAAAGAATCAGAGAATCTCCTCTTACTTTTTCTTATTTCCAGTTTCAGAATGCATAAGTCAGGAGTCTAACATACAGCCCTCTAGACACACCTTTACTCTGCCCTCCTGTTAACTCTGCCACATATACACACACGGACACCCATTCAAGCGCACCCCAAGACTGGAGTACCCAAATTGATAAAGATCTGCTCAGGGGAGGGATAAAAACTACACACACTCACACACACTGCAGTTTTTTTTTTCTTCCTCTTGCCCACTCGCTATGCTGCTTTTTTCCCTGCTGCCTTTGCCTGCACTGCCTTCTGATTGGCCAAGCTGCTCTTCAATAACATAAGCTCTCTTCTTTAATTGGAAGGGGTCCAGTTATGTGGTGCACCAGAAACCCTCCCGCCCAACCCATCACTTTTTTTTTTCCTTTTTCCCCCCCTAAGTGCCTGTGGAAAAGAATGCTGAGCTCTGCAATTTCATCCGCATCGAGCAAAGAAAAAAAAAAAGGATGGAGGACAGT
>JAPTYQ010000028.1:10614852-10627618 GCA_029814465.1 Ostorhinchus cyanosoma | reverse complement strand
AAAACAATTGCAACATGCAAAGAAATAACTTCAACCTTGCAGTAAAAACATGACCAAACACTAATTACAATGTACAAAACATAAAAGTTCTTCTAAAAGTTACTAGCATGTTTATGACGTTATCCGACAGGCTGTTTACATAATAACTGAGCAGCAACAAGGGAATAAATGGGTGTTACATGGAAAGCAGAACAACAACAACGTAAAGAAAGTAGGCCAGCCATAAAGTGACATTAGTGTTAAACCTTACTGTCTCTTCTAAACGCTATTCGTTGTTGTTAAGCTAAGTTACGGCAACCTAGTTAGCAGACGCTGCAGATTTGGCAACGGGTGCCAAAATAAATACAAAAAAATCCTTCGTAAATAACGCGTCGTTTATTTGGATAAGTGTAAAAATTGCCTTGAAAAGCTTCCAATAACGCGTCGATGTCCATATCTGTGTCCAGACATAGGCAGGAAATACTTGCTAGTGTTAGCAGTAGCAGGTAGCAACTCAACAAAGCTGGTGGTTGTGACAAGTGCGCATGCGCCAAGTGACGTATTTGACAATCGCGGAAGATGCGTTCCAGTTAACGTCGATAAAGCAATTCACTGTCCTTGTAGCAAGTAATAAAGAAGCCGGGGTTTTGCGTGTTTGTCGCTTGTGCTGTACACATATATGAAATATTATCCTAAGCATGTGTAGTTGCGTAAACTTCTGGACGGTTCTCATTCGCTGTAGATGCGGCAGACAGTCAACGGGCGTCATCATTTTTCTGTTGTTGTGACGGCGCAAACCGGCGAAGCGACCAATGAGTCAGCAGCTGATCGGAGTTAAATTTACCTAACAACCTATATATAACGATAACAGCTCCAGAGAAAGCATCTGCCCAGAGATTTGCCAGTGTTTCAAGAAGTCGCTCGGTTTTCAGGGGGTTAACAATGGCAGTCCCGGTAGCTGCCCCGTTTCAGCCCAGTCCGGGTCTACTGGAACACAACATTCACATTGGCGACAGAGATTTGGGAAGAATTACAAGTAATAATGACAGCGACACATTGCCTTTACATTCTCCGTGGACTTTCTGGCTTGATAGGTAAGTAATTCTTCCTCATCACTGGATCATGAATATTTAACCTTATGTCCGGCGGCTGACCTTAAATGAGAACAAAGAAATGACGAATCTGCCGGGCCTGGAATATCACTAAACCGAGCTGGGTTATAGGTTTATTTAACTGCTACTTATGTCATTAATGGAAATAGAAATCTAACATTTCAACAACAAAAATAAACAGTGGTGCTTCAGCTTTTGTGCCAACTTTTTTTTTTTTCCTCTCTGACCTACATACTCAGTCCTCCACTTGGTGAGATCTTAAAATAAACAGAAGAGTGGAATTATCAGTGATAAATCCCTCTGACTGAATGTTCTGGAACTAATATCAGATAAAAACCAGTTTAATAGATCCATAACCTTCTGGTGTGTTTCTGTTATGAGTATAATTGTTAACCTACTGTTCAGAAAATGTTGTGTCTAGTAAAGCATGTATAAATAATGAATCCTATATTAGACATTCAGTCATTGTCAGGATTAAAGGGTATTTCACAGCTAATAAGCATCTAAACTAAGCTTAACACAAGTAAAAGTGTGTTACACAAGTGTCATCATCTGGGGACATCAGGGGACGCTGTGTTCAAATGGGGTCAGTGTTGTTTACTGTTTACTGGGTTATTAGTCATCCGATCCCCTACCCCAACCTGTCTGTTCGTCCTCAACAACTCCCTGAAATAAGGCCAAGGAATGAAACAGAAAAGGCATTAATCTGCTATAGAGTTATGAAGTGGGCTGAAATTTAGTTTCCTTGTCTGGTTTTATCAGATCTCTACCAGGAACAACAGCAGCTGAATGTGAGTCAAACCTGAAGAAAATCTACACTGTGGAGACTGTTCAGGTGAGAACATTTTTACAAGGAATTATTTCTTCATAAAGTACCTTTTCCAGCGAGAGTAATCTGTGTAACTGCAATGACCCATTTAATATATATATTTTTACATTTTGTTGTGATTACCTCACTGGATCAATTGTGAAACCCTGGCAAGTCTATATCTCCTTCGTGTGTTAATTATTTCATTAGATAACCTGTTTCTGTACATTTAACTTTGATGTAGAACTTCTGGAGAGTGTACAACAATATCCCCAGTGTCTCCAGCTTGCCACTGAGATGTAGTTATCATCTCATGAGAGGCGAAAGAAAACCTCTGTGGTAAGTCTGATTGTAAAGCAAATAAATCAGTCGCTATTTTAGGTCAATTTGTGTATGTATCATATGTGTTGCTTCTTTGTCTGCAGGGAAGAAGAAAGCAATGCTAAAGGAGGAGTTTGGAAAATGAAAGTATCAAAAGAATCCACTGTAAGTGTTCATTATGCACCAACATGTATGTAGTATACATTTATTCATACATTTGTCGCGAAACACTTTTGTTGTCTTATTTACAGTCGGCTGTGTGGAAGGAGTTGTTATTGGCGACTATTGGAGAGCAGTTCAGTGATTATTGCGCTTCAGGTAACTCATGAATTGTGTTTTGACAAATAAGTGCCACTATCTTGCAAAAGTTCAGTCCTTTTTTGTCATATACTTACTTAAAGCTGAAGTGCACTAACTTCTTCCTTCTGTGCTTTTTTTTTTTTTTTTGCAGATGATGAAGTAGTTGGGGTTAGTGTCAGTGTTAGAGACAGAGAAGATGTAGTTCAAGTCTGGAACGGAAATGCTTCATGTGCTACTGATTCAAAAATCTTAGGGAGGATTTATGAGCTCCTCCCACAGATAGCTTTTAAAGCAGTGTTTTACAAACGTAAGTATTTTACGTTTTTAATGACACCATAGCTTTAGCATGGATTGAAAGTAGCACCGTGAAATGTGAATAATCGATACATTCTTTTGTTCTGTTTGTTCTCTTTATAGCCCATGAGGAGCACCACGCCTTTGAAGGAGGACGATCAAGACATTAGCACGTTTTACATATTAAACTCTTGAAGTATACAACTTGCTTTTGGTTCTGACTACGTCAACGCCATAATATCTGGGCATGTTTTAAGCAGGGTGACAGTCAAAATGTAATATTGTACCATCTTAATTACCTAAACATGGAGCCCATGTATTATGGGTTGAACTCTTAATTTTATCCAAAACAATTATTTTTTAGCCACAAGCAAAAACCATTTAGATTTATTTTATCTATTGCAACATTTGTATGTTTTTTATACTGCGAAATTTAGCAAAAACTTAACCAAAGCAGCAGATTGTGTACAGCCAGATTTTTTTAGATGTATTTTAGCATTTTTCCTGAGCACAATTAAAACTAGTCCTTTAGAACTTTTTTTTTCTTGTTTTTTTTTTTTTTCATTTAAGTCTAGGCCTAGTTGCACAAAGCAACATTTTATCTAAATAACACATTACAAAGCTTTTCTAGTCAGCTCGTTTTTCTGTTTTGTACGTTATAGCCAAAATACTGTTGTCTCTACTGGGGAACCTAAAGATGTACAGTAGTATGATGTAATGCTAGTATTTGAGCAGGAAATTGCACATTTTTTTTAAAATTTCATTCTTTGCTATACCCATGGATTGTGAAAGGATTATGTTGTTATTACAATAAAATCACCTCAGTACAGAAAACATAATGAGTAGTTGCTAAGAAATATATGCAATCATTTTATTCTGTAGAACATCTTTGCTGTGTAGTGGTTTTCATTTTAAGCCTCTGTTCCTAAATCATGCACTTTGTTTTTTTGTTTTTTTTTTATATACAAGACATCAGATGGATTCTTAGAGAATGTGTGGAGTTGTGATAACTCAGACCAAAAAAACTCTGGTTTTATTTCACATTTTCCGGTGGTTTTTACAGCTGTCCTTTTCAATTTAAAGATTTAAGGAGTGTAAATGGCACAGTGTGTCAGGATTTTGGTGCATTGTGATAGAATCTGTGATAAAATTTGTTTAAATTAATTGGAAAATATTGCCAGCCTGAAAAGCATGCAGTTAAATTTTAATGGAATATTTCACTGTGTACTAACTGGAAACATGGTTAAGAGCTGATTAGGGCCTTTTTAAAGTGCATTTTCACAAATCTTGTCAGTAGGATCAAATCTATGTGAAACTAATAAATCAAAGATGGGCTGTGTAACAATTTCAGTGTCTTTCACGTCCAATACTGTTTTTCCCCTGTTATCTTGTATGGAATAGACTGTAATTGTGTTGTTATTATAATCATGTTACTAAAATGTCTGTTTTTAGGAAAATTAACTAATATTGTAATTTACATCTCACCAAAGGCGCCTTTCCCAAGTGTCTGTTTATGTGAAAGTGTTTGAGATACTATTTTAGGCTAAACAGAGCATTTAACTTATGTTTGTGTACAAGAACTCTACTAGTAAAACAGGTGTGATTATTTTATATGCAGAGAACCCCTCAGAAAGACTGCTGCTATGGTTAATCAATCAAAGGTTCAAGTATTTATAATTATCTTGCCGTGGCTTAGGTTCTCTACAAAAACACAAAGAAAAATAATACATTTTCAGACCACTGACTTTGCCAAAATAAGTAATGCTTTGTTACTATTTGTCCTGTATTGTTCTGTTTTTGTGTAATGTTAAAAAGCACATGTTTTACAAAAAGTAAAAAATCATTCTGTACCCTTGCACATGTACAGTTGAGTGCTCACTTAAGATCTCAGACCTTGTAATTGATTGTTGATCTTGGATGGTGCCTTGTGTTTACCAGCATTTTAGAATGTCATGCCCACTTGTGTTCTGCATGTTGGACTTGTACGTTGTCATGTTTCTCTATTAGTTTTACACATGTACAAAAAAAATAATAAAGAAGCCTCAATTTCATGACTGGTGTTTCGAGTATAATTCTAGACATGTTAAATCATTTCATATGGGAGGTTAGATGCTGTTTTTTTGGTGGGTTTCTTCAGAATAGATGCTCAGGTATCTATTGTGCAAAAGTCTAAGGCCACCAATAGCGTTGTTGTTTTCTTAAGGTTCTAATGACCATACTTATGCAATTGTCAGTTTAGGTGTCAATATACAGGCCATATGTAAACAGCATTAAGTTTATGTGTGAAGAAAATCACTTGTGGAAGCTTTTTATGATAAACCTCAATATTATTGAAGAAAACTTCCAGACAATCGACCTAAGACAGTTCAACGTACAGATAAACTTTATTGATCCCTGGGGAAAATTCACTAAATACAAATGGAGAACACACAAAATACTGACTCTTACCTATCGAGGCTTTTTAGATTCTTTTTGTATGTGTGTTTCAATACTGTGCATATATTTCCTGAATTTTGTTGTGCCTTAATACAAAAACTGAAAAAATAAATATAAATGCTCATGACAACCATGAAAAAACACACCTTTGCACATTACTCTATCTGTAGACAAGGAGATGGATTTGTTCAGTAGATCATTGCATGTATACATACATTATGCATATGACAGAGCAGATCGTTTTGTTTTTTTATATTTTTTTTTTTACCACCTGGTGAACATGGATGTTTGAGTGGAATCAGACAGAAAATGTCTCCCTCTTGTGGGAGCAAGAATCGACTTAATATTTCATATGTGGACCATTAAAAAGATTTCTTTTTTCATATAATCGCTGTAAAAATAATAATAAATAATATTTCTGTAATTTTGAGTGGCTAGGAAAGATATTTAATATACAATTACTTTACTTTTAATCATCATATGCGGTCAGAATGCAGAACTTCACATTTAGCCAGTTTGGTATTCATTATTACAACAGAATACTGTCTTTCAGTATCTTCCTAGTGCTTCATACTACTAAACGTGTAGTTAACGTTTGGAAAAATGTCAAATATGATTAGTCACTAGATTATTTTAATGATGAATTTTTCAGAGTCACACCGTCCCGCGTGTGAATATGACATCACCATTGTTTACTTTTCCCTAAGCCCCGCCCTCTGTTAGCAACTTGTGGCTAGCTCGCTACCAAGGAAGGCACTGCTCCGAGGTTTAGTCTTTAGACACCACCCTGAGGAAACGATTGTCCACACGTGTATAAATCGGTGAGTAAACGTTCATTTATGATTGATACAAACGTTGTTTAATGAAGCTTTAATGTACCAGATAGTTCATTGTGATATTTGCCGGTCGGCAAAATGAAGAGCAGAGAGAAACGTTTCTTGTAAGCTAGCGTCAGGACCACAGGCTGCTAGCTTTTGTTACACTGTTCACATAAACCATTTCCTCAAGGTTCATCGAAAGCTATTTTGTGGTCCAGCTCCTTATCGAATAAAGAGGCAAGATCGCGTTGTCGTTTCAGCATACAGTCTAAACTTTTACAGAGCCGATTTTGTCCGTTTATATGCGGAGCTAACAGCTCGGCTGCTTTAACGCAAAGCCTCAGACTGCAGTGGATGATTTAAAGGACATCGGTTCCGTTCGTATGCTTATCGCACTGTTAAATCGGTTGGCCGTCATCAACACGTTATTTTAAGTGTATCAGGTTAAGTGTTGAGGATAGTGAAATCCTGAAATCTGCTGAACTGTATACGTAGACACTCGACAATGTGAACTCGTATAAACGTGTTCCTAATATATAATTTAACTAGGATGTTTAAAAGGGAATTCAACTTTCTTTTCGTATTTGCTTTTCAGTGCGTCTTAAGAAAGACACCAATGTCTACACAAGGACCCAGACTGAATAACTGATTAATTTAACAATGACTAATATTTAATAAGAAGGTGTGGATGATACAGTGACACATAGAGAACTAATATATAGTGTGTGGTGCGGACTGATTTGTTGTAAAAACTAATGTAACTGTTTCATTGTCTTTTTCAAGCATGAGTAAAAAAAAACAAACTGTAGCCAAGGGAATTCATTGATTTAGCTCTTTAGTTTGTCATGGGAATCCCCAATTGATTTTAGTGTAGCGCAACTGCTCTGTATGACACCAGTTCAAAAATTCTCAGTTTAAAGAAAGGGTCTGTATGTTGTTTGCCTTTTTTTCTTTTAAGGAAAGGCCTCTTTGCAGCACTTCCTTCCCATTCTTTGAAGAGTGATAACCCCCATAGCTTGTGAGCTCCTGTAGAGAGAAAAGTCCACCATTTTGTTTCATAAAATGAACAAATAACATCATCTTGGGGATACTAATCAGCCCATCTCAAAAACAGTTTCGCTGCAGCATGGCTGTCCACTCACCATAATCCTAGTAGGCAGATACCATCTCTCTCATGCATAATGAAACTGATCAGGTATGGGCACAGCAGTTTTTTTTACAGCCAAACTCCCTCCCATCCCAGACATCTGTAAAAATGCCTACAGGAAACTCTGCTCTTTGTCTTAAGAACTTATTGTGATCTTAAAAGCAAAAGTAAGCTGAGTCAAAACATCACTAACAACTGCTAGTTGATACTTGACTGGGTTTAGTTTTAAATTGAGGGAATGACTTAAGCATGTTATGACAGATCATAAACAACAGATTATCCTGCAGTTAGCTGCTTCAGTAGTCATCTATTAGTCATTTTAAACACTAGTACTTTTCTTCTTACAAAGACACGTGTTAGTACACTTTTTCTTTTAGTCATTAGAGAGTGTATATAGTCTAATTAAATCGTTTGTCACATTATCTAAATGTTGAACATAATTTCTGATTGGTGGTGGTGGATTTATTGATTAACAGCCTTGTTTCAAAACATTTGAAAGGTGGATTACCTTGAAAATAATAACATTACCCCTGGGCAATATGACTGGTTTCATGCAACACTTTTGGCGTTGATTTCCAGCTGCTCATATTATTTATTTGCCTTCTTTATTTACCTTTGTTTTTGCAGCTTAGCTTTTGACTTGGACACTCCCAAGCTGTATACATGAAAGCCTACTTGTGCATTGTACTACCTGCCATAGCCGTTTATCGCACCACCTGGTTAATGGCAAATTGTTCCAGAAGGAAGATATGTTTGCACATAAACACGGACCCAGGGCCCCTGTGTTTACAGTAGTCATGGCAGCACTCAGTTATTCAACAAATAGACCTAGCGTGATCCTGTAGAAGAGAATGTTTGTCTTGGTAGGCAGAGCTGTAACAGTGTGTTCTTATTTTGATGTTCTGCAGCTTTTTATATTTGATACAAGTTAGGTTTCTCTCACATAGTGAATGACTATGGCAATAGCTGTGTAAAAAGCACTCACAAATTGTCATTTTGCTTGTCTTTTGTAAATATATTACTCATAAATCCAGGTGTTATCTTCATTCTCAGGTCACTGAAGTCCAGATGCATGAGTCTGGGTCAGAACCTACAAGCTACACCATTCCAGCTATTCAAACAGAGAACGGGAATAACAGTGACAATGAGAGTCGAGTGAGGAGCAGCCACCCTACTCCTCCAGAGGCACCCAGGGTCAGTGGCTCCCAGCTGTATTAGTTCACCTCTGTGTCAGTGGGCTGAATGCAACAGATGGTCCTTGGTTTGAGAGCATAGTTTAAGACATGTACTGTTTATTGTTGAATACTTACTTACGCCAGAAATATTGCATAAAGATGAGGCTAGAACATAAATCAATAAAATATTGCATCAGTAATGAAAGTAATTGTTTCTCAACCTTTTACAGAGACATTTTATAAATCACAATGGAGTACCATTATCACATCAGATAATGTTTCTGCTGATTTTAAGAAATGTGTTGTTTACATAGCTATAATTTTGGATAATATTTTTTAACACAAATCAACCATTGAAAGTAAATTTATCCCAAGCGTGTTTACAGTAGTGGAATGAAAACAAGAATAATCAGTGTAATATATGGGAATGCTGGACTGATTTATAGAAAACACTCTATGGATTGCCATTGTAATTTCTAATTAACTACTCAGGATGTTGAAGTAATTATCTGTCTTACAGCCCAGTGCTGTTGTGTTACTTTTGTTACAACACTGTACATCTGCAGAGGCACATGTTTGAATGTTTTCAAGGTTACAAATGTAAATTGCAATTGAGGCAGCTGTTTTACCTTCAACAAAATATGATACAGAGTAATACGTGTTAATTCTTTTTTAAATTTATGCACAGCTGGTCAAATATCCAAACGCTCTCTCTTCCTGACAGTGTTCATAGTCGTACCAGCTTCAGGATTATACTGGACAGAGCACAGACTGCCTGTTCAACAGCTTTGTTTTTTGTTTGTTTTACCTGTAAAGGTACCTCAGAGGCTTTCATTTTGACGGTCTCATTTTCAGCAAACTGCTGGGTTCTATATTTATGCTAAAGGGGAACACAGTGAATGGTGTGTATGGGGGGGTTGTGCTGAGGTTTGGTAAGAGGAGGGGGAGAGCACAACTCTCGCTGGGTGGAGGGATCACTGTGATATTGTTAGTTTTGTTCCTGCTCATATCAAGTGGGTCAGGCTCTGTTCGGCTGTCAGGCACATCATTATTGCTGAGCAGCATTTGTTTCTGTATTTCTGTGCCAGATCCACGTTTACATGGAGATGATCAGGTTTGTCCATCTCATTCTGATTTATTTTTGTCAGATAATTTTTGTATTTTATTTTAGCTATTTATGCCTGTTAGTGAAAGTCATTCTCATTTCAGTTGTGTAATTTTATTAACACTCTAGGTCAGTTTGGTTGCGAGCATGTGTGTGTGCAGTAGTAAATGTTGCTCTTTCTGAGACTACACCCATTACGAACTATTAGTAAGTATTCTATTCTTATACAGAAAGGCAGATTGTGTTCGCTCCTCAGTAAGTTTTCTGTGTTTCTGTTAGGCTGTCAGTCATCTCAGAGTTCACAAGACCAGTCTTGCGGGAACAGATTTGTGTTTACACTCTGTTGCTCACTGGTACGACTTTCAACAATAACAACAACAGAAGATGTTTGGACTTGCTGGCTACCATGGCAACAGGGATTAGGCAAAGGCTGTTGTTGTGTTGATGGTTTCCACAGAAAAATAGAGAGGCCAACTGGCTCTGTCTGTGGGATAGACCTGTTTTCATTGCTTTGGTGGTCACCTCTGCAGCATTGAATTTCATAAGAAAGGACAAACTAGGAGGCAGTCATCTGTTATTGTTAGCCCAAAGCCTGTGTGAAATTCGCTGTCAGTTTGTTTACCCAATTCAAAACAGACTCTGCCTCGGAGAGAGATGTTTGTTTGTGGTTCAGACCTTAATTAAAATACGAATCTCAAGTTCTGTTTTCGTAAACAGGCTCTGTATGCTTTTTTATTCATTATTTATATCTCTGTGCAATTTTGATTACTCTGTTTATGTTTACTGTAAACATCCCTTGAGCTGTGAGGCTTGACAGGGAGGGGGAGGGTGTGGTAATTGCTGCATGCCTTGCAGAGGACGTTGTTGTTGTTTTTGTGGGACTGGTTGTTGTTGTTTTGATGGAATTCTAATCCCCTTAGGGCATCTGGTGTTGTTGTTGTTTTTCAGATTTATCTTTAGCTGAACGGCAGGAAAACCATGTTTAGCCCAGATGACCAATGAAACGAGAATAATAAATAAGCTGCTGCATTTAAATTAGTTTAACTGTTCTTGTTTGTCATGCATAACAATATACATTTTATAAAAGTTAACCCAGTATGTTGTAAGTATGTTTTTTAGATTATTAGAGCTTATTTCATGAAGATGTGCTTCATATTAATACAGTTGTGATTTAAACTAATTATGAACTCCTCTTATGAAAGCCCATATTATATTACATTATTTTTGCATATTTTAATTAATTAGTATATCTGCCTAAAACTACATTATATCATGCTAAATTACTAAGATGAATTAGGTTTCTCACTGTAGTACAATAGTTTGTTGTAATAGGTCTTTACTGTGCCATCAGCCATGTGTTTCTGTCTACGTTCACGATATTTACTGCCCTCAATAAGCTGTTTAAGGCAGAACCTACCTTCATGTGCATCCAAATGTATTTTGTTATGAGTATTTGTTCTGCTTTTCTTTGGTTCTGTATTGTAAAGGGCATTTTTACCCCTCTGTTATCTAAGTAAAATACTCCTTTAAAATGTTCTCTGACACTTTGCTTCCCCTGGTGCTATGATGAGTGACTTGTCATCTGTGTAACGGTTTGTGTCTGTGTCACAGGTTCCAGTGTCATTATCAATGATGACCCCTCCGGCAGAGGCTCCACAGCAGTTGCAGCCGACACCACAGCAGCAGATCCTCAACCCACAGCAGCTGCAAGCACTGCTGCAGCAACAGAAAGCACTCATGTTACACCAGGTAATGATCGGTATCTGTGGGGAAAGTTACATGTTTGTTTTTAATCCGCATCATTTTTCTCAAACATCATTCTCGTCTTCAGCAACAAATTCAAGAGGTCTTCAAGAATCAGCAAGAACAGCTAAATTTGCAGCTGCTACAACAGAAGAATGCTGGGATTGTGACTCAAGAGGTGATCTTTATGTCTTACAATGGTTTTATTTGTTCATCAACTCTTTATACTGAGGCATAAGTGAATTTCAGTATTAGAGGCACGTCAGTTTCAGTTTTAGTAGAACTAGAGTGAACGTGAGCCGCAAATTAGCATCTGTATGTGTCTGTATGAGTGACTGGATAACATCAGTGATATAAGATCTGTCATCACCTTCTGGTTTTAATGAATTCTGGAATTGCAGACAATTAACAGAAATACTTAATGTAGGCAGTTGGCTGCATGCACAAGACAGCAGGTGTGGGTGTTTGGAATAAGGAAAATATTTTGATGCGCTTTAAACAGAAAAGTGTTCTATGCTAATTTTGTCCAATTAGAAGAAAAATAGAAAAAAGGTATTTTGTCTCTTAGGTTTATTGTGCAAAAATTAATTCAAGAAAATGTTGGAGGTGTTTGTTTCAGCGCTAGTGTCTGACCAACAAAAAATATGATGAAAATAAAATGCATCAGACTTGTGTCACAGGCCAAATGGAGGTTTTTGGTCTTTAAATAGCTAATGACATTTGCTGATTACATTAACTATGGTAGCTAAGTGATTGACAGCACATGACTGTGGTTGCCCAGTAATAACCAAAAGGTACCTTTTGTAGCAAACAAAAGCTTTGGTCCTGTGTGTTCCACTGTTGTGTCATCATATGATTATTTTCTCTGGATAAATATGTTTTTGTCTGAAGACACAACGCAGCAGTTTTCTGTAGAGGATAAGGGGTATTTACTAACTGATGATGTGTCGTCTTTGTGCTCCAGCTTACAGCTCAGCAGATCGCCATCCAGCAGCAGCTCCTTCAGGTGCAGCAGCAGCATCTACTCAACCTGCAGAGACAAGGCCTCCTGTCAGTCCTTCCCACCAGCCCTGCTGCAGGTACACTGCTTTTATTCCCTGTCATAGTGGAGTCAGGCTGTGGGTGTGCAGGTCTCATCTGTCTGAATCTTTTTTTTTGGAATTATTACCATCTCAACAACAAGTTGAGTCATGATACTCAAACTGTGTGTAAATGTTGACCTTAACCTACTCTGGTCACCCTTAATTTTTGTGGTCAAAAGGTCAGAGTTCAAGATCACAGGATCAACTTTAGCCCCTCACCCCAAGGAGAGGCTAGGGATAATGTTTTTGGTTCAGTTTGTTTGTTTCTTTGTTTGTTTCTTTGTTACCCGTCTCCCTAAGGGGAGGCAACGGGTATTGTTTTTGGTTCGATTTGTTTCTTTGTTTGTTAACACTCTAACAGCAAAAACCCAGAATAGATCTGATTACATTTTGGGAACAGTAGGTGAAAGTTCACATTTTTTATGAATTTTTAAAATCTTTTTTTT
>JAPTYQ010000028.1:10540933-10557396 GCA_029814465.1 Ostorhinchus cyanosoma | reverse complement strand
TTCAGTTTACAAAAAGTTGCTCATTATAATCTCCTAATTTTTCACTATTTTCCCCGTGATTCCCATTTGGAGTCATGCATGCAGTGTTTTTTTGTTTTTAGCACCTTTCGCATCCTATCTTTTACGTCAAGTAAATGCAGCGTGAGCATGTTCAGTTTTATAAAGGTTTACTGATACAATTGAAAGATGCATATTTAGGGTGAGCTGATTGCAGAAATGGAAAATGAAATAAAGTAAACACAAGCTTCGTACGATATTTTTAGTAGTTTAATGATGCTGAGCAGAGACAGGTACTGTGGAGGTCAAACAAATCAAAATCAAACAGGTCATTTCTTCCTAATTTTTTTTTCCGTTTACATTTTCTAATAAGTAATCTGTACATTTTCCTTGAAAACTAACCAAGTAGACTCACTGATTCACCTCCCTATAGCCCTACTCTCTTCAACTCCCTTCACACAAGGATGGCAATCATTGAGAGGTCATGTGATGAAAAAATGGCCAGATCTCTCAGTGATCTTCCAGTGGTCTCCACGGTTGCTATGGTCTCCTCAAAGTTTTGACTCAGTCCAAAACAATCGCTCAACCAATGCCAAGGGAAGTGATCTCTCAACGAACGCTCAAGGTGCGCCCAGTGATCTCCCAATGATCTCTCGGCAATCTTTCAATGAATGCCAAAATGAGGGAATGGGTACAACTATCTCGATGACCCCCCCCCTCTGCTTGATCCAACTGACCAGACAGTTTAAAGTAGGGGCCAAAGGCACAACGAGATCTCCATGCTGTGTAACAGTTTTAGTCATTAATTATCTTGTGACCTAACTTGTAAATATGCTAATACTGAAGCAATGGAATTACAGAAAAGTCAAGGCATACTGTCATATGCCTTTCATGGTATTTTCATAGTATTATATGTTTTTAAATGGTCTATACTTTTATTTTTTCTACATACTACTAGAGAGAGAACCACCGTTGATACATCTACCACAGATTCAGAACTATGGCTTTAAACCATATTTACAACAAGGGAGTAACACAAAAAGACACCATTTCTACCCTTATAATGCTTTCTTTTGCTTAAAAACACATTGACAATGACTCAAGGTCATGTCAGGATATTCTTTCTGAAACTGTACATGTTCAAGGATTATGAGCAGAAAACAGGAGGTGATGTTAATATAAAAAACAGGCCCAACAAATAATGTTATAAATTATTATGTTTTTTTCCACTCTTTTGCGGTACTACAGAGGCTGGTAAAAGATAGAATGCTGACCACTGCTATCAATGTGGCTCATAATTAAATATTGTGGTCCGTGCTGCTAGTTTCACTTGTAGGGCATAAAATATCGCTCTGTCCTCTTGCCTCAGTAGACGTCCTTTTCAGGGTGGGAATAGGGACTTGCACTGCATGATGACATCATTCATATGAATCACTCTCCAGTAATGATGTCTAGCCATGTTATATCCGATACATACTAATAGAAACAAAAGGAATATTTCTGTCGGGTTGTAATTTCTCCTAATATCCTGAGATCAGGTGATACATGAGTTTCCCGGAAAAGAGCAGGAGCGATTCTCTGTGGGAAACGATGGTAGACAGATACCTTTTGATCGCTGACAACATGAGTCATGATGAGATAGAGGAAGGGACCAATGCAACCTTCATTCTACCCCCTCTGGAACAGAACTTCTTGTTTTGTGTTCAGGCAGCTCTGAGTTGTTTTTACCCTTGGTGTTGTATTTCTCTAAGGCTACTCACAAATACTAAGTAATCATCCTATTGTTATGTCTTTTGGAGAGTCAGACGATACAGCCATAAGAGGATGAGAACAGCCAAGGACATCACCTATTTAACTGTGAACTCTGGTCGTTGTGTCAGCATTTTAATTTGTGTCAGATATCATTTATTTTGTGCATTCAAGGAGGAACTTGTGTCTATCGTGAACTAAAAACACAGAAGCTAATGTTCCCCTTCACCTTCTGCAGTGTTGAATTTAGTAAACCCAATTCCAAGGAAGGTTTTAGTTGCTTTTACTTGGCTGTGAATTTGCATAATCACAAAATAATTTATTCACCACGAAAAGAGAATGGAAAAGACAGTAGTTTGGGAATATGTATGAAATCTACTCATCCCTGCATTTGTCTTTTTTGAACAGTTGCAGTGGGTGACTTCAATAGAACATGTAAGCACAAAGGGCAGACACTGACTTGTGTGTGTGATACCAGCCTTCATCAATAATGCATGACAACGGGAAACTGAGATAAGACAGGTTGCAGTCTGGACATGACATTTAACCACTGTGACGTATTAAGACTGACAGCTGGTTTACACAACAGAATGGGTCAGCCCTACTGGTAATGGTTTAATAACATCAGAGATTTACATCTTTTTGTCTAGCTCATTGTAATTAACATACAGTAGTTATTCTTTTGTATCACCACTAGACAAAAGGAGGCCACATCTGCAGCTCCCACTGTTTCCTCTTGATATTTCGCTGTAGTACACTGTAACAAACTGACGACGTGCCAACCTCAGGCTCCAGACCTGAGCCAAACTGCACCCTGAGACACGCCACTCACAAAGAGTCTGTCCAGCCTCTGGAGAGACCAACACAAAGACTGACATTTCTTTCATCTTTTGACTCTGACATGAAGGTTCAGTGCCTGCCTTAACCCCCCCCGAGTCCAAGGCTGGCCCTTTTTATCAAGGTTCAATAGGTTGTGTGAGGCTAAGTAGCACTGTCTGCTGTGTTGTTATGAGCTCCACGTGCCATGATGCAGTACATCATTAGATATCACATATAAGTGGGAATGATTGCCAGTTATCATTGTGCATTTGCAAATTCAGCTCACAAATTACAGTCATACACTTACTAATTATGATTGTTTGACTTTAAAATGGTCTCCAGTGTGTGTTACCACACAGAAAACCAAGGGTGTGCAGCACTGTACACTGTAGTTGATTAAAATTCCTTAAAATCGCAGCTTCTCCTCCATCTCCCTTCATTTATATTGCATAAGTAGGAATCATCCATGCTGACTTCAAATCGTCTTCTGAGCTAATGACTGTTTATGAAAATTCCCCAGAGGTGCTTGCTTAAGGGGCCATTTTCTCCCAATGTCTTACTTCTCCAAACAGAAAAATATAAATCCCTGCACCATCTAGTGGCCGGTACCTTCACATGCCACCCTCTAATAGTGTCATGCTTATTACACAGACAAATTGTGTGACCTCCACTGTAATGCTGCCATAACTAAATCAAGCACAGATCAATGTAATAATACTCTCTGTGATTGTCACAAGCAGCCTCACTTAAAATTAGTTAGATTTATTGAACGTGCACTTTTAATTTCCATCATAAAAGACAATTTATGGCTTTGGTGGTAGGAAAGAGACATTATTCAAGGAGTTGTAATTGACAAAGTGCTTATTAAAACAGTACAGATGGTGTAATTTAAAGGAGTGACTGGGTGTGTCCTTTTTCAGGAAGTAGGGCAATTCAATTAATTATTAGAGCAGTAAGAGAAAGGTTGAAGTGAGAAGTATAAGTGCATGTATTGCACAGCCTCTTTGAGTGAATTAAGTGGAAATCTCAAATTAACATCACTCAGTTACAGTAACACTAAAGGAAGCAGGAGAGAAATGTGATATTCAGCGTCAAAGCCATTTGGACTCGGTCGATGGGTGAAATGAGGGTGTACAGTAAAGCCTCAGAGTAAATTAAACTGTATTAGCAGATATTGTAAATATGCTTCACCAGATACTGTAGACATCGTATTTCTGAGTAACAGTAAACCCTAAACAGAATAACACTGGTCAGGAGTTTGAGCCACTCTGCCCTCATTAAGTCAGCTGTTGATTTTTTTTAGTAAACTGGCCTCCGCCCAAGCTGCCTCTGCATCCAGCTAAGGCCTGGCCGCTCAGTCTGTAACCTGGGTGAAACAAGTTGCTGTTTAATCCCTCTCATCTGTTGCTGGTCAGAGCTCACTATGATCTGGATCCAAGACGAGACTCTTATTAAAGCATGAGGTCTAGCCAAGGATGTATCTCCACCTGCGCCCTCCCCGGGGAGGTTTACCAGGTACAGCAGCTGCTTGGTTCAGTCCAAGTGTTAGAAGTTGTGATCAGCCTCATTCTGTCACATGAGGAACTGCCGGATCTGTCCGATGTGCTTTTTTCAGCTTGTGAGAAGGTTTTGTAGTCAGCCTGGTTAACCTCAATCTGTCATTTTTAGTGGTTATTTGATTTATCAAGTGTATAGTACTGCTTACAGTTTTTTTTCCTTGCAGGTTAGCCCGATGCTATCGTACGAAACAATGTTTGAAGGGCATTGTGGTGTAAATAATCTGATAAACCCTATTTCCTTTTTGTCTTATGGCTTTGAGTAACAGACAGCTGGGTCTAACGGACGCAAAGTTTAGTCGAAGTATGATATGAGGTTATGTTTATGATCTGAACAGTTCTGTGGTATTTTAAAGTAGATGCAGAAATGTGTAATTGTGTTGCCTTATTATATATGACATAATAGCGCATATATTTGTGTCAGAATAGGTGAAATACAGATAACTATCATGCAAAAAATGTAAGATCTGCAAATCCTTTTGGTTACTATGGCAACAGAATCCTTGAAACAATGGCGTTCTGTTATTAACAGAATTCAAGGGGATGTATTTACATTCCTTTGCGGAGTTTGATCATTAACAGTAAATGCTGCGTACTGTGTAATACTATAATAGTGTTACAAATCCTACAGGACCTTGTGTGTAATGTGCTGCCATTGTGTTGTGTTCAAATAAATAAATAAATAAATAACAGCACACAAGACTTGACGCGGTTGCCCTTTGTGACGATGAATAGCTCACAAATTGTGTCACTCGCCTTGAACTTTTTCTTTTCTTTTCTTTTCTTTTCTCTTCTTTTCTCTTCTTTCCCCACAGATGACTGAAGGCAGACTGTGCCAAGTGCAGCTGCTGGATGACAGGAAGCTCGAGCTGCTGGTTCAGGTAGAAATGCTACTGATCTAAAAACAATAATAGAACAGAGGCCTGTGTGTAATTTAATGATATCTTTGGTATTTTTTTTTCTACTGGGAATGCGTTATGGGAGGAGAGATGTTCTTTCTATTTGATAGTATTAATTATACCGTTTGATTTTGGAGGAATATTTTCATAATAAATTAGAGGCTCCTTCACTAGAATAACCAGAGAGTTAAGAGTTTGAGGATTTGTAAAAGTAACTGATATTTTTCTGATAAAAAAAACAACATCCCATGGTGTCTATGACATATTTATCAAGAAAACTGTCTAATGAATTTAACTTCTGATGTTTTCTGTGGCTGATATGGTGGATTACAGTCAGTCTAAGAGTAAAGCTAATACTAAATCTTCTTTGGCAGCCTAAGCTTCTGTCATATGAACTCCTCGACCTGGTGTCCTCCCATTTCAACCTCAAAGAGAAAGAATTCTTTGGACTTGCATTTTTCGATGACAAGTACGTACTTTATGTTTTTTGTGCAGTAGTCAGACTATTTATAGATGCGTGTTGAAAACATCTCTGGGACTGTGATGTCTTCTGTTTTGCAGTGGGCAGTGTAAGTGGTTGCAGATGGATCGTAGAGTTCTTGAACATGACTTTTCAAAGAAGCCCGGGCCCATTGCGCTCAACTTCCTGGTCAGGTAATACTTCACATAATGCAAATCTCAGTCTTTCCAGCAGGGAGCAGTGCTTACTGACACTAACTTTAGGTTCAAATCCCTCAGTTAATTTAAAAAATTCTCAACTTTTTTTTGGTTTTTAGACTTTATGTTTATTCTTGTGTTTTTGTTTTTGTTTTTTTTTTTTAGGTTTTATGTGGAAAACATAACTCAGCTTAAGGACATCATAACTGTGGAGTTATTCTTCCTGAATGCAAAATCCGCTGTATACAACGTAAGTGTTCAGATCCTGTTCTCTTGGGTTCAAAACAATAAAAAAAATGATTGTACTCGTTGTTGTTTCTTAGCGGCTCCCTGATGACTCACTGTCTCTGGACCCTTGCAGCACCTCAGCTCTGCAGACAGTGGCTGCAGGGCACAGTTTTTACTCTGTGTCGACTGGAATGCAGAGCAGAGTCTGAAAAAAACTCATAAACATCACATTTGATTTTGAAAAAAGCGAAGGTTATCATTGGGATACAGAAAGCAGATTCTTTATTTGATTCTCGAAAGATCTGTTCCTCACAGTGTCATGTTTCTGCTGTTTCCTTATTCTTATGATTCTATCTGTCTTGCAGGGTGTTATAGAAGTAGAAAGTGAGAATGTCTTCAAATTAGCTGCTAATGCTTTGCAGGTTAGTGGGTGATATTCATATATTAAGTTCTGCATTTTAACTAACTTACAGACTCTAATAAGGTTTTTTTTTTGTCACTAGGAGGCAAAAGGAGACTACACAAGGTAAGAGCATATTATCAGAGAGGTAAGAGGTATTTAACAGTAGCAGGACAAGTTAATAGTGAGCTTTTAGCGAAGACATTCAATAGGTCACTTGTTTCACTGGAGTGCAGACAACAAAAATCAATAGCAGTGTTATGTGAGGCTTACCACAGAGTGCCGAGAAGCTTGCACTGGCCATCTAATGAATCTCATAGTGCTGATAGAAGCCAAGTGTTTCAGAACAGAGACACCTCTGCATGGCAAGAAAACAACTCCTACTGTTTAACCCAGCTGCCTTTTGACATCCAACTTGAAGCGTGCAAGAGGACGAGCGCATGTCGTTGTCCGGGTTACCACCAGGCTTTGACCAGCTGAAGAAGAAATAGTATTTAGCAAAGTGGTCTGTGATCACACTTCAGATGGGACTGACATCATTTTAAAGATGAATTACTCAAATGATTACATTATTTTAGGTTGTGTTTTACTATTCTAGTCTTCTTTTATCTTTCAGTGATGAAAACACCAGAGCTGACTTGAAGAAATTACCAACTCTTCCCACCAAAGCGCTAAAGGAACACCCATCACTTGCATACTGGTATGCTTGTTATAAGGTTGCATACAATGATGGTTTGTAAGCAATTCACCACTCAGTTTTTCCATTGTGTGGTGCTGCACTGACACTATACAGATAGTGATGATCTGATCTGATGTTGCAGTGAGGATCGTGTAATTGAATATTACAAACAACTGAAGGGAGTCTCACGAGGACAGGCCATTGTGCAGTAAGTACTGAGAAGAACCTGTGATAAAAAAATGTTCAACACCAGTAATTAAACAAGGATTGTTCATTAATCTTCCTCTCACCTCCTTCAGCCCCCTCTCTCTCTCTCTCTCTGGCACTCCTTTTCTCATCATCTGATAGAAATCAATATCTCCCCTTAGCTGCTGTCCAGTGAATCACTGTGATTCATAGATCAAATTCCCTCAAGTCTTATCTTTTCACATTCTCGAGGTAAACCACATGCTGATGTGAAAAAGCACCTGGTGGTTTTAATAAAAAAAATGTTTTTGTTCCAGGTATTTGACATTAGTGGAATCGTTGCCCACGTATGGCGTCCATTATTATGAAGTTAAGGTAAGTCTTTTGTGATGATTCTTATAAAGTGAAAGCTAAACCTGAAACTCTAACACTCAGCTGTGTCTTCTTACATGACAGGACAAACAAGGGATCCCATGGTGGCTGGGACTCAGCTATAAGGGCATTGGTCAGTACGATCAACAAGATAAATTAAAACCCCGAAAGGTAAACATTCCAGTTTCCCTGCGGCTCATACTCTGAAATGGCTGCTGCTGTTTCTGTTTCAGTAATATGTGTGGACATGATAGCACAGGGCATGTGTACGGATCGCTGTGCCTGGTGTGGTGATTCACCAGCTCTAATTCATGCATCATCTGTTTCACTCAAACAAAGGCAGGGCTTCAGCTGCAGTAGACGAGGCCAGACTTGAAAAATTGGAGCAAATGTCAGTCGAAAGAATTGTGGAGATATTTTATCAAAATGACTTTTAAAAATTGGAGCATCTTGCCTTTCTGAGACAAATAAGTTTTCTGGTGCTTGAAAATTAATCACAGGGAATCGAACATACGTATGAACCTGCTTTTCTTGTTCCATTAGAATTGAATAAACCTGTGTGGGTAGGTGAATCAGTCTTGTGAGTGATGTGTCAGCTATGTTGTTCAAGGTGTGATTTCAGTGCCTATGCAGCTGGCTGCAGAACAGCACTGCAGCACTGTTCCCAAACACAACAAAACAGAACAAATGACATAAAGACAATTTACTGACATTGTCTTCCTGTTGAAGTCCGGTTACGGCCTGACAGGGTGCACCCGTCCATGTCAGCTGTGCACAGCAATGTGTTTTGCAGAGAAAAAGAGGCAGTGAGCTGCTGATGTCAAAGGGAAAGGGGCTGGATGTGGGCGGGGTCATGCATGTTCAGAGAATACCTGAGGAGACAAGTCAGGAGCCAACAGGAGACAGAACAAAGTATGTGTTTGTGTTGACAGCAAAGCCAAGGGGGATTTAACATCATAAAAAAGGACTTTTTAAGATCTATTGGACTGCAGTGGTAAGACCCAATACTGCCCCTGCTACTTTAGAAGTTATATTTAAGTCGACTGAGCTTTGATTCTTTATGGTTTTATTTGAAATACTGTTCAACTCATTGTCAGTCTTTAAATCTATATCGCAGAGGAACGCAGGGTGCTCATCAGCCTGTCTATACCTGTTAACCGCATGTGATAGCGATATTTCCTAAAGCATCCACATGTAATATGATTTCCTGTTTGTTGTGTGTTCAGATTTGAGGCTTGTCTTGTGTCTCATGCACATTGTGTCCAGACACATTATGAGTCACTGACCCAGATGAATTGCTCATATCTCACTGTTGTCAGTGAGCACCTGGGTGAAATGGAGATGAATGTGAAGTGAGCCATGGAAAGCGTTGCATATTGCGATGAGTCTTGAGTGTAATGTCCCCTTGTGCCATTCTGTTCTCTGTAACACCTGCATTATTGCAGACTTGGCATGCCCAGACTGTAATGACAGTTCACATTACAGTCTGGGTTTTTTAATGACTGTGGTTGAAGTAGGCTAGTCAAAACACAAGCACTACTAATGTCACTGTAATAGTTTATGTGATGTCAGTAATGGTGGTCACAGTATTACACATTATTTAAATAACTCTATATTGTGCAGTTGGAAAAGTATAAACCTCAGTCTGCATTTCCCTAACTACATACTGTTTCTTTCTTTTTTTTTTTTTGTTTTTTTACTTTCAGCTCTACCAGTGGAAGCAGCTGGAAAACTTGTATTTCCGAGAGAAAAAATTTGCTGTAGAAGTTAATGACCCTCACAGGTGAGCAAAAGGACAGATTATTTATTGAGGTGCATGTCGTCTCTCCTTTCAGCATAACAAAACCCTCCAATCTCTTCTTTGATGTATCCCTTGCAACAGGAGAGCTGTAACTAAGCGCACCTTTGGGCAGACGGGCCTACTCATCCACACGTGGTATGCCAGCCACTCTCTGATCAAAACCATTTGGGTAATGGCTATCAGCCAGCACCAGTTCTACTTGGACAGAAAGCAAAGCAAAGTAAGTGTCTCAGTCTGTTTCCCTTTCACTTAAAACTGAGTCATCCAACAGCTAATCTTTCTTTAATTATCTTCTTTCATTATTTAGGCTAAAATTGGAACAGCGAGAAGTTTGGAAGAAATTGCAATGGATCTCACAGAACATGGAGGAGCGAAAATAAACAGACTGGGAGGACTGAAGAACAACCTCATAACTGCCAGCAATGGGAGCTTAGTATCTACAGGTGAGTTCTGTTTTATTAATTCATGTTGCAAATGGTGCATAAGGTCATATTTTTGTAGCAAGAATATGAAATGTAAACACTGTCCAGGGAGGGGATTAAAATGTAAACATGACAAGTCCATGGCGATATCACATATGCAGTATCATATTATGGAGGTTATTTTTGGATATGAGGGGAACAGGCTGACTGACATAGCTGGAATATTGTTTTGCAGGTTCGGCAGATTCTGAAATGAGCGAAGAACAGAAGAAAGAGAAGCTATCTGAGCTGAGGAAAAAAGAACAGGAGATCCAAGATATTCTGGCAAAGAAAACAAAAGAACTGAAGAAGATTTGCCTGAGAGAGGCGGTGAGAAATGGTTTTGTACTGCGGTGGTTCTTAACTGGCACTTGATTTGCTTTAAGTTGTTATTTAACATTCACTCCACTGAGCTCCTATTGTGAAATATGTTGGAATGTGGAAACTGATCGTTTCTGCTCCTACCGTCACCTAATTTAAGTCTCAAGAGGGCTTATTTTTGTTTTTAGGAGCTTACTGGTAAACTGCCAAAAGAGTATCCTCTATCTTCAGGAGAAAGACCCCCGCAGGTCCGACGCCGTGTTGGCACTGCTTTCAAGTTGGATGACCTTTTCCCCTACAATGAGGTCTGTATTAAGCAGCTGCTTTTTAATCCAACAGAGCAGCCTTGTTCTCTTGTCTGTCTGTGGATGCATATTGTAAAATTAAAATTCATTTTCCAAGAGTTTAGTATAAGAATCAAAAACAACATGCAAGGAAGGGACTGAAGCCTCATCAGCAAATATTGTTCTTCTTACTCCGTTCCATTTGTCTGCTTTATTTACTTGTCATATCACAGGTTTTTTTTCCACTTTCTGTTCAGTAAAAGCCACATATCTGCAAGTGTGTTTGGATTTCACTGAAGGGTGAAAAAGTTCTTGATATATTATCATGTTTGCTGCAATGAACAGTACGTTATAGCTTTTCCATTCACTCACTATGATTATGGGTCCACCTAAAGCACCCTCTTCTAATAACTGCATCAATGAAAAATGTGAAATATAGATAGTTAAATAATTCTGTGCTTTTGTCATGTATTTTCATATCAAATATTTTCATTGTCTGGGTATCTTGACAATTTTCCTGCTTCTTAAAACACATAAAACCTAGGGGAAAAAAAAAACATAAGCATAACTGCCTCATCATTTTCCTGCGCTCATGAAACACTGACTTTTTAAAGATATGTAGAATATAATGCATTACTATAGATAAAACTGCTCAATGATATGCAGCACATTTGCGTAGTGGTGAATACGTGTCGCTGAAAACGTGTTTCTTACAGTACAGTATGGTTATCTTTGTGACTGTGCAGGATCCCTTCCTAAGGAATCTTGAAAGCAGATTTGCCCTGCAGCAGAAGATTGTGGAGGCAGCGAAGAAGCTTGCAAATGAGCCAGAACTGTGTAAAACCGTGAAGAAGAAGAGAAGGAGAAACTGTTTGGATGCCATGCACAAACTGCAGCAGATAGAGGACGAGATGAACCAGTACAGAATCAAGAAGGGAAAAAAGCCAACTCAGCGAGCCTCTATGATCATCGCAGGTATGATGCAGCTTGACCCGTCTAATGGCGATGACCGTATTCTCATCGCAAAACCTGATGTATTCTCCTCTTTCTCCAGATGAACTTGTTCACTCAGACTGCGGTTCGCTGTCTAGTCTCCCACTGGATGACGGTGAGTCAGACATCAGACTGTCTGCTGCTGTGAAATCATGAATTGTTACATTGATCCCCCTCTTTTTACTTCTATTTATAAAACTTTGTGTCAGTATTTTTACTCTGAGTCGCCTTTGTATTCAGATGATTCAGACAGTGCCAGTCAGAGGCCACGTTCACGGTCGGTTCAAGGTTCCCCTCAGCTCAGTCCGATGAGATCGCTGGGCACAGAATATGATGTGGAGAGACAGGGGTCGCCAAGGGAAAATCACAATAACAAGAACCACAAAAGGTAGCAAAAACACACCTACCCCTTGCGTGTTATTTTGTTTTTTTTGTGATGTTGTAGCTAAAGTGTATTTAATTTGCTGAGTAACTTGTTCCACAACTTTTGATTTTAATTGAATAGCAGTCATATGTTTTGGCAGAGTTTGTATTATTTGCCGTGTCATGTCTGCAGCCTCATTCCTTTCCTCACATCTCATCGTTTTTTTTTTGTTTTTTTTTGGTCGTCTCTTAATACCACACCCTTTTAGATTAGCTCTTGAGGGACAGGAGTCTCCCCACTACTACCAGAATCCAAGAGAGGTCTCCTCCACCCACAGTAGCCCCTATAAAACCCTACCCAGACCTCCTAGAGATCCTCGCAGCATGCCGCCCACCCCGGTTATGACCCGCAATGCCTACAGCAGCAGCCAGCTCAGGTGTGATCTCTGCTCCACAGTGATGCCAAACCAAACCTCTAACAAACCTGCTTCTGTTTCAACCCAACCCCTTATTGAACCATCCAAGTCTCTAACCTTTCCTTTTAACTAACAAATTCACAAATATTTTAACACAACTTACCTTTTTTTTGTTTGTGTTTTAATATAAGTTCTTTCCTTTGTGCAGGTCAGAGGGTTCTCCTCATTGCTTTAGGCATCGCAGCGGCAGTTTGGAGTCACAACCCCGGCTAAGAAAAGACACAGACTCGGAAAAACCCGTCTTTATCTTGTCACCAGCCCATCGCAGCAACAGCACAGAGGTGCTAGAGGATTGCTCATCGTACACAAGTCAGTCCAGTTTGGACTTCTGCGGGGCAACCAACTCCCACTACAGTACACTGGACTCCCGAAACTCAACCATGCACCGTCTCCACAGGAAGGTGGAAGTGTATGGAAACACCGGGAGCATGCCCAACTTGGTTCAACACCACTCTGGTTGTAATTACACATGTGACACCTCAGCACATTATGCACCCAGTGCCTACTATGTATCTGGCTACCCCTGTCCGGACATGGAGCCTTACGCTAACGGTGCCTACGTGTACGAGAACGAGGTCGAAGGTCACTACAACCTCAACCCTTCCTATCAGATCAATGGGTACCACGGACATGACAGATACAGGCATTACAGCAGTGACCACGCAGACGGCCTCTCCCAGAATCCATACGCGACGGTGAGGCCCCCTAGGACCAGGGAAGGGCCTCGAACTGAGCTGCTGGCAAAGAATATGCAGAAGGCCCTGGTTGCAGAGCATCTGAGAGGCTGGTACCACCGAAGCAGAGGCCATAGAGACGGAGGGAGGGGGATGCTGGCTGCATATGACTACGACAATGGATCCCAACTCAGCCTGGGCTACCAGACGATGCCAGCAGCCTTTAGCCACTCCAGCCGCACCACGTCTTTCTCCTCAGGTGAGGCATCCTCCAAGGAAGTGCCGTGTGTTTAGTGTCTGGGATATTTCTAGCAGTGTTATTTCTATGTATAGCACGGTAATGTATGTTCTTCTCCATCCACATTGAAGAGCTATAGACAGTTTAATGTATGTCTGTTTACGTCAAGTGGTGCCACATGCTGCGTGAAGCTTTTTCATGTTGTCAAGAACAAAGTCTAGGAAGGAAGTAGGATCAGTTTTTGAAGTTGTTTTTTTTTTAAAGCCAACAAAGACTCATCTGGATGAAAAATATGCAGGAAACGACTTCATGTTTTCTTTTACGTCAAGTGCAGATGCTGCTGCCAGTCACAGTTTGTTAAACAAGTAGAAAAGTCTTGTTTGTTCAATGGATGGAATATTTTTATTTGAGGTGATTAAAGCAGTCTTTCTCGATAGTAGAAAATACCTTCAGAATGACTCGATGTAAAGGTTATAAACAATAGGAACAGATGGAAATTTAATAATATGTAGCCTTGTCATAATTATAATATAATCATGATTACTTGCGCTAACACAACTATATTATTATTTAGCATGCTAGTAATTATACCTGTTAATAATATGCATAAAACAGTTGTATTTCTTTTTTTTTTAATGGCACTTTTTTCGTGACATAACCCCCCTCATCTTTATACACTTACCCTCTATTGTCAGTAATTTATACATTTATTTCAGTAATTAATATTATTCCTGTTAAATCCCTCTTATGCAATTCTCTTTTGGCAGATAGAAATGCTATTATTATTTATGAAATTCAGCATCACTAATAATAAAGCACTTCTTTATTAAATGTACTGTAGGTGAAGAAAATAAAATATTTTTAGAGCTTACTGCACTATAATGAACTGAAAAAGTACAAAATATTAGTCACAGTTATTCATATGTCGATAATAAATCATGAAATTTGACAACACTATCAGTATGTATGAGTAAATGTTCAGATATTTGTCCAAAAAAAAAAAACAAAAAACCCTCAAACTGAGATCACCTCAAACAGTGACAGTGCTGTAATAGCATACTGTGAAAATACGGGAAAGGTAATTTGTTTTGCACTGCTGACGCAAGAGTGTTTCCAATAACAACAATTACCATTATGTTACACTGCAGTGTGTGTTGAGTGTGTGCATGTCCGGTTTGTTTGCAGTGTCCTCAGTGGAAAGTGCAGGGAACTGGCGCAACCAGCTGGCAGTGGGCCTAACTGAGTTTGATCCGCCCGACACACCTCAGTACCCTCAAGGTGCACCTACGTCTCCGTACAACCGCAGCCCCTCCCACAGCAGGTGAGTTCTGACGTACTGCAGCTCTCCACACACAAGATGTTGCAGAAAGAGGATGTGAGTCAAAATTTTAGAGCAATAGCAGATAGCGCGCTCAGCGTACAGAACGGTCGGTGGCAGGTACAGACATCGACCCCACTCCTGCTTACGTCTCTAGATGCAACATGAAGTCATACGTTCCACATTTACCAGAAAATAGCTTCATCTTCTGCTTATATCCTTCGTGTGTGTCTCATAAAACATGTAATCAGCAGGATCTCCCTTCTTTCCCGCTTCCCTCTGACTCACGGAGAATCTTCACGTGTGGATTTTCTCGACATTTGCTCGAAAATATTTGCAGTTTTATCTTCTGTTTACATTCTTCTTGTATGTTCTGACACTATTTACTTATCATTAGGATTTATATTCTTTCCTCTTATGATTAATGCTCATGTGTGCAGATTTTCTCCAGAAAGCAAAGTGTCCAAGTCTGATACAATGCCTAAAAAATCAGAGTCAGTTGAGGTGGTTGGTGCTGAGGCCTCTAGTACAGATGAACCTTCAGACAACCACTCTAGCACTTAAGGGTGAGACCAAAAACAATGGGATGTTTATGTCGGTGTTACCAGTCATCCCCACTTCATTTTCATCCGTGTACCACGAGACCTATAAAGTGATTTTGTATTCATATTTTTACATTGTGGTGTGCAGATTTATTTTATTTTTTTAGAGATTTGCTTTAAGGTGTCATGGTGAAAGTCTCTGTTTCCATGAAGTAAAAGATTAAAAAAATGAACATATATTGTGTGTCACATCTCCATTTCCACTTTTTGATTTTTATCATTGTGTTCCTATCTTCAAACACTTGAACTGCATTAGACGTGACCTATTATTGTGTCCTTTGTCTGTACAGATTTTACCTGGATGGAAGCTACATGAGCATCCACTGAGGAGGACCAAAACCAAACTTTGGCACAAATTAAGCCGTGGCCATCAGCACATGAGGGGGATGAAGTTAAAAATAGTCTGTATGCTTACATTTTGTTTTGCTGCCATAAATAACTTGTCCTGGGAGATGCTCCGTTCGTCAGGCTGGGGCAGAGTCTAGGTGTACGCTGAGGTTAAACAGACTTCTGAACACAGTGATGACCCTCTTGAATGACTTTCCCATGTGCCTTGGATTGGATGAATTGTATAGGCAGATGAGAATGTGTCAAAGATATTTCAGATGTTGCACAACCTCACAGGATCCAAACCCTATGCGTATCAAGATGAAAAAAAGGCAACGTACATTTTTACGAAATCCAACTTCATGTATTTTAACAGGAACAAGCTACTGCCTTATATGAAACAGTAGATTATAGAATAAAAATGACTTTCACCATTTTCATCTCAGTAAAGTACTGTATGTAATAATCTTAAATATAAGATCCCGGTGTTACCTGACAAAAGCTGAATGGGTCACTCATTAGAATAGACTGTGTATTTGATAAATTTCCATATCTTCTTTTCTCTAAACTTTGAATCAGAACGTATTATGTCGATAATGTTTATAGAACCATTTGTCTTTGTTGGTGCCGTAATGTGTTTTCAGATGCATGTTGAGGAAATGGATTTTTGATAACGACTTCAGTCTTTTTTATATTTTAACAGAACACCACTGCCGTAAAATAAAATAAAATAAAAAAAGAGCATATCCATGTTTGCTTTGTTTTCTCACATATGTGTACAGTCAGTGTGTAGTTATATGTTGTTAGACGATGTCATAAAATATTTTCCACTGGGAACAAGGATGTGAATAAAGACATGTGTGACACAGAAACATGACAGTGTCTTTGAGTGATCTTTGGTTGGTAAACAACAGATAACATAACATAAGATTCCAACCCTAACCCCTAGACTCTTACTATTACTTGCACAGTGGACTAAAATGCTATACAGAAGACTGAAAGCACAGTAAAAACAAATTAATAAAACCATTAAGAAACAATAAAATCAAATAGATAAAACACG
>JAPTYQ010000028.1:10490930-10502277 GCA_029814465.1 Ostorhinchus cyanosoma | reverse complement strand
TCCCATTATCAGTGACGATGAAAAAAGTCAGTCTCCCAAATGACAAACAGCCTCAGGGAGTGTGTGTGTGTGTGTGTAGGTGTGTGTGTGTGTGTGTGTGTGTGTAGGTGTGTGTGTGTGTGTCAGTGTGTGTGAGCTTGTGTTTTCTCTCCAGCAACATTTTGATTGATAGGGAACAAGGGTCACATAGAAATTGTCATTCTTTGTGTCAGAGGTCATACAGAAGCACAGAGTCTCAACTGGAACTGCCCTGTTTTTGTTGCCACGTTCTGTGCTCCTGCCTCTTCATTACTCCGAGTCGGGGAACAGACGCTGTCAGGAGACGAGGTGGCCACCTACAACCTGCACCCCAACAGGGCACGACTCAGATTTTAGGTCTGAAATAAATGAAAAAGTCAGACCTTTGTTTCAGGCTGTGGTTTGATCATATTCTTTTAAAATAGATTGTGTCTTCTTTGTGTAATGTTATTTCTTTTTATTATTTCTTTTTTTTGCATTGTCTCTGCATTAGAAACAAAAATATTCTCCATAAGAGCAATGAATATGTCTTAAATTCACAGTAACGCTCTTCCTTCTTTTCTCTGACCAAATGGACTAAGTGACCTTATTAATTTTACCGCTGCAAATACTTTAAATGATCACAAATTACACCTCTCCCATAATTTTATAGGAAAATCTGCCTTGCATGTTCCTAAAAAGTATCGTAAGCAAAGTTTTTAATTACTTGTCTAATTTCTATGCACAGATATAATTAGCAATTCAAATATTTTCTTAATAGAAACAGCAGTAAATTCATTTATTAATGCCCTTTATCCTAAATACTCTGCCTTCGTCATGTCACTGTTTGTAGCAACAGAAGTCTGTTGACTTTAATCTCTTCTACAACTGATTATTTTCCAGTCAGGAAAACATAATTACACATTTTTGCTTTTTGGCTTCGGTTTAAATAGCTAATTTTGTTTCTCTTTGCACAGAAATTGCCTGTGTGTGAAATGTTTACACTACATGTACATAGTGATCACAGACACATCCTCTTCCTGTCTCTCCTGAGTCAAACTGCACCTTTAATGCCAATAATTCTAGAAATATTAGTGTGTTAACGCCCAAATAAATTTAACAGTGTCAATAAAATGCTGTTTGTGCAGTGTGATAAACCCTTTGCCTCTATACACAACTTCTCACATATAAATCTTTGTTCACTTTTATGAAGCCAAAATATATCAAACCACTTAGCTGCAGCAGTTATCTACACAAATGACAACACCTGGCATTGGCAGTGTCTCAGCTGCAGGATGAAGAGTGAACGCCGTTGAGTCGACAGGCTCTGGTACAATGAGTCACACTGGAAGCTAACAACACCACATCAAAATCTGATGAGTTATGGACAGCAAGCCAGGATGAAGGCAAATGCTGTCAAATCATGCATGACATGAACACGTAATACAGATTCGAAATTTCTGTGAATCTGTGTTCTGCCTCCTTAATGAATGTGTGCAGAGTCCATATGGGACTGGTAAATGGTCTTTCAAATGTGATGAAACAGGCATCGCGCACGGGAAAATGGTCAGTCTATCTCAATAGAAATGTCACCATGCAATAAGTATGCAATGACTCGCTGTCTACTGTAATGAGCCCAGACTGTGCGGTTGTCTCTGGAGAGGCTGATAGCAACTATACCGTCGGAATGGTAACACTGTGTTACCATCTGTTCCCAGCGTTCAACAGTGTGCAGGACTTGTGTAGATGTAGAAAATACTGTATGTGCAGTTTATCGAAGGGCTATGATGTAGATGAATGTTAATAATCTACCATGCATTTAATGAATACGGCGTATGACTGAGAGGACAGCAACAAGAGTAGTCATTGTTACACTCCATCTAAAAACCAAATGGAAAGCCTAAGGGACTCAATTTAGCAGGTAACCAGTCTGTCTCCTGGGGTTTTGGATCCTCATGATTGGCAGCAAGTGACACTCTGTGTACACTGTGTTTCAGGCACACATGCTCACACACACTTTTAAGTGCTTCATGATGATATATCTCGGTAATTTAGTGACATTTCAATACGGTATCTCTCTGCAAACTCAAAGTCCACATTATACCTGTAGTTAATTATTTTGTCACTTAAAAGCCATTTACAAGAGACAGCGGGCCTTGATTTTCCAAACCACAGCAGTCCATGTTTTAGAGCAGCATGCCTGTCACCTTTTAATGGGAAAGCATCCAAGGTGACCCATAATAGGCTTCACTTTTTTCTGTGCATGCTCTCTGCAGACAACCAAGTCAGCAGGCTACAGCAGTTTTGTTGCTGACAGGAAATGGGAAAACCAGATTAGAGAATGTCAAATTAATGCAGATGGAAGACAGTGAGAGGCACAAAACATGTGACTGCATGGTGTCAAATTGAGTGACTATTTTTTCCGTGCCTTCTGTGAAAACATCTGAAGTCCCTGTAGTACTGTTGTTATTCCAGACATAAATGCTGGGGTGAAAGTGAGTGACATATTGCTCAATAAACTGCAAGACAAATTTGTTTCGAAGCTGAGAAAAACAGAGAAATCGGTGCGGTGGTATTGGTGTCTAACTATCAGGAATGCTTTGGTACATTTGAGACTTTAAAATCTTTTGAGAATTAGCAATGCGTTGGAACGGCATCAGATACTTAACACATGAACTATTTTATTCTTAACAAAATAGTTTTCCTTTTGAATGCATGAGCGTGTACCACGTTTGGTCATTTAAACGTGTGTGTTTAGGAAGGTGGGTACATGTGCTTGCAAGAAAGGAGAATCAAAACAATTTACAAGCAAAGAAAACTACCAATTTCGACTTTGAAAAAAGCACTGTCCATGACAAATAAAAGCATAGAAATTCATGAAATATGGCTGGTGGTTTTGACAGCATATCACAGAAGAAGGCCATAGAATTGGTCCTGTGCAGCGAGTCAAAGATGGGTGATACTTTATTGAAATGCAAAATGACTACTCAGAGAGCAGAGCTAGTGTTGTTTTAAGATGCATGAAAACTGCATGGAACAGAGGAAGCGGTGAATAGGGCCATGGTTTTTTTGTTTTTTTTATTTGCATCTGAGCCCCAAAGCCTTTATTCTCTGTTGTCACACACAACACAGGCCCGAGATTCTGCGAAAACTGGTACCGATCAAGGTCATTAAATGTTACTCTGACTTTCGACGAGTAGGACACACACATACATAAAAACCGCCTCTGGTTATTATTTGGTTTTTGGTTTTTGTTGAGCATGACAAGATGCAGTGTGCGACAGAAAGCACACAGCAGCTTTCATGTCCATTAAACACATATCAACAAAGGAACTCTCTGCTTGTGTGACACATTCACTGCTGAGTTTTTTGAAAATGGGCAAACAGACAAATTACAATGTAGAAATATGTCTTCTGTCAGTGCAATGTCATTTATTTTTAAATGTCAAGCTGTGCCTGTCCTTCTATCTAGCTCTTTCCCTGACTGGCAAATGTCCAGAACTGGTATTTCATATTTTTAGATCGCCTGCTCTGATGAAAGAGTTACATTCAATAAAGGGAAAAAAAAGGAAACAGAGATAGAGTCAGAGAACCTTTAGAGAACAGCTGCTCGCCTGTGATGTGACTGCAAGCCCTCTCACTGCTGGGCAGACTGTCTGAGCAGGGTGCCAATGTGCCTGCTACGAGTAAACTGTGTAATAATGCATAATACAATGGCTAAATGACCTTTCAAGCTGTATGACATGTACTCTGAAAGGTTGGTGGCAACAATTATGCAAGACCTTCTAGATGATAAGGCGAGACATTACATCTGATGTTCTTAACTTATTCAGTATCGCACAGTGGAGCACACTGTGTCACATGACAAACATTTCACTCACATCTTAGTGTCTTTAATGAAGATATAGAACAGATGTTGATGTAAAGCGTAATATTTCAGCTCCTATACATCTTGCTCTAATGAGTCATTTGTTTTACTGTCTCATTGACTTTTGTTAAATGACAGCATATACAGCAGAGTCAGTCTGTGATAGAAACCTTTTTCATTTGTGGTTTTTATTTTAATTTAATATCACCGTCTGAACTAAAATGTTTCAGTCAATCGTTCTATCATTATCCTCACTTTTTCCAAGTGTATTATTGCACTTTTGTCCCCTATTTTCGCACACGTTCATCCCAGTCTCTTTAGAAAAGGTAATTGGATCTGTAGTGTAAATATGCTAGAGGACTTATGGCACACCAAGGAGATATTAGAGCAGGAAAAACCCAAAATCTGCAATAGAGCCTGATAAACCCAATATTAATTACTTTGCTTATTTCTCATACTACCCTCCCCCTTGGAACCAATTAGTAAGTTGAGATGCTTCTTTTCAGTTTAATGAGGTCTAAGTAATGATAATGAATTTCATATTCCTGCCAAGCATTTAAAATAGGCTAGTGAAACCACAAAGGCGATGCCATATGAAATGATCTTTGGAGCATAATTCCCATTGTGCAAGAAGCATTTCTTTCATTGAGAAAATCAAAAATTAGCTTAAGAGATGCTGTTTGCAACACTATATATATAATATAGAGGATACATAAACTATGGTAGGTTAACCTTTCACACTAAAATACAGTCAGTGCCGGTGAGGTGTTGCATGCAATAATTTATTACCTTAGATATGCACAGACTGGTAAGAACCCCCCTTTGGATAATTACAGCTTCTCATTTCTTCAAGAATCAACATTTTGCTCAAGAGCATAAAGATCGGACAATGCCAGGATTCATTGGGCTCATCAGCCTCTTGAAAGAGCGGTTCAGGTCCATGAACCATCATTTTCACACATGGATTGGCTGCCACAGTCCAGACCTGAACTCCATTGAGAATCTTTGAGAAGTGTGGGAGAGGAAATGATGCAGCGGCCTGACTCTAACACCATCAATACACGATGTAGCTGAAAAATTAATGCAAGCGTTCAAGATTCAAGAAGTTTATAGTTATATACACAGCAGCGGTTACATTGAGTAGTGAAATTCTTTGCGAGTTTCCTCCACGCAACGGAAATAACAACTAAACTAGACTAAAGAAAGGAATAAACTTAACTCTAAGTATAGAAAAAATAAATAAATAAAGTAGCCACTATATACAAATAGCATAGTGAAGTCAGCAATATAAAATAGAAATTCTATTATTTGTGAAAGCACACTGTCAAAGTGGGGATGCATTTATTGTGACACAGCCTGAGCATTGCGTGTCACAGAGGATGCAGGAGTAAATAGTACAGTTCTAACTCTATTTTAAAGAACAAAACCTATAACAATAGGGTCACGAAATGTTCAGAATCACATCTAAATTCCCTTGCAAATGGCCAAAAGTAATGTGACAAAACCCTGTTCATCATCTAAAGAGCACAGAGAGCCTGAGGAAAGCCACACCTTGACAAACCAAGAGAAAAAACATCCTGTGACAAACCACCCTTCAAAAAAAAAACAAAACAAAAAAATCCTATACGCTACATTTTATATGGACTAACAGGCAAAATAGTCACCACGGCTGCCTTTTTACCTGGGCAGAGATCATACTATTTGCAGAAGTTTGCAGGAACAAGTCTTAGTTCATGTAAGAAAAAAAAAAAAATCTGAACAGTGGAGGCACATGTTCATTAATTTAACAGAAGTGGAGGTTTTATAAGGTAACATGTTGAATTAAGAAGGAATGATGTACATGAGTGAACACATTCCACATAGGATTGTACATCCGCTGCCGTCAGCAATTACTGTGAAGTGCAGTGATGGTGAGATGCTTTCTATTGTGGTTGCATGTTGTGCTTCTCTGTCATGGAACAAAAGATAAAAGTGGATGGATTGTTGTTTTTTGAAGTAATATGAAGTGATGTGACTGTCTCTGGCACAACATTTATTCTGTTATTCTCTAACTCAGTGGGAGAAGTCACAAGCAGTCAAGGTTTAAAGGTGGCACTCTAAATGGAGTGAATCAGGAGTGAAAATGAACAAACAGCAGATCTGGTGCTGACAGGAGCCCTGGGAAAGTATGTTATGGAGACATACAATTTAGTTATAAAAGTTTAATACTAATGACACCTAACATCATCCTAACACACTAATTAAGGTGAAAAATTAATAAATGAATGCCTAAGAAGCCCCTCATATACTCCACATATTCAAAATGCAATCATTCTGTTTTGTGCATAAGAAAACAGAGAAATATCTGTAATATCTGGACGTGTTTCAGACTATTTCTGGATTAAAGCAAAGCACCAAAGACCCTTTTATCAGGGTTTCAGCATAGTCATATGTCACAACAATACATTCATACAATTTTCTTGCTTGCAAAACAAGCACAAGCAAGCTATGGAGGTTGAATCAAACATGGTCAAAGCCATTCACTGTGACTGCAAGAGCCATTAGCCAAAGAAAATAAACTGTTAATTTTCTGTTTAACCCATACAGACCCAGGGCTACTTTTGTGTCAATTCCCACATGAATTTTTCTCTAGACTGAACCTTTCTTAAGTGGTTTATCCGAATTTATTATATTATCCTCTGTATTTTGTGTTTTTTCAGTGAAAATCAAGTATTTTCCTATATTTAATTTACTGATTATGTAGGTGTTCATAAAAGCTCAGTTTAAGTTGAGGGTTATTACATCAGAAACAGAGAAAACTGAAGAAAAAGTGACTTTTTCAGCAAATACATCAATAACTGGACATAAACCAAGTGTCTCCATCCACTGTTATTAATCAAACTCCATGAGTTTTTTCTGGTGAATCAATGTTGTTGAAGATGACAGTGTTTCCACGTTCAGTACGGATCCAAATGGGTCATATCTGATGACCATGAAAAGATGACAAACTACATTTCACCACAATTGTTAGTGGATTAGTGGATCAACAGGTATTAAACATTTTAGATCAGTCGATGGTTTTGGTTGCCGATGGCTGTTTGGGTCTTTATGGAAATGAAGTCAAATAATTTCAGCTCTATTTGTATAATACAGGTTTATTCTCTGAGATATCCTTCTTATCTGTTTTATATAATATAATACAATCACAGTTTGGTGACACTTAACAGTTGGAACATGTACGTGCAGGAGGTATGAAGTACTAACAATCGTGATATGTTTCCAACCATGATCTTTGTGTGCTGCTAACACCTCGTTCATTAATGCTTGGAATTTTCGCAGGGTGGCAAAGACGAGAAACAGCTGGCACAGTGTTTAGAGAGAAAAGGCTGGCTAATTAATTAAGCTGTGGGCCACAGAAATTCATTTTGCATATAAGCGTTGTGACCACAAACCATAGCCCCTGCACAGAATGGGCTGAAAGACTTCAATTAAACATGCTGTTTAAACAAATATCCACAAGCTTAGAAGAGCTCTATGTTATGAATAATTCATAACTTGAAAGAGGAAATAAATGAGAAATGCTGAAATATGTAAAACCTATTTGTAGCTGTGAGCATACAGTAATAATTAGGGCACTGATTGTCCTTAGACTCATTTACTTAGGAATATATTTTTCTTTCTAACCAGGCAAATGCCTTAAGTAGTTTATTGCTGGTAAAATATATATTCCAACAGCATGTGAACAAGTATCGCCTACTTATCACAACAGAGCCATTAAAGCACAAGAAATCCATTTTGGTGAGTTTCTAAGAAGGTTTTACAAGAGCGGTCAATGGCTGTCCAACATCAGAGATTTACAACATCAGGACAAAGTGAGTTTGTGGAGCTCCAGATGTGCAGCGGCCGCAGGCTGAGGCTACACGCCACTTCCCATTGGCGCTGCAAGTGAAGCAGGATGACACTAGTGAGAGCATGGTTGAGAGGAAGGGTGAAGGAAGATGTATGTCAAAATAATGTGCCTCCAGGATGCATTATATAAGGCTATTAAATTGTCAGTGTCTAAAACAGTGCATAGAGGATACAACCTTTGTTTGTGACAGCCGAAAATCCATTTTTTATGTTTGTTTCATTGTGAGCTCCACTAGCGAGTGGTTTCTTTTGTTGGAGGAAAAAAAAAAAGAGAGCCCTGATCCCCTACTCCTCACTAAAGCTTATGAAAGGGAGACATGTGGGATTTAAATGGTTTTTTTTTTTACTCATGAAAAGAAACAAAATGTACCTAATATTATACAAAAAAAACTTATTTGAAGGCATTAACATTTAAATTATATTCAGGTAAAAAAAAAAGAAAAGACAAGGTGCATGTTTAAGAGGCTCTGAGAGGGATGAGCAGGGAAGATGAGCATAAGTATAGATACTATGGAAATTTATCAGTGTGAGGAGGAAGAAACATAGTGAAATGGATATCACACAGAGTAAAGAATTTATAACTAAAGTCTGAATAAATTATAATATACAGTGGATGCTTACAAGTGAATTACTTCTGCTTGCATCCCTGAGTTCAGCTGTTCTGCATATCTTATCCCATAATGCATGTGCTCTTGCAGATACACATTTAGAGGAACCAGCGGATAAGTGAGTGTTGTACATATGTCCAACATTAGGAATCAGTGACCTTTCAGTTTTGAGCGTTTTGACCTGCAAAGCCAATTATTGGTGGGAGTGAGTTCATGAAGGAGCAAGGCCACCTCAGGCAGCCACTATCAGCTCTTTGTCGTACTTTGCAAACACCTCCACATAATGCGCTGCTTCTCCACTGTTTCTACCACCAATGTTCTTTGCATTCAACACACTATCTCTCTACATTGATGCATATATTTCAGCCTTCTCCATATACCATAAAACAGCTGAGATATTACCTGTGAAAAAGTGTGATTTGTCACAGATTGGAAAGCAAATTTGGCTACTTCTGTGGTCGATTAGTTGAAAATAAATGCAAATTGAGGCTTCTTTTTCTAGAGATGAAAAATTCTCACTCATTCCTCCTTCCTATGAATACATGCAGGGGTCAAAAATTGAATGACCCACGAAGGAACTTCTGTGCCCGGCACTTCACAGAATACAATCTGTTCTCTTTTGTGCACCGTTCACGCTCTTTGCACCAAATAAATACACCACCTTATGAATCATACCACAGAGGGCAACACCGCCTGCACCAGGAAGGCAGAGAACAGCCAAAAGCATATCTGAGAGAGTGGCAGGCAGTAATCTGTAAGTAGAGCTGGAGGGTGGAAAGCAGGCCACCTTGTCCGAATCACTGAGCATGCACAAGCAGCTACTCTAGGGTCATTCAGCTAATGGACTTCTACACACACCATTCTTTGCTATAAGGCTGCCAATATGTACATGTAGCCATGGAATTGTTGCTTATACTCTGTCAGAAGAAATTATTACAGAGACATGCTTCCAATATGCAATGTCCCCGCCTTGCATGTCCTGTCAGTCGGCGAGTGTTTCTATTCCCGACATATTTTTCATTTAGGTTTTCAAGATCAGGTCACCATTAAGCCATTATCAAAGTCATTGTTGCTACATGTGATTGACTTTGATTTCCAAACATCTCCCCATAGATCTAAATTTGTATTGGCAAGGACACAACTGATCTCTCGGCCTCAGTAATCTCGATTTCCTCCGGTAATACCAGTCACCGTGAACTCGTGGCATTTCACTGGCTTTAATGATTGGCCCAATGGTCTGCAGCCAATGGCCTTCGTGCCACCAATTCATGACCCGTCAACCCCAATCCGCCCACCAATCCAACAGGCACACAACACACAGCGCAGAACAAATGTCCCAGTGTCAGAATCAATCCGGACAGGCATCCCATCCTCCTCTCATAAAACTGGCATCTCATTTATCCAGGAGTGAAAACTAGCCATACTACGGTAAATGGAATGACAGGGCATTTACACTTTTAGCAGCAGAGGGTCCTGAAGGAATCCAATTGCACGCTTTGAACTTGTCTTCTCCAAAGAGGTATCTCAATGCATATTTGCGATATTAATTCCATTTCCCCCTTTGTTGATATGAGACCACTTTCTAGAAGATATCTTATTTGTTAGCGTCTATCTTTTCCCATTTTTGTCCCTTAATGGTAACACACATAAGGCGCGAGTTATTAAATTGAAGGTGTTGGAACAGGAAGTCTTCTGACACTCAGTATTGAGAGTATTGAAAGGACCCCTTGCTGATATGCTTGAGGTGTACCGACACATAGAGGAAATAGCAGACACCAAGAACCTGCACACCCATGCAGCTACTTCTACCTTTGAAGTTCTGACAGCATTCAGCTTCCTCTACTCTGTCGAAATCCTGAGATCATAATTATTTACCATAACCAGAGCTCACATCCGCCTGATGAAAACAAAAGTTTGACCGCAGTGTTTTCAGTCGTATTCTATTCAGTTCAATTTCACAGGGAACACAATCGCACAGATCAAATTGAGGGGAGGCATTGTAGCATGAATATCAACTGTAATAGCTCAGGAAGGAAAATGCAAAGGCACGGCGTATCTGTGTGATCTTCAGTAGAGAAATTCTCATGTTATCAGGGTCAAATCTTAATGAAGACCGGCTACTTTGTATTATGCTCCTTAAATAATCTGATTAGGAGTGCGTGCTAATATATTTAAACATGTAACAACTTAATGTGATAAAAATGGGTCTATAGCACAACTATTAAAGTAAAAGGAAGTGCTCTCCCTTGCTTGTGACAGTCTAATTAAATACATAAGCAACCAGCATGCTACAGTGACCACATTAAAAGGCATAAACAGAGATTCCTTTGTTTGATATTCAGCAGACAATGACAACAAACATTTTTTTTTTTTTTTTTGGCTCATTTGCACACGCTTTTAAAAAACATTTGTTGCAGCCAGAGCGAGAGGAGAAAAAAAACCAAACAAACAAACATACAAAAACCTATTGACGGACTCACCAATCATGTGAATGGTGGTCCGTCCAGGCCTCGTCCCATGATGCTGTTGGATGGTGTCATAGAAAGTGGCCTGACACAGCTGAATGGCAGTCACACTGACCCAGAGGCACAGGCAGAGCAACCAGGACATGACAGGACACATCTGCTGCGGACCGGTAGAGGTGGAGTCAAAGCAAAAAGACTCCGTTTCAAGGTGTCTTTGTAGCAAAAAGGCATGTTTCTCTGTGTGTGTGCGTGCGTGTGTGTGTGTGTGTGTGTGTGTGTGTGTGTGTGTGTGTGTGTGTGTGTGTGTGTGTGTAAACAATAGAGTTGATTAGGCGTTGCGTGGCAGTGACAGCGCTGAGGGGAGATGATTAATGATTCTCTGTTTAATGTGATTAGTCCATTAATACCTCCTGTGATGGCTCAGACCGGCTAACACTGGGGAAAGGTCAGCACACACACACACACACACACACACACACACACACACACACACACACACACACACACACACACACACACAC
>JAPTYQ010000028.1:10463636-10481808 GCA_029814465.1 Ostorhinchus cyanosoma | reverse complement strand
TAATATTTTGTTTGGCAGCAGCACTGTGTGGCGGGGTCAAACAGCCTCCAAACAAACATTGAACATTGCCTTTTGATTAATATTTATTTAATGAAATAATGGTGAGCTGCATGTAAAATGTAAATAGATGTGAAATGTTGTTGCCAAGTTACCATTTCTGAAACAATCACATAAATGAAAACAGATTTCTTGAACCTACATTGGACAATTTCACTTGAATAAATAATAGAAGGATACACAGCGACAGAAACCTTAATTTGACAGTATTTCATAAGAAAAAGCCTTTTAGATGAGGATAAAACTGGATTTTAATTGATCAGAGAAAACCAACAAGCAAATTTGCTTCAGAGTCACACTGCATGATGTCAGTTTTAATAAACTCTTGCAGAAGCCAATAACGTAATAACCCATAACGTAATAAATTTGCCGTTTTTAAAATATAATAGGCCAATAACGTCATAAATGGCCAATAACGTCATAAAAGTCCTGAACCAATAACGTAATAACTTTTGGCCCAAAATGTAATAACTTATTATGTTATTGGTTCAGTTATTACTTTTACAAATATTTTAAGTTATTACATTAACAGTTCAGGACTTTTATTATGTTATTGGCCAGTTATTACATTATTGGCCTATTACATTTTAAAAATGGCTAATTTATTACATTGTGGGTTGTTATTACATTATTGGCTTCTACAAATCTAATTATGAAACTTGAAAAAATTTATTGAAATATATTGAAATCATCATCATGAACTGATAAATCAATGTTGTTTATTTTTTAAACAACTTCATTAATAATTAATTGAGGGGCAATTAAGCTGAAACTTCATTTTATACAGTTGATGAAGAAGGAGCCTCAAACCTCAAGACATCATATACGCAGTACATCTAAGTTATTAAATATTCATTTTATGGAGCATTGATTTAGTTGGTTTTGATGCGTGTAATATGTAGAATGTGCTAATATGAAGCAGATTAATCTGTGTATTTTTTTTGAAGTGGGGAAGAAGGAGGTTTTATTGTCTATATTTAACTCTGGTCAGTTCAGACCCAAACGAACGCAGAAGCTGAGGATGGGGTCGGGACCTCCGTTTTCATGGAGAAGACTCATATCAAAGACAAGACAGTGTGGGGTTGAAGACCCTCACTCCCTTCAATCATACCCACCATGTTGTATAATTCCACTATGATGTGAATAAGACACTAAAGAAACATGTAATAAATCAAGTCCCTGACCTTTGCAGCATCCTCCCATGATTCTGATTCATGTTTTTATGGAGAGGATGTGATTTCAGTATCTATACCGTCAGTGCATTATCATACTGTGTATACTGTGCTCCAAACTGAGGTCAAAGAATACTTATCGACATTACACATTCAGAAATGGTTTGACAGTGTGTTATCAGCTCGGGATTTTCTTCAACATCTGCAAGAAATCCACCATGTTGATAGACGTTGTTATTCAGCACTTGTTTTTTTTTTTTTTTAAAGAGCAAAAACGCTTTCTATTTCAAGAAAATCACAACAAGTGGTGCCAGGCACAACAAACCCCGCCCCTCACAAACATTTTACCTGATTTTCCCTTTTCTCTTATCACTGCAAAACCTTGACCTTTGACCTCCATTCACCAAAATTTTATGGGGAATAAATATTCACCAAAGTCACAAAAAGTGCTCCATCTCTCAATAGTGAGGAAATCTTAGAAACATTTCAAGCATCTATATCAAGATTCAAATGCAGACCTTCTTTGAGGAGAACCACGTTGTTAAGGTCCTACCTTGAAGATTTTCATGTCAAAATGAAAAATGAAGACTATTTTTTGAGTTTCAAGTGAAGACAGAGACAGATCCTATTGTAACGACCTCATAGACCAAGGGCAAAAAGTCAGTATCAGTTTCAGCGTACACCAAATTTAGAAAAGTTTCACTTCCATACCTGCCATGGATATCCCTTTTTAAAGGATAGTCCACACTAAGAATGATAATAACTACTTATAAAGCGCTTGTAATTGTTCAAACACGCACGACAACTATAGCCACAGTGGTGAATTTGCATTTTGATGAATACTCTACATCTGAATTCACAGGATGCCGTGATTAGCTCATCAAATTAGCGCTGCGTGAGCCATGATTTAGGTTACAGAACATTATAACTCATCAGTGTAAATGCTTGTAATGTTATCCACTATTGCCAATAAAGCTTAAATAAAATATGTTTTAGTTCTTCTCGTGAAATGATTGTGCCATTTATTCTTGACTGAACAAAGTGTAACTAGGACTGAGTATGTAAACATCGAACCTGGTCGAAGGTGATTATTCATGTGTATAAACAGGAATAAGAAAAAAAAAAAAACAGAATGTGTCTCAAAACAGAATTTTTCCAGCTGAATGGGAACAGTGTAATTATATACATATGTACTTCTATAGTACTCTCCCTAATCTGCTGTGTAAGCAGCACTGTGCACTTATGCATAGTACATCATTACATTCCACTGTTGAGAAAATGCAGAAGCAAAAGACATTTCAGTGAGTAAATTCTGAACATAGCACTAAAGCACAAAACACAAGGTTTTTTTTTTTATTTTAATTTTTTACATGGATCATTTTTAAGTGGTTGAAGTACAGTTTTTACTCCTATTCTCAGCAGTGCATTGTTTCGTTTTTCGTTTCCATGCCGATACTGCCCTGTGCTCCTCCTAAACGGCATTGTGCTCACTATCTCCCATACTTAGCACAGCGACAACAGATAAGTAAAACCCTATTGCTTCAAAGGTGTCTCCCCTTTTGGATTTATTCTACTGGTCTTTGAAACAGTTTTTGAAAGTGAGCGTAGAAAACTGATGAAGCCTACAAACCCGAAAATGGGGTTTTGAATGACGTTCTTGCACCTGTGCACCTATCGACAGTTCTTTTGTAAAACTGTTACTCAAATACCTGAAATCTAAAAAAAACCCATTGTGTTCATCCATATTGTGTGCACTAACACAAAGACATCCTGTTTGTATTGTCATTTCCTGTTGTGAAAAACCTATAGGGGCTCCTTTAAAGACGTTTTATTGACTTGTCCATGTGGTTTATAGGTTTCTAAATGGCCCCCACTTCTCTTTAGGGAAAGAATGGGAATTTAATCACACACGTTTGGGTGGCTTAGCAAGGCAACTGTGACAGTCAACAACCTCATCATGTCAGACTCCGACTCAGAAGACGCTGCCCTTGAAACACAAAGAACCTCTGAGGACATCGACTCACTTCAACAACTGTGGCTCTCATTCGTGATTACAAGGACTAGTGTTCTCAAAACCCTTTCAGGGGAGACAAGTGACAATAAAATATCAAAGTGCACTCTGGGTATCAAAATAAGGTTGCCATTAATGCCTCCCACATTCCACAGAAAACTTACCATCATCCCTGAACATAAACGGTTTTGGATCAGGGTAATAATAACCATAATTATGCCGTCTTGGCCAGAAATGTGTACATGACACAATTAACAAAGAGAATCCCATTACAGGGCTCCTGATGTGTAATTACACAGATGTTAGGAGTGAATCAGGTACTGTATATGGGTTTGCAGTTGATTTGTGCCATCGTGTTTCATCCTGCTTTTCATTTTGAGGCAAGGGCAAGCCGATACGCCTCAGTTGCTCTTATAATTATTTCTGCTTTTCTCACTTTTCCATGCCCAGTCTCTCCGTCAATGCGCTCAGTCTCGGCACAGGTCTGGGTTTTGATCCCTGTGGACATGACGCCAGAATGCCAATCTCGGGCGTCTGCAGATAGGGATAGGGAACTATCTTAGATTCAATATAATTTTCCAAATCAAGACTGAAGAATTAAATGGAATCTTACAATGTTATCTCTGGGGTTGAATTGGTCACTCAAGTGTGCTGCCCTGATAGACTGATAACACGTCCCACTTACTTTTTATCAGCCGCACGCCACAGATTACATCTGAGTCAGCGCGCGCACAATATGTCTGCAGACGCTACAGTGTGGATAGTTTACATCATTGAGTTTTTCCACTCTACCATCAAATTTGTTTATATAGCAGCATTATTCAGTGTGGTATTCAAAGGATAGATTATAATCCACAAGACAATCCTTGTATTCTTCCTGTAATATGCACACAACAGCACCACCGTCCCCAGATGTGCGAGCTTTAGTGGTTGTCTGTGTTCACCAGATAAAGAGGAACAATGGTTTTAATAGGCAGCAGAGTGTCTCCACAAGCTGCGTTTCGGCAGCACACATTTGTTCTCACAAAGGCTAAATGTATTTTGAGTGGCAGATTAAGGATATTGGTCAGGGGCTCTGCATTGTCAACTCTGAAAAGTAGGGTAAATGTGTGTTTGGATGATAATTCACACATTCTTAAACTCCACGGCAGACATACTGTTCTCAATTTTGGAAAATGTATTTCACAGATTGTTAATTATGGTTAACATAATCTCATTAAGTCATTTTGCTTTGCTACTCAATTTCTTTTACAAGCATTAGTCATGATTGAGTAGTTTAGGGGTTTAAGTTTCTCTTTTGTCTGGATTTAAAAATGTCGGTTCTCAGAAGGGGCTGTTATGTCCCATTTGTCCACAATGAAGTCTGACGTCCAGCAACAGCAACAACAGCAACAACAGCACAGCATGAATGGGCTAGTGTCTGTAAAACCAAATTATCTTGGCTTCATAAGGACATTAGCATCCAAAAAACTGCAAAGATGCAAATGTATTTGTGATGCACTTTTAGTAGCGATTCATTATGTTTCTTTTGAAAAACCATTGTATAAAAACCCCTCTATAAAAGTGTAGGTCAGTGGAGAATCACACATTTTATAGCTCAGCATTAACAAGAATAATCAGTTAAGAGGTTTAAAAACAAAGCAAACCAAAAAAAACTACCTTTCATCTGATACAAGTTGCCCTCTAGTGATAATGCAGGGTGAATTAAAATCTAAACTTTGTTCTTCCTTCAACACATTCAAATGCCGCTGCTGCTTTTGTAGTTGCAAGTCCAATCTTCCAACATATCAGCTCAATGCTAATGATTTTACTGAAATATCAAGGAGACTGTGATCAATCTTATGTTACTTGTTTTCGCACATTTCAGACTGGACCACGCTGAGCCTCGTTCTGTCCAAGTGATCACAGTGAAGCCTGACGATGATCAGTTAAGACACACTGCAGGACATGATGTCTGTAGTCTCTGGAAGGTTTTTCTGTGTATGCGGCAATTGCTCTGACTGCTCGGACATGTCAACATGCCCCGTGTATTTGAGTTAACTGCTGTGGCTATCATTGTTTACTTTAGACCAACGATGTGTCATTAATAGCTCCATCCACAGGGCTGATGAATAAACTCTTAAGTCTCTGGTATTCACATGATGTTGCCCTCCCTCCAAGTGTAAACATTGTGAAGACAGATTAGTTCTGCTGCTGTGGGTAAAGAAGATTAGCAGAGATTATTACAAACATGCTGGATTAAATAGACAGTATCACTCCCATTTTTACAGACTTCCCTACCGTGTGGTAAAAACAGAACTTGGGGTGCAAAATCTGCAGCATGGGTAAAAAACATCATGCCGCACCGCAGTAGCAGAAGGATAGGACTTAGATCCTTGTGGAGTCAATCTTCTCAGCTCCAATTAAAGTCAGATTTACTGACATCAGTCACAGTTTATCACAGTGATTATCCTCAAGATGTTCCATCAGAAACATGATACAGAGCCTGTGGTGCTGCTGCTAATTGGAGGTCTTCACTATCTCACTTGGTGTCCACTCATTACCTTTTCTACAAGTGCCTATACAGCATTTTTCTGAATACGTGCATACTTGATACCTGCAATTTTAATGAATGACTTTTACAATGTTTTTCTGTTGTTCTTGAGTTAATTGAAAATCCAAATCAGAGGAGAACCCCCACCCATAAGGCATGCACTTACAATATGTCTGACTTTCACATAATGTTATCTAAGGTTAGAAATAAGTGTATTGATTTGCTCACATGAGCAATTTTAGTCTGTCTGCAAAAGGAAGTCAATATGCACCTTGCAGGGACATGATAAGGATGGATCATTTAAGCATACATCTCTAATAATGGCATTGTTTTTCCTGAATGGCTGCCTCATATATCTTGTGCTGCAGATGCTCAAGGCTCTGGTGCACTGGGGCTGTAATCAAACATTGTGTTAGAGATTATGTGACCGGGCATGAGATCACCGGTCAGTTTCTCTCTCAGTGCTGGGGTGTATCTGACATCACGGATTTGATCTGCTGTCAAGTATTCTCCCTGTAAAAAGCAGACAAGTCACAATCTTTGATCGTAGCTGGTGGGTTATAGCTGTAAATATAGTGATTAAAGCTATATACATGCGCTCCACAATCCTGAAACATTTGAAAGTACATCCTGAAGCAATGAGAAATGTAATGATAATATATTAAAAAAAAAAAAAAAAGAAGAAGAAGAAGAAAAGAACATAGTTTTTCAAGGTAGTCAGGGTATATAAAATATTGCAGAGTTTTTAAACTTGTCTTCATGGTTCACCAGCCTTATTTAAGGGCTCATGTCTAAAGCATTTACACAAATCCATTCTGAATTTTTAGGTCGTAAGTAATGCAGCAATGACAAAATGTTTAAACTTTCTGGTGACACTAGAATCATATGTTAATGTACAGGTTAGGTACTAAATAAATTACTTTTCTCTAAAATTAGTAGTTCAATTCATGTGGTGCATAAGGGGATTAAAGAAAGGCTATTATAAGACAATATGAAAACTGTTTAACACATTTACAAGCCCCTGTCAGAATACATTAATCCTGTCACGGAGTGGTGGGTCCAGAACCAAACTTTGGAAAATGATGCTTTATAAAACACTGACCATGATGCCTGTTGATTAATTGCTGTTTAATCGGAGAGATGTGCTGCATTCTGTGTCCTCACATCAAAGATGACACTGCCATCTAGTGGGAGGTACAAACTGAGCAGAAGGGTTTGATGCTGCTGGGTTTTGACGCATTATTTTCTCCAAGTCCCTCTTGATTATGACTTAATTCAGCAGGTGAAAAAGAATATTTTATTAACAATTAAGGGACAGGGTTATTCCAGGATTCTCCATTCAAACAGTCATGAAGCAATAATTATTACATGTTTTTACAGTGTAAAAGTAATGCACAAAATAGAAATTAATACAAGCAAAAGTTGGTCTATAGACATGAACTAAAAAAATGTGACCAAAGTCCACAGAGTCCAAAACCCACATTCAAGATAGAAAATAACTTTGATCAATAATTACCAACGATGCGTACGTTCTGCAGTGAAATGAAGTTCATCAATGTGCTTCATTTGTTGATTTATTGCTTGGACTCATATTTAGTTGTACGGTCTCTTCAGAATTCCTCATTTCCACAGCCACACTCTGCCTCTGCTCCTCCTCCAGTCTCTTGTAGTTGAAGTAATGCATGACAAATAAAAATATACCAGGCGCCAGCATAAACACACCACATGCATAGTACATGTATTTGTAGTCTCCGAAAGCATCAACCAGTGCTCCTGAAATAAAAAAAATATATATATATACACACACTCAGTTTACACACTGTCTATGAATAATTAATTGCTTCCTTAGTGAGTTTTACTTTTCCAAAATTCAGATATGTTGTTATAAGACAGAAATAAAACTTGATGTTTAAGTGCAACAAACCTGAAATTGGAGGTCCGAGAAGAACAGGTCCACATTCTATAATGGTCACAAGTCCAACTGCACTGGAGAAGCGATGAGCTCCAACAAGGTCCATCAGAACTTCAAAGAGCAGAGCAGAAACCATGCCAAAACCCAAACCCATGATGACCGCGTAACCAACCAAGCCCGCATATCCAGGCAGAAGTGGACACACAAGGTGACATATCCCATTGTATGAAACTGCAAAACTGAAAAAATACTGAATCTTTGGCCTTATCAGCTTAGTGTTGCCTAAGAGGCCTGTCACCGGTCTGATAAACATATCAACTAATGCAAAAATAGTGAGCAACAAAGCTGCCGAGTATTCATCAATCCCTTGGTGTTTGGCATATGGGGCCAGAAAAACAACAGGAGCAAAAAAGCCAAAAAACAGAACCACACTACCTATAAGATAAATGAGGAAGCCTCTGTGTCTGAAAAGTGAGAAATCTATGAATTTTTCTGCACAGCTCGGACTCTTGCTTTCACTTTTGGCTTCTTCAGTTTGGGGGTTTTCTGACTGGACCTTGGTGTCCTCCTCAGCGGCAGCCCCATTACACCCAGGAGGTCCAGGGCTCGGTTTAGGTGGGAGCACTTTGGTGACCGGTCTCATCAGAGAACCAGCGACGCAGCAGTTGAGACAGATTGAACCCAGAATGAGAAAGCTTCCTCTCCAGCCAAAAGAGTCAAACAGAAACTGATTAAGAGGAGCGAGAGTTGACAGAATGACTGGACTTCCTGTCATAGCGAGTCCATTTGCTAGTGGCCTTTTCACCTGGAAGTAAGTACCTATGATCGTCAGGGCCGGCTGCAGATTGAAGGCAAGACCAAAACCTGTTGGAATAAAAAATAAAAAATAAAATAAAATACATTTCTAAACCATAAAGAAGCTGCTTTCCAATTTGTACACAGTAAATTTTGATGTGTCAAATTAACACAAATAGAGTGGATTTGGTCCCTATCCAGATCAGTGTTAAACAAGGGTGTTAAAATCATGGAGCAGAACTAACTCTACACAGAGTAAATAATTAACACTTGTGTACACCGTCCCCTTGATTTGATAAGTGGGCAGGGCTCTCCGGAGTAGGCTTAACACCACAGCATTCAACAACACAATTTGTCACTAACAGTGGGAGGCATCTTAATCTGTTTTAATTATTCCAATAGAGAATATTTAGACATATTTTTTTCACTGCATAATTAACACTTGTGCTATTACTGTGTAATATTGTACACTGTATGCATGTATTCAAGTGTAACACACATGTGTATTCTGTCTTATGGGTTCATTTTGTTCACATTGTCATCTTCAAATCTTCTACCTCCTGATTTATGAAATATTTCTCATATTCTGAGCACAAATAATCATTTTAAACCACAAGAAAGTAACTGATTTATTAAACTCAGGAAGAAGACATCCTTTAATCTTACAAAAAAATATATATATTAACCCATAAAGACCCAAAAGCTACTGTCAACAAAATTATCTTCTGATCTAAAATGTTTAATAACTTCTGAACCACTAAACTTGTTATATGTTGAAATATTTCAGGTTAAATGCATTTTGTCATCTTTCATGGTCATCAGATATGACCCATTTGGACATTCAGAGGCTCTGTAGTTACCGTGGAAACACCGTCATCTCCAGCAACATTGATTCACCAGAAAAACCCATGGAGTTTGATAAATGACAGTGGATGGACACATTTGGTTTATGTTAAATTAATACTGAAAAAGTCCATTCTTATAAATATAATAACCATCAAGTTGAATTTGAGCTTTAAGAACATTTACATGATTAGCAAATTAAATAGAAAATACCTGATTTTGAGTGAAAAAAAAAGCAAAATAGCAACAATAAAATTATAATGAATTGTAATAAATCCCCAAAGAAAGGTTAAATACAGTTTTTAAAAAAAAAAAATGATTTGAGAACTGACACAAAAGTAGTGACAGATCTTTATGGGTTAATTTGATATTGAGCATCATAATTTTTGACAACTGACTTGAACTTTGATATCTCGATAATATTTAACAACGGCAATAGAAAGTCCTGCTTTGACTACATGTAAACTGTAAATTCTTAAAAATGAACTAAACCTTTTCAAATATATTTACATGGTAATATAAAAATACACTTGCAGAACTGGAAAAGAAGACAAAAAAATGTATCATTTAGCTCATCAGAGAAAAAAAAATCCAATGTCAGTCTCAGTAAATGGGATGTCAGGGATCCTTGTAGGTTGTGTGTTTCAACAAGCTCAAATATTAGGTTTAAAGTCTAACAGCTTTGTTTGCTCACTGTTGGGAATGTGAATATCTGAGCCTGACTTCCTGTATTTAATGATTTGCTAAATTTATTGCTTCAAAATATTCAAAGATGTTCATTCAATGTTAAATCACTATTAAAGAACCATGTTTGTATAGCTGCGGTGAACCCTGATGTTCAGCAGCACACGGTAGCGTCACAATGATCATAGTCAACTGGTCATGCACTTTATTGGATTGTTGCGGCCCTTACGCCACAACTGATGTAACCCCTTGTTTCAAACCAGTTACAACAAGGGAGAGTAAAGCAAACATTACAAAGAACAGCGGCACGTGACAAAAAAAAAAAAAAAAAAATGTCAAAGTGGCTGCAATGATTCTCTGAGGAGGAACAACTTAGGCGATCATTTATCTGAAAAACAAAATAATTGAATGTACCTCCGATTAGTCCGACACAAAGATAAAGATGCATGATGCTCGTGCCAAAAGAAGCGAGCACCATAGCAGATCCAACCATGACCCCGCCAACCATAACCACGGGTCTGCTGCCATAGCGATTGACAAGTATACTGCTCACAGGCCCTACAGAGCAGAGAAAAATATGGATATTTACCAAAACATCCACATCAACAACACTTAAAAGGTATGAGATGGTGCTAATTTGTTCAAAAGCTTTCACAAATCTAATCGTTGTGACAACCACTGACCTCCTGCATACATGGAAGCAAGCATGACTGAAGACACCCAGGCAATCTCACTGTAGGAAACAGAAAAATATTCCTGGATTTCCTTAAAGTAGATGGTGAGGGATTTGGGGAAAGCATAAGAGAATCCTATGGAGATGAAAGAGCCAAAAACGACAGCCCAGCCCCAGCCTCCGTCGGGTGGGGTGTACCCCAGACTGGTTGTTGCTGCAGGGGGCATGTTCAATTCACCTCCTGGATGGTGGGAGCAGGTAGAAGAAGAAGTGAGGAGTATAAACAATTACACATTTTCAAAGCAACGGCAATGACCACATAATCCACTCTCTAGTAACAACAGTCTACATACTTGCAGCTCACCTCCGTTCAGTCCTTAAATCTGTTTTGACCAGGCTATGAACTGGTTGTTGTTGTGCCACTCTGTGACCGTTTCCCTCAGAGAGACCCTGTTGTAAGGTCTTTGATCTGATCACGTGTGCTCACATGGTAAATAGACCGTCATACTCACAAAAACCCTGGCTGGGGAAAGCAATTTTTGGACAAATTTCAAGGAGTAAACTTAAAATTCAACCCTTTATTTCCATGTCTGTCCAGTAAAACTTTTAAAATGTTTCTAAAAGTTTCATGTCTCAGCCCTGAACCCTTTGTGAATGCACCTGTGCTTTTGGTGGGTTAGAGCTCTGACTGAGGAAAAAAGGAGAAAGCCTTAGCTTTCAAAAGAAAGCCATTACAATAGGTTTGCTTTTAGAATGTGACAATATGTGACAAATATGACAGAGCTATTGTAGTGAAAATGACATAATAGGCGCAGCAGGAGAGAACAGTGAGCAAACATAAATGAGACTCTTTTACCTTAGGAAACCTGCAACTGACCAGCAATCATTTCCTATACTGAGATGATGACTGTTATCTCAGGAAAGCACAATGATTTAAAAAATATATATATATTTATCATCATTTTAATTAGCATATTATTATTATAGCAAAAACAGCAGCCCATCTTTGTAAAAATGCCTCTTTTATCAAATATCCAATGAAAAAGTGCTGTTCCTAGAATTCACAGGTTTCTCAATTTAACAGTTGTTACTGTAGTTTAAGACATAAATTCACAAAGATGTTCCTTACTTTAGTATTTCCATTTTGAGCAGATTTATACGTACATTATCTCAAAGGTAAATGTCCCACTTTTGATTTGATTTGATCATTCATCTTCTTCCAGTCCGGTGAAAATCTCACATCATCAAATGTGTCTTTTTTTGAGTATTTATGACAAACAGATTAAGTCTTGATTATATTCTCACCCTCCATAAATTAAATAAAGTCTTTAAAAACTAGATTAAATGGTAAATGCATTGAGAAGGCTGTTTCTATGAACTCATGAAAAGCTGATAATTTAGAGATTTTTTTTTTCAGTAACACAATAAATAAATGATGATCTTAAGTAATAAAATCATCAACGTACAAAAAAACTACACAACAATTTGTAAAGTAGTTCAACTGAACAGTAAAAATGGAACATTAATATACAACCAAAACTATTATATTTTCTGGTAAAGCACTGACAGGGACCACTTTACTGTATTTTCATCATTTTCATCATCATTTTCTTTCATTTATTTTTATTATTTTTTGTATTCTCATGTGTCCTTGGGTTAAAATCAAATTATTTTTATTTGATGTCACTGTTTTATCAAAGACAATTTATAATTTAGATTATGTTTTTCTTTTTTGATCACAGTTATTTTACACTTACTGTGGTTTTTCAGTTTCAACTTTCTGTCACCTTTTTGGCATGGTGGGGAGGGTTTGAGGGGAGGGGCTAGAAGAATGTGATTTGCATATTGTTTGCTTTTTGAAAACAGCAACACTCGACTCAGACGGCTGGACCTGGGCTTAGAGAGATGCATATCGAGGCACTGGCATGGATTCTGCAGCCGCCCCAGGTGCCACGGCCATTTTATTTTCAATATCAAACATTAAAGTCCTTGTTTTGACTCCATACCTGCACAGCCTCGGACACATGGTCAGAAAGTGAGCATGACTCTAACTTGGATAAGGACTCTAAACCTGAAAAAGATGGCCGCACATATGGTGATACAGACTGGGATCAACACAGTGAGACAAATGTAGAAGCAGCCACTTTTCAACATCATAAGCGTCCAAAGTTACACATGTGGAAACAACAGGTGATGAAAAAGAAACGCCTCAAAAGGGAAAGTTACAAGAATGCAGTGGGACAGGATGGACAGCCAAAGCCATGGGAAAGCCCTGCATGTCACAGAACTGCTTAAAGTCAAAGAAACAATGGAGTGAAGTGAGTGAGCTGAGTGCTGAAGAAAGAATGGATCTTCATTGGAGTCAATTCAGCTCTAAATTTCGTGTATCTGGAGTGGCTATTTTACTCACCTTTAACCTGCATGTGCCAAGAAAGCAGAGGAAAGGTGGTCTTGCATCAAGGAGAACAAAATCTCTATCACACCACTTGCAAGTAGCAAATAGACCCAAGCTACTTGTGTGGACGAATGTTTTCTGTTCAACCCTTGGCATCAGTCCCAGAACCATCGGCTCATGGTTACCTGCGGACATGATCTGCCCAAACCAACTGTGACGGCTGCAGCTCTCAAAACTGTCTCACACCATTACAAAGACACACCTAGATCTGGCTGTAAAGCATGGTGTCACTGTTCCGCTTGCAGAGCCCAGCCAAATGGGGTGTGACTCCACGCATCGCCTTATCAAACAACGTACCATGACAGATATTCACACTCCATGTGATTATGTTATCTTGAAGATTTATGCATTTGCATCCGTCCCCATAGATACCGAGGCATACCACAACGATTTCATGAAGTTATCTAGAGCCTGTGGCACCAACATCCAACCAGGTAGAAAACTTAGTGACCCCACAGTCTATGACCATGATAGAGTTTGAGTCTGACTGGAGGGATCTGCTCCAGTGAGTCAGCATCATCAAAGAACCGCTCCACTGGTTCTGACTCTTTCCTGCCCAATTACCAATTACTCGCAGGAAATTTAATGGCTTGCAGGCAGTGAAACTGGTACTACCAAGAGTGGCCCACCAGTAGTATGACAACCTCCCTCATTAAATAGACAGTGTGAGATTGAGTTCACACAGCACCTGAGTGAGACTTTGGTTAAGGTTAGACAAGTTAAAGAACTTGGATAAAATTAGACAAGTTAAACAACTTGGTTATGTTGAGGAGGTAAAACCACTTTGGTATATAATATTACACTTAATAAATGTAAGGCAGACACAAGCCTTGCTTTCTGAGATGAAAAGCAACGGGTTTTATTTTATTTTTGAGGCTGTACCATGTTCACACAAAGTAATGATCTCCAATGAGATAAATTCAACTGTTGTACCTTTTTCTCCATTTTCTATCCATCTCAGAAGTCAGGTTTTCACTGAACAATGCAGCGTTTTTATTGATAGAATTTAATATTTTTTATCATTTCACATTTGTTTTAGATAGCCAGATGGATTGTTATCTGTGCTGAATTTAGGCAAGTAAAACAACTTTGGGTTTGTAAGATTAAAAAAAAAAAGTTTAGGTAAATTCTCACCACCATTTACCTAAGTCACTTTTATTCTTTAATAAACATTTTTTTGCACATTCCCACATTTGGTCAAATTTATTGTGACAGTTTAAACCAAAAGTTCTTATGTGTTTGCTGAAAAATGTGGTTTCATAAAACCTTACGCAATTATGCTGTGAGGTTAATTACTTGGATTAGCCATCAAAACCCAGATCTGAACCGCATTAAGGATCTTTGGGATGTGATGGAGAAAGAGTTTAAGCAGTGGTCCAACTCTCTCCTCTTCCATACAAGATTTTGGCAAAAAAAAAAATGCAACTGTGGACGTAAATATTGCAAATGGGACTTTTTGGGGGGGCTTGCAGTGTGCCTACCTTCCTTTGAACGTCCTCTCAAAGTCTATTGACATCCCGATCTTATGTTTTGATACTTCGGTTTAGCAGCAGAGTGGGATGTCACGTCTGCAGCTCTAGAGTCTCTTTGACACGCATTACGCTCGGCACGCCCCCTTCACTCGTGTTTACTTGAATTGAGTATATTTTTAATGACAGTGTTTTATTAAAATTATCCCTGTTTAGGTTTTTTTGTTTTAGTGAGAGGTAACGCTGACTTTTTTGGTTTCGGTTAAAGGTTTGTTACGCGTTTGACCTCTGTTTTTGTTACTTAACGGCTTGTGTAACACACGGGTGTTAGCATGTGGAGTTAGCCACTGTTGGCTACACTGACTTTGAGCAAAGGGACAGGGTTGGGTGCTTCTGATCTGCCTGTTTCATAGCTATGATTCGATCAGTATATTTCCAGATGTTTTCCAGAGTGAGACTATGTTTGAACCCGGGTTTGTCGATGAGACCTGTTTGTCAACCTGTGCTCTGTAGACACCAGACCTCCACTTCATCCCAAACTGAACCTGGATCAGTGAAGGTAAGCTTTAACTGTAGAACATCCACACCAGAAGATAACCACACTTCCTCTGACTTGTTATAGGTGTTTCATGTGCTGTAACTGGAGTTTTCATTCATCTGAGGGTTATTAATCATATCTACTCCAAAAGCCACCTCATCCAGGTTTCCCCAGATGCAGTACTATTCATCCACTGTGGGGTTGTTGACACCTGCAGGGTCTTCAGGGTCACCTGTGGGTTACTACCCCCATGGTCATTGAGCATCACGTGAGTGAATTTGAGAATGGATGGACTTAGGACTGCATCATTGGTTTGCATTATATGGGGTCTCGTTGGTGTCAACAATTCCACAGAGGATAAGATAAATGTCTTCCACTACTGCTACCACCCACTGGTCAGTCAGAGCTGAAGGAGCCTCCTGGATGAAAAGAAACACCTTCAAGCACCTAAAAGAGGTCAAGAGTCTTCACTGAATACTGTGATCCACATGAGTACTCTGCTGGTTTTTCACTACTTGAGAATTCGTGCAATTTGTACGTTTAGTCATGGGTTTTTGTGTGCTGGAGGTGTTGTAGCAGTAGTAGATGTTTAAAAGCTGATATAATAATGATTGTTTCTAGCAGGTAAAAAAAAAAAGCAATGTAAAATTTCAACAATATAGGAAAAGTAGTGTTTTTGAATGCATAACAGTTCATGTGATCACCCAATTCAGAGTAGAAGTAAAAAAAAAAAAAGCAATTACATCAGTGAGGGTTAACTGTGAGATTATTGCTTCCTCTAGAAATGTTAATCAGCAAAAATCCATTAACTTGTAACTTGCATGTTTGTTTTGCCATATTCATCATGCATGTTTGGTCAGTCACTGCCCATCAGAACATTTTGACAACAAATAGTGCACATTGGCATCTTTGCAAGTACAGCTGTTTTGTTAGTAATGTTGTTTGTTGATTCATAAAGCACTACTATTTTATTTATTTTTTTGTAATTTTTCAGTTCAGAAAGAAATGAGCAAAAATTATGAAACATCCTCAACATTTAAAAAAAAATCTGCATTACAGTTTTAAGCATATCACCCAACACCAAAAGGAATTAATCTTGAGGCGAGCTTAAAAAAATGAGATGATTATAGGAACAAATTTAAGTCTTTGTGCTATTATTCTCTGTCAAAATCAGCAGTTTCTATTGAAGAGACACTGGCCCCTTTCAGGGATGATTTTTACTGCAAACCATTTGTGAGAATTCATATTTCTCCATATTGGGTCTGTTTCTATTACACACTTTTAGTATTTAAGCCAGTTTTTCTTCAGTTTTGTCTGTTTTGATACGATAACCTTGAATTTACTCTGAGATTTTATAACCATCTGCAATATCAATGAATTAGAAATAAGAATATGCCTTATTTTCGCTGAAAAATGTAGAAAATAGTCTAGTATAAATTCACCTACATTATAGTTGAGAGTAGCTACAGGCTGCAGAGTATAAATGGGTGCTAATATATTTAGTTGACATACAGTCTTATACAAACTATTCAAAATGCATCACGTAGGAACAATTTAATCATTAATAAGTATGTGATTAGTAAATGCCAAATTCATACAAGTAAAGCAGCATAAAACAGATTATATTACAACTAGTGAAACAATGATCATATCTTTTATTTATTTTTTAAGAGGAGCTGGTTCCTGCAGTTCATTGCATGTACGCATAAAGAATTTAAACTCATTTCACCTTTGCATCCAAAGCATACAGTGTAATGTGTCAGTCAGTTATTTGTGTCCATGTGGGCTGAAGCACCATTTTCAGCAATATCAAATAATTTATACCTTTCAGTTTTGTCCATGAGCTCCGTAATTTAATGTGTTTCATTTTTAAATGCATTATGTCTTCTGCCCTTGAGCAAAGTTATTTACTGGAGGACCACATATTTCTAGTGATTTTCTTTCGTCATGTTAAAAAAACTGTTAATAGAGTATGGTCTGTAGGGAAATATCTGACTGACACTCAAAACACGTTCAGTCCTTGAAACTGTGTTAACTTCAACAGTGAGCAGAGGAGTCTATAGCGTTAAAGCCTTAAACGTTAAATCTAAATTTTTCTTCGCACCTGTTCTAACATTAGTGCACTTTACATTTTAGAATTTAAAAAATTGTATTACTTACTTCTAACCTGGACTTGGGCTGGCTCCAGATGTGTAATCAATCGTCGAAGGTCCAGTTAACCTGAGCGTGGTCTCAGAACGTCTCAGCGGTTCTTGCTGGGAACAGCTGGGCCCAAACTGCTCCCAAACTCTGGAATGGACGCCCTATAGAGATCAGACGATCAACATCTGTGTCCACTTTTAAAAGGCATTAAAGAAACAGATTGATTTTGGGGATTGGATTTGTGTAAATGCTCCCAATATTGTGTGTGGCTGTTTGTGCAAATATACACTGTATGTAGGTGTGTCATGGAGCACATTTACGTGGATATTTGCTTATTTTAACCCCCTTTTAACGTGCATTTTGGAACATTTGTTTTCAAAAAATCTCTATAGCAATCAAATAGGTGCATGAATTAGAGCTGAAATGATAAATAGATTAATCAGTTCTTCATTGTTTTGATAATTAATCTGTTTTTCTTGGATCGAAATGAAGGAGAGGTGGTTCCATCCTGATTACGTGTGCTTTGTCTTCAAGTGACTACATTTTCTACATTTTAGTAATTATATGATTTTAAAAAATAACAGTTATTACATTAAAAAAGTGTGGTAATACACTTACTAACACTTCACTAGGTAAACAAAAAGAAAGATGTGACAATGACTACCATTACAGTGCGTCCCTGTTTATATCTTTGGACAAACAGCAACATTTATTGGATTTTTTTTTTTTTTTTTAACACGTCTTATCCAGCATCCTAACAGCAGAATGGTTGTCTGGCTGCCTTTTGGTGCTGAGCAAATTTGCTTTGCCAAGGGAAACTTCATAAAGTACATGAGGCTCCCCTTGATATTCTACTGTCTTTATTATGAGTTTTGTTGAACCACATTT
>JAPTYQ010000028.1:10441647-10452841 GCA_029814465.1 Ostorhinchus cyanosoma | reverse complement strand
ATAGTGTTCGTTTACATACATTTATGCATAAATTTACTAAGACTATTATTTCCTTTTAACACGTGGAACGCTCTAATCAATTCTTGCAACCTTATTTGTACCACATAAGCCGTGTAAATAGCCTAAAGAAGATTGGGCCGACTCAAAGGGATCAGCCATGAGAGTCTCTGTTTGATCATCACATTTAGAGGGGAAAACCCCCAATTAGCTGGGCCGAGGCAGAAAAGAGATAAAATGTGTAGGAGGGGAAATATACTGCATGCTAGTAATCAGAATTAAGTCTCTATAATGTATTTGGAGGTTCTTTTGTTCAGCGTCATTAGCAGTGTGCCGAACATAGAAAAAAACAAACAACTTTAAACCACACACAGGCCCATTCAGTGTGAAACTGAATGAGCCTGTGTGTGGTGAACTGGTGCACACATTCACAGAGTCTGCGTAGACACATACACCTACACAGACGCACAGATTGAAACCTGTTTATTCTTGACAGGATGATGAAGTGGTGCTCCAGTGTGTGGCCTGCATCCAGAAGGAGAATCGCAAGTTCTGCCTGGCTGCCGAGGGACTGGGCAATCGGCTGTGCTTCCTGGAGCCCACATCTGAAGCAAAGGTGGGTACAAAGACCATTCAGCTGTTTGATCATCTTAAAAAAAAAATCATATTAGAAACAGATGCATGTTATCAGTGTAGGTTGACACTGCATCTTGATCAAAAAAGAAAACACACCATCATGCACCTCATACAGCAGATGTTTGTTTCCTTAGCAGTTATGTAATGCATTTTTATTTTTATACACATAAGGACATGCTGTTTCTTCTGTAATCAACAAATGTCAGATATAGCAATGGGTAGAAGAGGGAAACTAATGAAGAGATGCATTCACTCATCTGAGAGCGCCATGGAAACCAAACATTTAACTCATCTTTGTTTAGGTCCACTAAACAGTCAGTGAAGCCAAGCGAGGGCAAACAGAAAGGCAACTCAGCTCATCATCAAAGCAGAAGCAACAGCTCACATCCTCTACCGTCTCCTTGATGAGCTTTTATTCCAACAGTTCAGGGACGATGTTGTATCTCTGTGGGCCCACTGTCAGATGATAATTCCCTGAAATTACGCCCCTGGACGTATTTGATGGATTGTTTCATAAACGGTGCTGTCGTTGGCAGTAATTGCCTACAGCTTTATTGCAGCTGAGTAGCGCTGTTGTTGCTGCTGACGCATTTGCTTTTCTGTGCATCTAAGTGCAAAGTTTTAATGACAACAGTTGAGTTAAATTGAATTGTTTGATTTTGTAATCAGCGGGGTGCAACCTTGAATTTTGTGCAACAAATCCAAATTATGGGTCGTGTTCTCTACCTTATTGCTTCGAGAGACTGTACAGAAAATCAATAAGCGATCAAGCTATTTGGCAGAAACATCCAACTGAGCGTCTGCTGGAAAAAAAAAAGTCTCAGGATCCTCTTGCTTTCATATTATTCTTGGTTGCACTGTTGTTTATATAGGGAATTGATATTCCTCTTAGACTTTATGACCTCTAGACAACAGGTATATTGGCCTTTTCTGTATTAATTTCTTTAATCACAATCTATTGATGTTGGCTGTGATTAATATTCTTGAAGCCAGGACAACTAGCATGCAGGATTTTTACAAAGACGCCTTTTCTGAAGAAGGACAAGATCAGGAGTTTAAAAATGGAGCAACACATTTTGTGTATCTCCACAGACCTGTTTCATTTCGTATCACCTCCTCTTTCAACAAGTCCCTCCTGCTTTCCAACAGATTTCACAAATATGTGTACGTTGTTGCTGGGCACAGAGGCTTGAGGCTTTCATCCTATATTGGATGGTAATTATACCTGACAGGTGTGATTGATGTTCCTCCTATCTAGCACTTTGTCTTCATTGTCGGCCGTTTTTATGAAAAGCCATCACCTCACCTTTGGGATCAACAATGGCAAAGTACAAAAAAAAAAAAAAAAAAAAAAACCAAAACAACTAAATTATTTGATTTCTTAAGCAAGCCTCTCTTGATTGCTGCCAGATAGGAGCTGGATGACACGCCACTCCTAATAAGCCAAAAAGTACATGACATGTCAGTTTTGTTTTACTTTACTATCTCATCACAGTGGTGATGACGTTATATTTATGTGTGGATTTCACAATGGATTTATTATAATAGGCTGTGAGGCCCTGTTTGCCAGGCGTGTGACCGAGGCGTGGGACAGCCATCCTGATGGGCCACATGAGCCTCGCTTATCTCGCCTGTCATACTTACTTTAGGATGACAGAGTGACAAATAATACTGAAACAAGATGCTGCTGGACAGATGAAGGTCAGAGAGGAGATGCTGCTGTGAATTTACTGTGACAAAAGATGAGAATCAGTTCTTCACGGCAACGAGTGGAAAAAGACCTCAAGGTGTATGCAAAAAACTTCACTGAAAGGTAGGACTTTTATAACTGTGGACACTGGGGATGTGGTTGTAAAGTACTTGAGTATAATCTGGGTCTTTGGGTAACTTTATAATCATGTGAAGGACTGATTTGGCGTTTTTCTTCAAGACTGTGGAAGTCAAGGTTTTAATGATGTCATAGTCTGACCTGAGAAGTGGGATGGGACTAGAGCTGCATCACCAGTTTTGTACTGACAGCAACTCCATTTTCTTCAACCCCAGTGCCTTCTATTACATGCCTGACACATTTTTACCTTTTTTTTTTTTTTGTAGTGCTGATGTATTTGACATAAACAGCTCAACTCTCTTTTTATTATGTTAAGAACTACCAGCAGAGGAAGAAGTATTTAAATCATTTACTTTAAATTTCCAATACAGATATGAGGAATTATTAGTTATATAGTTACAATTACTTATATAGTTGTTTTTTAATTAAAAAACTATAACTAATTGAAACAAAATGCAGTTAGTATTGAAGTAGGTTGCTTCCTCTGACTGTATAATATTAGATTTATTGTTCAGCATCATTGTTAGAGCAGCATGTTACTGTTAGTTTGAGCTACTTTATATCTAGTTTTATACATCAGTACATTATATAAATCTGTGCTCATTTTATGATTATTGGGCAAGAATGGAGAACTGAAACACAAATCTGTTGCCAGTTTCTGTTTTTCTAGTCTTTTATTGGATGATTTGAGCATTTCTTGAAACTTATTGGGAGAAATCACTATTGCTGGTGGAGCTGTTAACATTGCATCTGGATTGTGAGCTGGTTTCATCTTAAACATGTGGCCTATTGTATGTTTTATTATCCACTGTTTAAAAATCACACCTGAGAGGAAAACTAGGAGCATAATTAAGCTGCCAGACAAATGCAAAGGAGTAAAATGTGTAATATGCAGCTCTGAACTGTTGTAAGCTGGAGGTATAAAGTAGTAAATTCCCATAAAGTACCTAATCTGAACAGTACTTGAGTAATTGCACTTTTTTTTCCACCAACGTGAATCACCTTAAAATTTGTCACACATTTACAAGCTTAACACTTGGAGACCCATGTTGATTTTTGCAACATTTCCAATTTTTTTTTTTTTTGTCTTTCCCAAATGATTTATCAGCATTTAGTATAATATTATTGTCTGCATTTTATATATTCCAGTGAAAATCAGGTGTTTACCTATCCTCACTTCATTCATCATGCAAATGTTCATAAAAGCTCAGAGCATAAACCAAGCACCTACAACTACTGCTATTTGTCAAACTGTGAGTTTGCAGAAGATAATAGTGTTTCGACGTTCATTAGAGAGCTTCTGAATGTCCAAATGGGTCATATCTGATGACTGTGAACAGATGAAAAACAATTATTTACATGTATTGATAGGATTAGTGGATCAACAGGTATTAAACACTTGGTTTTGGTCGATGGTGGATGTTTGGGTCTTTATGAGTATAGTTACACAGGTCAGTTTGTTGTTATAATCTCCTGTCAATTTCTATATCTTACCATGAATTCATAGCCACAGAGCTTAATGTTTGAAGAAGACAATGCTTGGCGCTGTGCAGATGAGTTAATGTAGCGCAGTGTCCTCCCTTCCCCAGCCCTGACAGTGTGACGTCAAAGTGCAAATGATAGGTGCCCTGAGTCTGAACAGACAGCTTGTGTGGATAAACGCTCCCTCCTACAGGCCATCTGTTCTTACCCAAGTCCTGGGTATACGTGCCAAAGGAGACCCACAAGCATAGAGACCTTCTTGTCGTCCCTGAGCCGGCTCTGCCTCTTGACTGTGCAATCTGGTGCATGGCACTGATCACTGCTCACTGTCAGGCCAGCATCTCTCAAATGTACATGGAGAGAAAAGCCCATTCTGAAAGCCAAGATGTTTAACATACCCCTCTGCTTCGGTGTGAGTCAAGTTGTATTTCACTTGTTAAAATGAAGGAGGGACTGAAGACCACAGGATGAAACACACCAGCTTCGACGCAATAGGGTCTTACATCCCAACTACTGCTAAAACACATCATTTTCAAGTTCGCTCTGTTCTTAAAAAATGTAAGTAGGTTGTCAAGAAACCTCATTTAACCCGCCACCCAGAGCCATTGTTTAGCCCAGTCAGTGCTGCTCCACGGATGCCTGAAAGCCTACACAGGCCAGGACTCTATCAATAATCTTCAGATGGCTTTTGTCTAAAACAAATACAACTTCTCCTGCACTGTTGGCACTGTTTCTAGAAATGAAAATGATTCCCTCCACGTAGGATTCTCCCAGCTGAATGGTAATGACCTCTCCTCCTCTGAGATTAAGCATGTGAATGGAAAATGGAATCACCATGAAAAAGAAAACTGCAGCTAATTCAAATTACAGTTTGGAAAAGATATACGTGTATGCATTATCTCGCAGAAACTCCTCATTAAGAAGTGAGTGGTTTAAAACTGTAAACTTTTTATCCAACTATTGGATTTTCCCACCGTTAATCTATACTGAAATCATGTGACTTGACATGTAAAATTCATGACAGAAACAAACATTGCTTTCATCCTCTGCTCTCTCCAGTCAACAATAAAACCCACATTTTGATGTCACCAAAACCAACAAGAACACAAATTATGCAAAATATGGGCTGTTCTCTGCTTTTGTTTACCATACTTGCAAACCAAGTATTTCGAGCTGAAGGGAATATTGTTAGGGGGGAAAGTAAACATTGCTCAGACAAAAGAAGATAACACTTAAAGGCTCAAAAAATATACCCTTTGTCTCATCTGAAATGAAATGAATCCAAACATTTATTATATATATCTTTTGGATCTGTATTTTGTTGTACTGTAAAGTATGTATTGTGTAAACAAAGTTTGTGACTGTGTTTGAGGAAGATGGATTGTTCAGAATCATGAGAGTCTGGCAAAGAACAATGAAGTGGGTGAGATGTAGGTGGCGTATGGCGCTCATTCATTATTCATGAGAAGGGTGGGCAGAGTGTAAGTGGCAGTGACAGACAGAAACTCTATTACAGAAGTGTATCAACTGCTCCAGGGTCCTTGACCTGATATTTGCAGGACTACGGCATTAATTTCTATACTACACAAACAAGAATAATTTCCTGGAGAAAGTTATTGGAGTTAACCGCAGAGATGGGGAGGAGGGAGTCCTGATGTGACTTTATGGGAGAGGTAGGTACTTGAAACTTTCCGTTGAATTCGTACTTAGATGGCTCAGAGACAGTCGTATCTATACTAACTAACTTAGCGAAAGGTTTTAAGAAAGCACCTTGAAAAGCAGTGTTTTTCTTTCTTTTGTATTGGAGATGCTGATAGAAGCAGTGCTCTTAGACACTATATGGACTGTGTTCTTCCTACAATGCCAGGCATTCATTTTAGATGCGATGCTGTCATGAGATATGTTTACACACCACTTTAATGTGACTAAAGAGTGTGAAACTACTGATGAGAGTCTGACAAACATGATCAGTATGGCAGAGACTGCAAGATTTAACAAGATAGATGGCAAGATAACTTCTGTTCTTCATTTATTTTGGGAACAGTGGAGTCAGTGTTCAAAGGTGCTGCTGGATCCTATGCTCTGTAAAGATGGAGACACTGGTTAAACCAGTGCTGCTGCTACTTTTATGGCACAGTGTCTGGGCGTTTGACGTCCCGCTGGAAGGTAAGGCAGACGTCAAAGCTGAAATAAATGGTTAGACACAGTATGTGACATATAGTGGCTGTTCACTGAGCTGATCTGTTTTCTCAAATGCAGTCAGACAGCCTCCAACCATCATTAAACAGTCTTTGAAGGAGCATATTGTTGACCCTAAAAGCACCATGGTCATAGAATGTGAAGCCAAAGGAAACCCTCAACCCATGTGAGTCCACGTTCAATCCACTCAACACTTTTTTTTAACAAACAAAATCCTTAAGTGTCATTAACTTCACATATTCTTCTGTCCTCGTTTCATGCTTTGCTCAATCCTGAAGTTTCTCATGGAGGCGGAATGGGAAGTATTTTAATGTGGCACGTGACTCTCAGACGTCGATGCGCAGGCGCTCAGGGACGCTGGATATCTCTGCCTGGAACAATCCAGAACAGTATGAGGCAGAGTATCAGTGCATTGCCTCCAATGAATATGGATCTGCATATTCTAACAAGATTAGACTACAACTATACAGTAAGTTCAGTGTCAGACTCAAATCTTTGGATGTGACATTGAGGGCTTCAGTGCCTCCATTAGAAAATTAAATGCCATTAATAAAAGCAGTAAAAGCAGCTGTTGAAATAGTGCACAGTTGGAAAAGATTCACAACACAATAAGTCAACTGGAGTAAAATTCTGCTCCGTTAGCTCCACTGAACACTTCATATAAATGTATCACTTCTATAAGAATGAATCACTGGGGTTATCTTTACTTACATAACACACTCCTTTGCATGCCTTTGTGTTTAGGAGCTCCTGTTTGGCCAAGGGAGATCCTGGAGCCTGTGGTGATCAGTGCTGGTTTACCTTTGGTCTTATCCTGTGACCCACCCCCAGGTCCCCCTAAACCTGAAACCTACTGGATGTCAAGCTGTAAGTGCCCCTCCCATCCCCAAAAGAGCACATAAAGGCCTAAAATAAGACATATTCATGTAACATTTGGAAGGATATGACTTTGAATTTGCTTCTTAAACTCAAAAATCCACAACAGGCTCATACGCAAGACCTTTCAACTGGCCAATTCAGACAGCGTTCCCCACCATGCAGGCTGTGCGGCAGGATCGCAGAGTTTCCATGGGAATAAATGGAGACCTGTACTTCTCAAATGTTCACTTCAATGACTCTACTACTGATTACTGCTGTAACGCCCGCTTCCCCTACAAGAACGTCATCCAGCAGAAGATGCCTGTCGTTGTAAAGGTGCTAACAAGTGAGTAGGACTGTGTGAGGCGACTTTCATCCTGTATAATTTAGATATTTTTGTATTTTTATGTGAGCATTTTGAGCCTTTTCATGTTGTTTTTGGGGGACTCAGGATTCATTTGCAGGTTTTCACAGACACCACAGGCCTAGATGGGTAATCCAAGAAACAGAAAACCAACCAGCAAAACAAAACTATTACTGCGCATTGCATTTTTAAGAGCTGGGGTTTTGTTAGAGTAAGGGTTGTTTTTTGCTGTGAGGGATGATACACGTGTTTTGGATAATACAAAATTCGTGTTGATTCAACTTTTTATAAATCAACTGGTTTCTGTCCCCAGTTAATAAATAAATCTGAAACAATAAAATAAAATAACTCAACTGTTTCAGCTTGTGTATGTGCTAGACTAACCTATTATGCTGTAGATAATATGTAACACATGCTTAATAGTTTTGGACTTTTAAGCCACTAAATCTCTATAACATGAACTTTTTTCTTACCAGTAATAATGTCATAAGAGAACAACGCTTACATGTCTCACATCTTTTTTTTAATTTCTTTCATCTCCCTTGGTTTGATTATGATCATACATGGAACATTTTGCTTTATTTCAGACGTCTGTTCACCTTCTAAATGAATCCTCATTGTTTTGCTCCACCTTTACTTACTAAGTGTGGTGAGTGTGTGCATTGCTTTAATTCTGCTCTCTTATTTCTGGGTTAACATGCTGTTGGTTTATGTTGCCTCATAGTCAAGGTTGGCTTTGCACCAAGCCAAAACATGCATCACAGGTTTTTTCTGCTCTGTTCACTACAGCTCGTGCAATGGCCGAGGCTGCCCCCACCTGGATGTCCCCCAAAGGTTCATCCAGCTCCAGACTGGTCCTGCTAGGTGAGGAGCTGCTGTTGGAGTGTATTGCTGGAGGAGTGTAAGTGAGATTGGTTTTAATCACAAAAATGAATTGACTCCATGTTGTCTATTCTTTGACTTCTGCTTGATATCATTCTATGTAAAGACTGTTTTATCCCCATCAAGGCCAACTCCTCATATTACCTGGATAAAGGATGGTGACAACCTAGTGGTGACGTCCCGTATGAAAGTAAAGAACTTCAACAAGATGATTCAGATCCCTAAGGCGTCTTTTGAGGATGCGGGTGAATACATGTGCACTGCAACCAATAGAATTGGATACATTGAACACACCATAACTGTGAGGGTCAAAGGTAAGACAGCTGTTAAGTTTGTTTTTTTGTTTGTTTGTTTTGGGGTTTTTTTGGATAATGCAGTAATTCATAAAATAATGAACATACTTCATATTTGACAGCGGCTCCATTCTGGTTGGAGAAACCCTCTAACTTGGTCTTGGCTCCAGAGGAAAATGGACGCTTAGTGTGTCGTTCTGATGGAGCTCCTCGTCCCACAATCGAGTGGTTCATGAATGGAGAACCAATTGAATGTATGTGTGGTATGCACAACAAAACAGTGTCAATAAAAATGTAAAAAAAAAAAAAAAATCCAATAATGTTACTGATGATGTGTTGTTGCTTTGCTTTCTGTCAGTTGCGACACCTCAGCCCAACAGACAGGTGTCAGGAGACACACTGGTATTCCAGAGTGTGACTGCAGAAAACACTGCTGTGTACCAGTGCAATGCTTCAAATGAGTATGGATATTTACTGGCCAACGCTTTTGTCAATGTGCTACGTAAGTAACTAGTCAACACTAGTCATTAAAATGAATTTTCAGAATTGTATGTTGTCTGCTCATGGTACTGAAACTCTCTTCTAATGTATGACAATCTGTTAACAGGTATGTACATTATATATTCATATTCACATACATACACAAAACTCTTGGACACTTCACACCAACAGCTTATACAATTTCACATTCCTGTTGATCTGAAATATCTTTATGATAAAAAAATGATCATGTGAGTTGTTGTTGAAACTCATCATACTTAATGTCAGATCAATATTTCTTTAGGTTTAGTTGATTTATTGTTCTGACGGAGAGCAATAGAAGCCATATGGGCACTTGTACTTTAAAATGATCATTTGTGGTCATAATATATCTTAGAAATCTAGGATAGAACACTTGAAACTAATCTAATGATAAACATTGTTGACACTGAATAAAATTACCTAAAATTCTGTACATATATCAGATGATAACGTAAATCAAATTAACCCTGAAGATGAAATACAATGATTTTTGCGGTTATTATTCACAATATGAAATGCAATCATGACTTTTGACATTACTGTTTTATAACCCAGCCCTCATGACCACAGTCAGAATTAAATGTGTCCTGATATTTTTGTCTATATAGTGTATGTGGATGGTAGACACAGGGAAAATGACCTCATGTGTATCATCATGTCTTTCAAATGTTACTGTGAGGCATTTTGGAACGAAACGATGACATTTGAAAATATGGAATGACAAGTGAAAACATACATACGATCTGACATCTATTTAGCTCATGTATTTCCTTTTTTTCTCTGTGTTTTAGTGTTTGTTGGTCAGCTCTATGCTGCCTGTGCTTTGCTTTATAAATAAATTACCTACTTAAGTGCTGTTTTCTTTCTTTATAGATGCCACACCACGCATCCATGGGCCCAGGAATGAGCTGATTAAGGTGATCGAGGGCAGCCGTGCCTTTTTAGATTGCCGTTATTTTGGGTCTCCAGTGCCTGACTTGAGATGGTGAGAAAACACTGTTTGGCATATTAATGATTGCAGATTTTAGTGTGCATATATGCCTGGTGTGTACATTTCTTGATGTGCTTACAGGTCAAAATATGGACAGGGGAATCTGGAAGGGAACCGTTTTAAGACCCATAGCAACGGGACACTGGAGATCAGGCGGATACACATCGAAGACCAGGGAACTTACCTTTGTATCGTCAGTAACCTCGCAGGAAGAGATGAGAGTCAAGTTCGAGTAGAGGTCAAAGGTGAAGGCCACACTGATTTGTACTAAAACGCTCAATTCATAGACACTCATTGATTGTTAATCTGCTTTTTTTTCTGTCCTGCTCAGAGCCCACTGTGATTGTCACAAAACCACAGAATATGAAAGTCATTCGTGGAAATGACATACGCTTTGATTGTGGAGTTAAAACTGATGCCACCACACCTGTCACCACAACATGGATTAAAGACAAAAAGCAAGTCACACTAGGATGGAGGTGAGCATACTGTAGTTAGTTAATAACAAAAGAATCTTCATACTATTATTGAATATACTGCACTGTTTTACTGGAGTACAGATATAAGCTTCAGGTTTAAATCAGATATGTCTACAGAAACTATTAAAGGGACTCATGCAATCCTCAGGCTTAACCTGGATGAATCAAATCTCCTCATCACCAACGTAAACAGAGGCGATGAAGGCAATTATACCTGTGTAATCAAAAGTGAACTGGACCAGAAGTCTGCTTCGGCATACCTAATGGTGATGGGTAAGACACATCTAAGATAGATGACATTTCTTTGATCATACAATATATAATTAACCGCTCATGCCTTTTTTTTGTGCAGATCGTCCCAACCCACCCACTGGTTTACAGTTGTCGGATCCATATGAGCGAACTGTAAGGCTCACTTGGGTTCCTGGAGACAGCAACCACAGCCCAATTACAGGTAAGAACCACACAAACAAAAAACAAACAAACAAACAAACAAAATTATCATATTGATGTATTTGTCAAAATTAAATGCATAAATTAATATTCCCACAAAAATTGTATATTGTGCGTGTTTTCTTAGACTAATGAATAGAATAGAATAGAATAGAATAGAATAGAATAGAATAGAATAGAATAGAATAGAATAGAATATCTTTGTTGTAT
>JAPTYQ010000028.1:10369084-10389302 GCA_029814465.1 Ostorhinchus cyanosoma | reverse complement strand
CTACAAGCTAAGTCATTGTCAGGGAGCAGAACTAAGATTTGTAACAGCGGTTCATAGTTTTGATTTTCCTAAAAAAACAAATATTTTAGCTGAAATGACACATACGACATCTTAGTGGCATAGACCAGTGTTTCCCAAATTTTTATTTCTGGAAAGTCATTTCTACAACTAATTCAGAAAGAAGCAAATCTATAAATCATGAGCTAAATTAGTGCATAAAATAACCAACCTGGCTATGCTTATAACATTATCATGAGTATATAAATCAGCAACTTTGATATTACGATTGCTTCATGCATGTATTAAAACAGCTAAATACTTTACAGATGGAACCAAATAAATGCAAATTAGACAGCATTGTATGTCTACTATATTCCACTTTATGATACTACACTATATAAAAAGTTGTAATCATTTTGAATTCAGACACACTCTTATTTTCCCTCCTATTTATACACATCAGTAATCACCTTTGACCAGATGCAATGGTGACTTACTGAGTCCCAGTTACACGTTTTCTATCAAGAATAAACCACTTTGTTACAATCATTTAATGAGAAGAGCTAAAAATATTTTATTGCATCTTTATGGGCAACTGTGTAGATCTTATAAGTACAATTTAATACTATCAAATAAATAAATACCTACATAATGATAATTTTGCTAATAGTTTTGCAGCAAATTTATAAGGTGACCCAAACAAAATCTTCTTTGATCCACCTTTGGGTGTTGACCGAGTCTTTTGAAGTGGATGGTATGGACTACTCCAAACTCTAACTTATGCATGAGTGCAGAGGGCTAGAACTACCAGAGTAAATTCCCCAGTAGAAACAAAAGCTCACAGCTCTTCATAGAAGGTGTAGAAAGGCTGACAGCAGCAGAAAAAGTAACCATTTCAAGTCCTTGAGCACCTGGCAAACCCCACTGTGCCTCAAACTAGGTATTCGAATCCCACAACACCTCCAGCAATGTTAGTCTAAATCCAAAATATTGTGTTCCTTTATGATTGAGGAAGTTATGTTTTTGTCCTCACAACCTTGGAAGTTTGATACAGAAGGGACGATGCTGTAGGCAATTCATAAGAGCACGGCTCAACTAAAACCCACTAGTACTGAATATAATAAAGGCTATAAATTGTTAAATGCTGGTCATATATTTGGATTCGGGTGGGTAGAATATAATTAGCAAATAATAGAAAACCTAATAAAAACGTCTTGGAATTGAACTCATAACTGCCGACCACTGTTGACTGTCCACTGTGTATCCAATGGCTTTGAACCCTACATGACATGCCTGAAAGAACTCACATAGGAATAGAAAGCCATAAGACACAGTTGTGGCTTCATTTGGGAGACAATAATAATCAGCAACACAGATGCAGTTTCAGAAGCCATGCAGTGAGTACTGAAAGCTTGAAATAAGAACAAGAGAGAAAAAAAAAATAGGAGCAGGTTGCAGACAGCATTCAGGATTTAAAACTCACATCCGCATGAATAATTAACCAAAGAAACTGGAAGTCTTCATCTGAGGCCCGAGGGAGTAAAATGAAACTGTCTTGTGATGCTGTAGACAGTAGGAATTGTATTTTTCACAGCAAAAACTCAAATAAATTGACCCCTTACCCAGTGCTTGAATCACATCAATATCCTCCTAGCTATTCAATTCCGCAGGGGTTCATAGAATAATCTTTGATTAAAAATGCTCTTTTAAAGCAGTCTGTTGAGGAAAGGTGCAATGTTAATCAAAAGGATTTTGTCTGAATTCAGCACTGGTTATGTAAACTCTTTCCATATTCTGTTGTGGCCCACTGTTTGACTTCTGCAAGCACAAAGGAGATCATTACTTCAGCATTTTCATTTAATCGCTTGGCAAAGAAAGCTTAGAAGTTTCTGTTAATGACCACAATATTTTTGCACATACAAACAGCATGTTTCCAAGCAGTAACTCCGGTTTCAACAATAAAAGATGTCAACGTAGATGAGTTAAGCATCATTCATGCCCAGAAACACTGCCCAAGAGTGTTCCATTAATATGCTTGATTGATTTAATATTGAGTTAATTCATACTCCAGTAACTTAAACTGTCGAACCGCTCAAATGAAAGTGTAGTTTAGTTGAAGTCGTGTCTATGATCTGCTCTGAATTACCACACAGTTTACTTCAACTTAAACCTCTGAACTGTTAAAAGGTTTTGGACCATTTCCTACCTCTGAGTGACTAGACTCAGAACTGTAGCTCTGCAGGCCAAATCTGCTTACCCAGATGTCTGCTCAGAAAACAGTAGTCTGTATAAAAACATGAAAAAATCTTGTGGACAGAGAGGAAATCGGCTACTATGGAGGACAGAGGAGGCATTTGTTGACATTGTATCAAGTGCAATGCTGAGGTATTTGAGGCACAGAGGGGCCAGGTATTTGTCAGTCAGTGTTTCTTGTGCTTTTACTGTCTCAAACTCAAACAACAAAAGCCCCATTGAGCCTCCTTTTTTTTTCTGAGGTAGCACACAAAGCTTCCTGTACTATGCTACAACGGTCCAGTACTGAGAGAACCACTTCTGGTTATCTTTTATGCACCTCTTTCAAGTTGTTCTGGTAGTGTGGAGGAGAAAAACTTTATATTCTAGGACTTTCTCCCTTACCTTTGCTGCAGTTCAACTTTTTATTCATTCCTGCAGTTGCTTTTGTCCAAACTTTAACAGAAGTCGTCGCAACTTTCTTTTGAAAACACAGAATTTGAAACTCAAAGCTCCGGGTTTGACTTTTGATTAGGCTAATCATCTAAAAAATGTCAGTCTATCCAAGTGCAGAAGTGCACACTGAAATTAATCTCTCCTTGGCTTTACTCAGGCTGGATATTCAAGTGACCTCTGACTGCGAGCACTACCTGCTGATTGAGAAAAGATGTTTAATCAATCAGCCATGTTTCGAAGAAGCCCACTGCCACTGAGCTCCAGGGAGCCAGTGCTCATGCATGTCTCAGCATAAATTAGTAAAGCCCAGTGTCAGACTCTGTCCAGACAAGAAGGTGAATCTCAGCCACAGGGAGGATTAGTTTTAATCCTTAAACATCGTACATGGCCCCTCTCTGCTGGGAGCCAATTCGCCAAATCGTCAGTGGCCAGATGCTTTTAATGGCTTTAGATTGTGGCCATTTTTTTCCAATACATGTCTGTCTTTTGCATGATAGAGGAGTTATAACAATAGTAAAAATGCTTCATAGAAACTGTAAATACAGAAGGCCCCTGTTGCTGTCTCACTACAGAAAATGACCAATATTTGACTTATTACACTATACAAAAAGGTTCTGATGATAACATTTTGGATTGCTACATCATTCTTGATAAGATAAATCCCTGGCATCTGATTTTTCATCCTTTATCAGGTTTCAAGAACACCTAGTTTCACTCACTGGCGGGCTAGACAACCAAAAACACTCTAAAATAAAATACTGCATACAACACATTAAAGCCCCAGAGCAGCAGTGAAGCTAATCCCTTTTATCACTGTCAGTCTTAATGAAAACAAACATCTATATTGACCAGCACAAGTCTGAAAGGAATGGTGATTTGCATTTAGTGCCCGATGCATTCTTATGCTATAAATCTGACTCTTACCTCCGTCTCCCTCTCCTGCGTCCCTCCGCTGGAACGAGTATGGCATCCCCTCAGTCTAATACTGTATGGAGAGACAATGGGTAGTGGGGGGGAGGAGTTACTATGTGAGCAGGAGGGAGACAGACTGAGTAAAAGCAGAATGAAAGCTTGGAGAGAGAGTGTGAGAGGGAGAAAGGGGGCTCAGAAGGGAGATCACTTGCTCACAATACTCTGAAACCATGAATCTGAAGAAACGTTACATGAATAGCAATTCTAGAAATCCTCCCCACCTCCTACCCTCCACCCCCACTCCATCCCCAGATGCGATGTCAGAGAAAACAGCAACCAGAAATCCCTCTTCACGTGGGAAATGTAAGGAAAAACAAGAGAATGAGTCCTGGTTTTAAACAAGTCCCTTTCTTTGGCTTTCCTTGAATGAGTTCTTAAGATTCCAACTTGGCGGAGTGCCCATGGGCCCTGGATGGAAAGGATAAAAGAGGGGCTGAGGTAGGGGGGCTGACTATTGTGTTTGTTCCCTTCCTTTCAGTCCTGGCACTCTAGTTGATCTTTACAGCCAGTTGCTGAATATTCCAGTCACTTATCCTCCGATTGTAAACAGAAGCTTACATTACCAGCATTTTCATCCGGATTGCTGCTCATGTTATCTTCCAGCGGTAACACAAAGTTTGTTTTGGTCACCCCGTGCCCACAGTTGACACAGTTTGGGTGTAAAGTTTAAAATAGTAACCAGAGACCTAAATAATCACCAGATGGGCACCGGCTACAAGTGAGCACTGGAAGATCATAGTGTCCAGAGTTTGTTGTCGTGTAGTCTTTGTTTTGGCCTCTTTTCTTTGTCCTGTCCGTCAGATGTAGAGGGAGAACGCTGTTTGCCCGGTGAATCTGGGATGAAGACAGCAGGTGCTGTTGCCACATTCAGTCGCCCCCCTAACCCTCCTCTTCTCCATCCGTTTCCTCCACCAATACCCCCCCCCGTCTTCTAAGAGCTTTCTACGTGAGGGGGGAGATAGATAGGGAGAATGAGCTACTGTATAATGAAGTCAAAGAAACACAGTCAGAGAAAAGATACAGTTTGTTGAGGCATTAATGAATGACGTCACGTAACCCTGATCAGAATGGCAGATGAGGTGTGTGACAAGGACTGAAGGCAGTCATGTGAAGGGTGTAAAGGATTAATGTAACTGCATCTCTTGTCACTCACCGCTGTGCTTATATAGTCTCAGTGCTGTTTGTGCTGCATCAGTGCCGCAAGAGAAGCCCTATTTTCACTCACAGCCCCCCCCACCCCACCCACCCACCCACCCTTCTCCCCCTCCTGCTCCTTCCCTACAAACCCTTTGCTACCCTCTCTCTGTCTCCCTCTTGCTTTCCCTCAAATAGACACACAGGCTCAGTTCATTACTATTCACCAGGTTTCACTAAGACACGCATCATTGCTCTGCTCTCTACAACTGTGTCGGGAGAGGCGAGGGGGAGGAGGACAGGGAGAAGAAGAAGAAGGGAAACGCAAGAGACATCTTATGATAGAAAAGAATAAATCACCATTGTGTTTTCTGTGTTCAGATGTGTGTACAAACATATATTACCAGACAGCTGTATGCATGAGTTGTTCTCTCTCTGGCTTTGACAGAAAATCTTCAGGGGAAGAAAACGAGTTCAGTCCTCAGTACAGAAATCTGTTATCCTTTGTAAGGTTTGAATTCATCAGTTTCATTTCACTACATCCACTGAGGTCATACACTCTATCACAGCATTCAAATTATTATCTGTGCTGATATACTGACAAAGCATTTCATCCATGAAAACGGGCACAATGCTTAGTTTCTATGCCTGTGCCGACTCAGTTGAAGAACACTATGTCACATCCGTTTCAGGAAATCCGTACTTCACTATGATACTAATCCTTTGTTATGCTCCCTTTAATTTAACTCCCAACTCAGCCATTCTGAATAGATTATAATTATTCCAACAGTTACAGCAAAAACAAAAGGGAAGAGAGGCTGTAGTTGCAAAGCTATTGTGTGATATGGATGAGGAGACAAAAGACAGTGAATAATATCAACAACAAACCTCATCTTTTAATGCATTTGGAGCACTTACCGTAACTTAAAAAATAAATAAATAAAAATAAAGACGGATTTAGGCTTATTTTAAAACCTTTATTTACACTTTTTCAGGTTCTTAAGGTTTTGTTTACAGCTTTCCTATTAATGTTTTAGAGACCAAATATTTCTAAGACTATGATAATTTCAGCAGCTATATGTATTCAGTGAGGAAAGAACATTCAAGAAAATATACTCTATATTTTCACAGAAAAATTAGGACAGATTTGCCTTTTAAACCTGGACCTGAAGCAGGAGCAGCAACTGACTTGTTATGTATTGAAGGATTTACTGTAACATATAAAATTAAAGCTCACCCTAACTACCATAGAGAGGATTAATGACACCTTTACTGCATTAAAGCATAAAGCAAAAATTATACCGTATTATATAGTGTTCCCTTTTAATTATTTTTGATTCTGATACTTAAGGACATTTATTATTTCATGTATTTGAATCTTTGATCAAAATCACTCATTGGTGATGGTGCAGAGCAAACAGTTGCACAAGATTACAGCCATAACAGTAAAAGAATCCAATAAAAACCATCACTAAACGGCGATGGCCAGTTTACAATAATTAGCCAATATAACAGGGCTCTTAGATTCGGATAGCTCCATTCATTTGAAGTACAGAGCGGGCATTGGCTGACAGAAGCCATTATCTTCACAGAGCTCCAGATGTGATCGTCTGCTGAGCTTTTAGGAATCCAAAGTGGGAATTCCTGATTGAAGTCTTTGGATAAGCGTCAACGCTCCACTGACCTTAAACTTCTATTCAGTTATCATTAAAGCTTTCACTCGGGCTTTGTACTCAGTCCAGTAAACTACAAGACTTGTGACATTCTGAAAGACCAAATGTGGGTAGTCCAACTATAACAACAACCTTCTTTTTAAGATTTATCGTACACAGATTTGCAGTCCAGTGAAAAGACCGTCCTTTTGTCCTGCTTTGTATGTTTGGATGTCATTTTATTTAATCTCAAAAAGCTCTTATCTTTGTTTTTCATGTTCACATAAAAATATGAAACAATTATTTAACATTAAGGTGAATAACTTTCCTATAAACTGCTGTACTAGCTTTCACAAGTGGTTATGACTTCACTGCTTCCCCAGCTGCTGGTTTGAAAGCACTGAGCCTCATAGAATATCACTGTCATGCCCTGCAGACATGTCTGTTTGCATACCACATATCCTTGGCTCTATTTTGGGCCTGAGGAGAGGTGTAGGGGGTGCACTGCAGGGCATTTCCATCCAGCGCTGCAGGGACCGAGTAGAGAAATGTAGATAGGTGACAGATACATTTCCTATTTCTTCACGAGTCTGTGTCTTGTCTCCTTTGACCAATTCTCTCACTCAGTTGGTGTATATACAGTTAAAGTCAGAAGTTTACATACACCTTAGCAAATGCATTCAACATTATTTTGACAATATGAAAGCCCAATATAATAATACAGAGGATTTAATTCATTCTATCACAGTCTCAGTCTCCGAAGTTTTCCTGTTAATAGTTTGTGGATTTGCCTTTAACCGTCCAATGTGTCAGAGTTAAAGGGATTGAAGGGAATCGTGGAGTATTATATTCGTAATTCTGTTTTTATTAGCCTCTAATCGCCTATGATATGAATTGTTGTGTTTTTGTTGACATAGAAAGAGCAGATTTTATCTACAAAGTGAGAGTCACCTTTCAGAGATGTTTTTCCACCTTGTAACATACAACAACTTCCTTTTCCTTTTCTTTTTTTTTTCTGTTTTATGTCAGTCAGCATCCAGCCTGAAAGGTATATTATCATCTCCTGCTATGTTTGCCAGTGGATCAGAGTTATAATCCCTTTAATTAAACAGTCCGGAACAAATAAAAGGAGGGACTTAAGTGTTTGGAGCAGCCATGAAAAGCCAGGTGAAGGTCAGGGCAGAGTGATGCAATCTGCAGCTTTGCCACCAGATGTCGCTAAATATTACACATTGAACCTTTAAATTGATTCTTGAAGTCATGCAAAAGAATGAGGCTTGTCAGCTTCATTGCACAGACTTTTCCAGTTAAGCCAACACATTTCCTGTTGGCTGAAGGTCAGGACTTTGTAATACAAAACATTTACTTTGTTGGCCTCATGCCATGTTGTTAGAATTTTGGAGGTTATTTTTGTCATATCTAAACAGAGGAGGTAAGATCTTTGTCACAGTGTTTAATTTTAATCTTAAGTATTAATATGTTATGCTGGTTTCGTAGCAGTTTTTAAGAATATGACGACAGAGAATGTGGATGGAGATAGTTTTGCACAAGTTGATGGCTGAGTTGTCTATTTATATTCTATTTTATATTCTATTTTTTGCTGTTCATTTTCTCCTGAGGAATCTTTTTATAAGCCGATTTCTTTAGATTTCCCCATAATGCCAAGCAACTGGACAGCCGGTCAGAAGGGGGTGGGGGGGAGGCTTTAAAATACAGCCACAGATATACCCCAGTTGACTCCAGATAGAAGCTATGAAACAGTATATTTTTTAGAACGAAAAGCAATAAATGCAAGAGAAAATGTGAAATATTCTGTACTACTATTTTCTGGAGAAAAAAAATGACTTCAACTGTATTAAATCATGCATGATGAGTAGTAATACATACATATATCATACCTCCCCTTTTCTTGTGCGCGTTTGAATTTTTATTTTGTGCTCTGATTCATATTAAAATATGCACATAATCTTGAAGGAATATATTGGCATTGGAGGTACAGGCATTACATTCTCGTCCTTTGCTCCTCTTTCATGATATACCACGTGTGCTTTGTTCGATAGGTTCGTTTGAAATTAAAGGGAGACGGTGCACGGATAAAGAAGGCACTAGAGGTGAGAGACAAACAGGGAAAGAGAAGAGAGATGAGATTATAATTCCCATCACATTTCCTGGCACCGTCTCAGTCCAGTGTTTGAGAGTTGGCTAAATGTCAGCCTATGGAGATGAGACTGAGATGAGCAAGGCAACACTGCTTTTGTCGCCTTTTATACCAGTTATTGATGTCTTGGCTCTCAGTGTAGCTGCCATCAACAAACTATGTGCCAGACTGGAAAATAGATCCTGTGCATTGAGGGGGAAAGTATGATTGACTTACTGTTATGGAGGCATGAATTTGTTGGCATTAATATGATGTGGATGTTTGGCTACATTTCAAATCCCCTTATTGTAAATCATTACATTTTTAGGGTTGTGTGAAGGTTAAGATTAGGTTTATTTCAGTTTAAAATATTCCCTCTGTTGAACTGCATGACTATTTAGTTGTGTTTAATGTGATCGGTTTTGCATTAGAAATATGAATTGTGAATGAATGCAGTACTTTCACACCATCTAGTGTTGAAATTTCAGACCAAAGGACAAGATTTGCCCCATATCTCATTTTAAAATGTACATATAAGTAGTAGAGGTTTGATGCAAATGTTAAAAATAAATCTCTTATTTCACTTATTTAGTCAGAGTATATGTTTTATTCCTTAATTTGCAGCGACGTACTGTACATTTTCATCATCTATATTGTGCAAGTTTATTCTCACACACACACACACAAAAAAACTATTCTAATAAGTAAAAGTGCTGTTGATATTTAACACCTTTTTGCACAAGATCGAGTTGGTTGACAATTACCTGAAGAAGCTGTCTTGTGTTGCCATACTTGGAAAAGAGGAAGTGTGGGGGATGATGGATGTTAATGAATGCCTTTTGTAAAAACACTTATATTTCTCTTGTTACCTGAACAGTACCTACAGTTCAGGGATGCTAGCTAATCAGTTACGCTGCTGAGACCTCGGCAGGTTTGCATAAAATACATATAATACAGACACAGTCGTAGGAAACTGTGTCATATTGTGTAACAGCAAAGTATAGCAAAAAGATTAGACTTTTTCTTAATTAGACGGCGAACATGGATATGCATAATACTTCTATATTTAGACACAGATGAACTATTGAACTAGAAAATCAGGTCACTGTAGTAGCAAGATAAGAACACAACAAAAGTCCCATGTTGAAAATAATACTGCAAATTAAACTCATGAACCATTTGTTCCATTGTCAGGCCTATACATAATTCATGAACCTCCTAATGTTTTTTTTTTTTTTTTATACGCTGTTAGGTCTTTCAATAAAATATAAAAAGTTAAAAGATGATTACATCCACTACTTCGCTATTAAGCCTGAATTATTTCCCCAGTCTCGACCTTGCCGGAAGCCCATTTGGCCACAACAAGTTGAGCTTTGCTTCTTCTGTGCAATCATTAAAGGATTTGGGTGTTAAGTCCGTTCTTTTATTCATTGCTCTTTGGGTCAAGTAATACAACACATTACTCATCCGTATGTAGCACAATACACATTTAATCCACATCACAATTAAATGCGAGCCTTTAAAATGTTTAAATTATGCATCAGCTTTGAAATATACAGGATATGTTAGTTTTCTGTACAAATTTACATCCGTGTTGAAATGGAGTCAAGCTTAAAAATTGTAGTGTCCTGCCCTTCCTCCTTCACCCTCCTGAACTTTGGACCACACACACACACACACACACACACACACACACACACACACACACAGCCATAGCAATTATCAGTAAAACTTGACTTGCATTAACCTTAAAGCCGATAGTCACCAAATCTCATGATCGTTATTGTTGAGATATAAGTAATTTTGTTCCAAAAAGAACAAGAAACAGAAAAATTGTTCAGTGAAAATCAGGTTTTCCATTTATTTAGGCATTTAATTATTAAGTAGATGTATCATATCAATACAGAGCAAACTGGAGAAACAGTGCATTTTTCTGCCAAATGTATCATGTAAAAACAAGCGTCTACAACCACTAGCATTGATGAAACTACATGGGATTTTTTGGTGAAATGTGACTGTGTTTCCACTTTCGGTGTGGTGCCTCTGAATGTCCAAATGGGTCGCAACTGATGCCGGTAAAAAGCTGAGAATCTGCATTTTACCTGAATTATTTACATGTATTGTTAGGATTAGCGGTTCAAACATTATTAAACATTTTAGATCAGAGCTTGCGTTTGGAGGGTTAAGTAGTAAATTGTAATAAAACAAGCCAATCATATAACAATGTAAATACTTAGTTTTAATGATCAGTATATGCTTTGTTGCTGTATTCATTTCAAGTTATATTCAGATGAGGCTTTTTGTTTTACTGTTTTGATTCTAAAAAAGCCCTTGTAGGGAAAAGTATTGAAAATTAGCATTTGGGACAAACACTATGATACTTACATGTTTCAGGATTTACTGATATTAACCCTTTACCCATTGGCAGAGTTTTTTTTTTTTTTTTTACTTAATTCAAGCAAAAAAATCTCTCAATGGAACAAGTGAAAATGATCTTGGTAAGATTTCTTGAAATAAGATTTTTAAGATCTATTGTGGAAAAATAAGTTCTTTATATCTCACTGAAAAGTTACTCTTTTGGTGATTATGTCTTAATGTAAGTGTGATGAGATATTTTGACTCGAAATGAGAAAAATACACTTGGTAAGATTTTGATTTTTTTCCAGTGCAAGAGGAGGGAGTTGACGATGTCCAATAGCATACAAAGGTTGATATTTTGAATTTCAGAGTATTTCATAAAGGGTTAATATTTATATCTTATTGACATCTAAGAGGGCATTATGTAACAATCCCTGTATTACCAATGGCCCCTGATGATGAGTCACCCGGATATGATTTAAAGACAGTCTGTCCATGAGAAGGATGTGAGTCATATTCTGAATTAGACCATTTCTACCTGTAGACCTGGAAGTGTTGTGACACGTAAATGGATGTTTTCTGGTAGTATTTCAACAGACATTCTTTTTCAATGCTAATCATTGACATAATTCAAATGAACATATTCTTGTGAGAAGGATCTCCACTTCACCCATTAACTCAAGAGGACATCCTCTTCAGTTAAGCCATAAAAAGAGGTGGGAACTAAAAGCTTAAAAAGACATCTAGAATCTCATCACACCGCAATAAGCATCTGTAAAGCATCCCAGCGTTGGCGTCACAGTTCATATACGTTATAGTCGTCTGCAGTGTGTTTTCATTGAGCTGACTACCTTAATTGTGCATTAGCAATATAGGCTTGAAATAGTGAACAAGATGTTTCTGGATGAGCGGATAGTAACCCTGTTCAAAAGGAATGCCCATCACACACTGACTTACTGGAGCGTTTTCTTCAGTTTTGGACTTTGCATTGCTTTTCTTGGACCTACAATTCTGGATTTGCAATGTCAAACAAATTCAACGCTTAGTCAGATTACCTGGGTGTTCTTCGCCCAGCAGTTTTGCTTGTTGATCGGTAGCTCAATCGGTGGTGTTTTCAAAAGGACGTAAGTATCAACAAGTCGCATCCAAGGTTGTTCATGTTCATACAACAACAGCCATTTATATTGTTTTTTGTTTGTTTTTTTCTTTTTTTAAATTTTCTCTCCTAAAGGTTGTTCAGCGCTCTGTCTGCTCTATTTGTCTCGGCTCTCGTCATCTCTGTTATATTTGCCGTCATCCCTCTGTGCAATAATGTGCTCGTGTTGGCTATTTCCATGGCTGTGTCTGGTTTGGCGATGGGTATCATTGACACTATTGCAAACATCCAACTGGTGACCATCTATCAGAAGGACTCAGCTGTTTTCTTACAGGTGAGAATCTTGATAATTCTAACGCCAGCAGTTTCTTTTATACTGACAAGGCAACATTCACATACCGCTTCAAAGCAAATGGATCAGTGTTTGTGCATTGTATGGTCAGCACTTAGAAACGTATTGTCAAGTTGGGCCCCAGTAATAAATTATACTTTTTGAAAAATTGCACTAAGTCACGTCGCTGCCCTTTGTCTTCAACATTTTGCAGGCTCTTCATTTCTTCATTGGATTTGGAGCCCTGGTGAGCCCACTGATTGCAGATCCTTTCCTCTCGGAGACAGGCTGCGGGAATCACACAGGGAATGGGACTGAGATCATGCATCATTTCAGAAGCATGCTGAGAAACAGTCCAATTGCAGAGCACAACATAACTCAGAGCAACACGCCCCAGGAGGCATGGGAAGAGGAGTCCATTGTGCACTATGCTTTCTGGATCATGGCACTCATCAATGTAAGACACTGAACATATGTATGGTAGAAGCATGAAAGGAGGTTTTTTTTTTTCCTTTACGTGTTCTCTTCTCATATGTCTGTTAATGCGTTCAAATTACAGTAATAAAAGAGATTATTCTAATTTGTGCGTCCTCAGCTGCCTGTGCCCATTGCAGTCCTGTTCCTGATGTATAGGGAACAGCTGATTCCATGCTGTCCCAATAGTACACCTCGTCTTCTCGACAAAGATGAACTGGCAATGGAGAACCAGCAGGGGCCCGAGGGCTCAAACGTGGAACAAACAGAACATGAGGCTGGAGGTAAAAAAATAAAAAAAATTTCATACAGAGCTTCTATTTTAGGATTGTTAATGCATGCCCTTGCCTAGATTTTTAGACAGGTTGGATGAAAAAAAGAATAACTGCCATTTAGTGTGCTGCAATCTGTCATTTATGACTTTTTGCTTTGTAACAGGTCACGGGGATATCTTTAGCTGCTGTCAGAATGATAACCTGCGTGGTTTGCCAGTATCCTTCTTTATGATTCATATCCTTGGCGGGATGGTGCTTTTTATGACCGACGGTATTGTGGTACGTAAGGTTGCAGATAAATAATGATGCATATTTCATACGTCTCATTATGCTCCAAATAAAACTTCAAGAATACATACAAAATGAGTTTCACATATACACACTGCCCTCTGCTTTTCAGGGTGCATATGCTGGCTTTGTGTACACCTATGCTGTGACCCCACCTATTGCACTGCCCCATAAGACAGCAGGTTACCTGGCCAGTATCTTCTGGGCAGCAATCACTGTGGGACGTCTGGTATCCATTCCTCTTTCATATCGTTTCCAGCCAGTGAGACTGCTCATGTTCAACATTGTAAGGCCATTTACACGCAACATGTTATCACATTATACGTCATACACAATTGAACTTCCAAAAGTGATGTATTCTCTCTTTTTGCTTTTACAGGCAGGTGCCATTGTGACGGTGTTGATGCTGCTCATTTTCTACACCAGCAGCATCTTTCTGTTTGTCGGGACTTGTTTATGTGGACTTTTCCTCAGCAGTATCTTCCCCTGTATGCTCGCATATACTGAGGACATCCTTGATTACCAGGGTACAAAAACACAATTATATCAAAATGATAATAACCCACTAATAGATTCAAAGCCTAGGCAGTAAATAAACAATCCCTTTCTCTCTGCAGGATGTGCAACCTCAGTCTTGGTAACAAGCGCAGGGATGGGGGAGATGGTAATGCAAGTTCTGGTTGGCTCAGTAAGTCTGATATCTTTATTATTATAGATACAAGCAGGCTGCAGAGGTAGAGAAAAGGCTTATAATTGCAAAACAAGCCCAGGAGAAATACAGATTCACGTTCAGTCGTTTAATGTTGTCTGGATTCCAGATTATCCAGACTGAAGGCAGCTACAGCTTCCCGCTGTGTGGAATGATAATCGCCTGCCTTGGCTTTATCCTCTTCATTGGACTCCTACTGTTCCATCGAATGCACAGAAACTACCTCACAGGTACACTTTTAGTCCTAGTCCCGGTACTTTCCCTAGGAATTAGGATTTATAGTTCAACTGAAGGTTTATCTGCATTTATCGGTTATACTCACCACATATTATACTGTTTCCCTGCATCCACACAGGAACTAAGAAGAAGTCAGCCATGGTGGAGGAGGCAGCCCCCGAGCATAATGGATCTGCAAAAACCGAACAGACAGAGGAGAAAGATAGTAGCTGAGAGGGGGTACAATTGTCTTCTTTTTCATTCTTTGGCTACTGTAAGAGCCAAATTTCACAACTGTCGTCAAATTAATGGCCTTGCATTTGCCTGAAAGACTTAATATATTTTACCAAAGCCTGTAGAATAAATAATATTCCCAAAAACACTCTATGTACTTTTACTGAACTGAAGGTAGCGGATTATATGCCACTGTGAAAGGCAATGTTTGGTTTGTTTGTTTGTTCTTTTTTTATTTCAGTTTTTGAAAATCATGAACGATGTACATATCAACTTGTGCATTAGTAGACTGTTTTGTACCTCACTAGGGTCAGAAATTTATAATATGAATATGATTGTATTAGAGTGAAAAATACCTGTACTATGCAGTTTTATAGAGAATTTTTGAATATTGTTTCATTGTAATCTTATATTTTCATGATATATGATAGTTGTATGAGTTTTCATATACAGATGATGTAAATGGGAATATACAAACTGTAAAATATTGCACAATAAACAAAAATACTGATACTGGACAATATAGTTTTGAGTGAAACACAATACTACAGCACATAGATGACAAAGACAAAGGTATTGTCAATTCAGATCTTTATTGTATTTTTATTTTTTTGCTTTGTTAATCAACAACTCAAGAGGACAACCTCAGGTTTTACATTGTTCAACATCCACTCTGGAAGGAAGGACTATGTATACAGTGTAGATAGCCTAACTGTAAAAGAAAAACAAATGTAAAACAGAGTCATCCAGACTTAAGCTTTAAGCCCAGTTGCAACAAGAACAGGAGCTGTCAAAGACCAGACCAGCAGCGCAGTGCTCAAAGTAGGTCTTGCCGCTACTGCAGTTGTAGAACTGGTTCTTGTTTTTGGGGTTGGGGTACATGCCGTTAGTCTTTCCAGCACAGAACCCACTGTCCATACCACTGGTGCCAGAGTCACCACCAGAGGAGCCACCACCGGAGGATCCACCACCACTGGATCCACCACCACTAGGGCTGCCTCCAGCTGTGGTACTCACTCCTGCGATTGGCGGAAGGGGAGTGGCAGGAGGTGCACAGGCTAAAACAGCAAATCACAAATTACTGACTGAAACATCGTCTGATAAAACTACATTCCACATTCATCATAAATGCTATGATAAAAGTATGGGATGTGATGGGGTTACTTCAAGTCTTACATGCTTGCTCCAGATTGAGGCCTTTCTTCAGAACATTAATGAGTGGGTATTTTCCCTGGTTACAGAAAGTACCCATATAATCATCCATGTCAATGGTCCACACCATGGCACCTCCAAAGTTGCTCTTTTTCAGCCAGTCAACCTACAAACAGCCAGAAGATGGCGTTATAGAAAACCTTTTTATTAGACCTAAGAAGCAGCACCAGAATAGAGGCACCTGCCAGGTAGTTGAAATCAATGTAGCAGCAGTAACACAAAAAAGAGGAAATCAGCTTTAAATGCTCAGAGTTTTACTCACATATAATTGTTGGTATTATATTATTTGGAGGGAAAAAATAACATTTTAAGACTTGTACCCCATTTTAGCTCCAAGGTAATTCAGCACAGCCAAAGATATTGCCCTGTCAAAAAAAAAAAAAAAACCCTCATGCCTATTACCTTCATCTGGAAGCTCTTGACATTGTCATATCCCACCCACTGGTTTCCCTTGTAGGCATAAGGCACATCCTGGGCCTGGTTCCAAACCTCTGTGGCTCCATCTTTCAAAAAGCCGCAGATCTGTAATTTCACAAAGTAATGCATTAATGACCTAAAGCCTAAAACTCATTCAGAGCTTTATCTGACGTCTGTAATAGTATGATAAGCTGAAATAAGCTCTGTTTTCCAGCACACAGAAGAATTCTAAAGCCACATAAATATTCAAGACTCTTTTTACAATAATTAGACGAACCTCAAAGTAGGCGAGTTCTCCAGCCTCCTGTGTGTATTTTCCAGGAGTTCCAGCACCAGCGATAGGTGCTCCAACACCATGATTAGCAGGGTTTCTGAGAGTGAATGTGTTACCGTATGTGGGGAAACCCACAATCAGCTTCTCAGCTGGGGCACCCTGACTCTTCCAGTAGTTCATGGCATAATCCTGCAACAAAACATTTGTATACTGACATGCAGTTTATCCAGTAATAAATAACCAATGAGTTTTCTTTAATTCAGATACAGAAAACATATGAACAATGTAATAGTAAAATTTCTGGTGTATTCTGAAATTTGAGTACATACCACATTGAAATAGATAAAGCCGCCCTGGTCCTCTGGGCCTCTGAACAGGGGACTGCACTCTCCAGTCATTGGGTCCCAAGAGCCGTGGAAGTCGTAGGTCATGACATTGATCATATCCAGGGACCTGCGAGGTTATGGAGGAGACAAGCGTGAAAAAACCTAAATATGTCTTAAAGAATTGTACGACTGACATTCAGAGTTGTTTAATTAAACTGTAACCTATCATGCTGCTGTGGGACATTGTGGGCATTGCTCAAAATGCTTACTGGCCAAGCTTAGGGATTTGATAAGCAGAATCAATGGTATCCTTTCCAGCCGACACAGCAGCAGACATCAGAAGACGAGCTCTGTTGGTCTTTTTGGCCTCATTCTCAAAGGCAGCTCTCAACTCCTGTTGAAAGTCAGCAGATATTTTGTATTAAGTGAACGTCAGAATTTATAACTCAGTTTGTAACATGTTTCAGGTTTAATGTTATTCCCTTTTATGTAACTGTTTATTCACCGGAGTTCAGTAGAAACACCATAGGGATATACTGTGGTCTAAAGAAGAATGTAAAACTGGAAATTGAACACGAAACACTACAAGGTGAACAAACCTCCAGGAAAACAGAGTAGTACTCCTGATCCTCTGGGGGGCTGCCTCTGTTGGCTGGATACTCCCAGTCAATGTCAAGCCCGTCGAACTCATACATCCTCAGGAATGAAATGACGGAGTTGATAAAAGTCTGACGATTGCCAGGGTTTGATACCATTTGGTGGAAACTAATGAGAAAAATGAAATCTATTAAAACAGATGATCCCGCCTAAGTAGAGCATCAGGTGTGCATAGTGTATATCTGCAGATTATCTCACCCTGCGGAGCCAAAGTTCCATCCTCCAACAGACAGGAGAGTCTTCAGGTTGCCATTCCTGCCAAAGAATTACACACTTAACAGTGACACATAAAAACACTTCTTAGGCGTCATTCATTTGAACAATATTGCTCTTTTTTCCAGTCATTAAAAGAGGTACAGCCATATCAAAGTTAAAAGAACTCTGAGTGACTCACTTATTCTTCAGAGCGTTGAACTGACTGTAAAGCTCCACATCATTCCACTCATAGGTGGCCAGACGACCATTCTTAATGGTGGCGAAAGCATACAGAAGATGGGTACACAGGCACGGGTCGATGTCAGTGGGCATGTAAATGGTGGGTGGTGGTCTGTACTGTGCCCAGTTTGTGAAGTAGCATGATAGTATGTAGGATGAGCCTTTAGAGAAAATTGCATTGTATTATGTGCAAACAAAAAACAAACCTGCTGTACTCCAAAACTGAGATGATGCTGCATCCTTTATACAGTCATGGAAAAAAATATGAGACCATCTTTGTTTTCTTCAATTTCTTGTTCATTTTAATGCCTGGTACAACTAAACGTACATTTGTTTGGACAAATACAATGATAACAACAAAAAGAGCTCATAGTAGTTTAACTTCAGAGCTGATATTTATCCGTTTTCCATGTTTTCTTGACAATAACCAAAATCACTGAAGTTACATCAATATCTATGGAATCGTACTGACAAAAGCAATGCTTTTATTCATTCAATGTTTTCTTTTCTGTCTGTTTTAGTCACATGATACACACAGGAGTTAGTACTGGATTGCATAGCCATTGTTTTTGGTGACTTTTGATGGTCTAATAATTTTTTCCACGACCAACTGTATAAAATGCTTACCAAGCTGTGCATGCAGCAGCAGGGCCAGAGCTGGAAAATTAAACGATATCTAGTTACATCTCAAAAGTCTATCGAAATTTTAGAAAAACTACTAAAAACAGTCTGTGTTAAATGAAAATAACTGAATCAGCAGCACTGACTTACCCGTCACTAACAGTACTTTTCCCATGGTTGCCTTGTACAAGGAGGTCCTCCAAACAGGTGCACTCACTTTTATACACAGTTTTACTCAGACTGTCAACATTTGCCAAAAGGTACTTATTTGCAATAGATTGCTTCAGAAGTGATTATTAAATTTGCTCACATAAGCAGTAATATTTGATTACTTATCACACTTTCGCTCATATTCTCCACAGGCACATTTTCTCCTTGTGTGAAGGTCTCATTTATCCAAAGTAAACACAAAAACAAGCTCTGCTGCAATATGCAAAAAACTTGTTCAACTCAAATATACGAGAAAAGAATACTTATAAACTTATGTCGCATACTTTTGTTTTTTTCCAGATTCAGACATATTTTAGCTCTGGCATGCAATTCAATTTTGTTTTTTTTCCACCAAGACCTTATTATAAACAATTTTTTGAACATAAATTATGTGTTGCAAATCTACACAAGGATAAATTACAAAAGATAATGTATATTTTGTGATGACTATAGACCTTTTGCACCATATAGACCCTATCTGCAGTAATTTAGCAGTGGTATGTGAGCTGAGTGCCTAAGGATAATGCAAAATGTTAGAAGTCAGCTCACACAAACTGACAAAATGGTCTTGGAAAAACTATTTAGAGCTCCGACTTGTGATGATAAACATGTCTGACAACTCTAATCACGCTGAGAAGAGGACTGTGACACGTCATGAAGAGGAATTTGCGCTAAAATCAAAGCCTTCTCAGGGTAAATGGAGTTCTTATCTTATCATTTAGCTTCCATTATAATGCAGCCTTTTTTATCTTTCATAGTTTATGTAATATTTAAAGAATGATTGCTGCTGTCAGCGGAAAATACTGTGGCTCAGTTACAGGGGTGGGAAATAGAAGTAATGCCTTTTGCTGGTGCCATTCCGGGGCCAACACTATCAACGTTTCATGGTGTGTCTCACCAATTAAAACAAGAAGTCAAGTAAATGTCAAAGGGAAGGGAAGTGGGACAGTTTTGAAACTTACTGATTTGCTTAATCACAAGTCCAAAATCATTCAGATGTAGAGTTTTTTTCCCAAGATCCTTTTCATCATGTCAGAGCTGTTGGGTTTGTAGACTACTTGACAATTCTTTCCTCAAGGTACAAATCTAAGAACTAAGACTAATCTGTCACACATCATACATGCACAGTTAAAAGAGAATATGGAGACTCTGACCTCATTTAATCTGAATATTCACCGACAAAAATGAGTTTCATATTAAGTTATAGAAAACGTACAACGCATAGAATAAAAAGGAAGCATCTCACCATACAACAACAGAGATCATTGACATATTTTCTGGAACTAAACAAAAAATAAAATCTTACTGACAAAATTTTAAGTACAAAAATTATTCTGGGCTGTAAAGAGAAAAAAAATTGTTACTAAGAATTGGCAACATGTAAACCTGATCAGTGGCTGGAAATTGTTCCACATTCAGTCGCGGAAAAATTATTAGACCACCCTTGTTTTCTTCAATTTCTTGTTCATTTTAATACCTGGTACAACTAAAGGTACATTTGT
>JAPTYQ010000028.1:10352405-10368349 GCA_029814465.1 Ostorhinchus cyanosoma | reverse complement strand
AAATTATTAGACCACCCTTGTTTTCTTCAATTTCTTGTTCATTTTAATGCCTGGTACAACTAAAGGTACATTTGTTTTAGACAAATATAATGATAACAACAAAAATAGCTCATATGAGTTTAATTTCAGAGCTGATATCTATCCATTTTCCATGTTTTTTTTGATAATAACCAAAATCACTTCAGTTTTACATCAATACCAATGTCATTATACTGACAAAAACAGTGCTTTTATTCATTCCATGTTTTCATTCCTGTCTGTTTTGGTCACATGATCCACACAGGAGTTAGTACTTGATTGCATAACCATTGTTTCTGATGACTTTTGATGGTCTACTAATTTTTTCTGCTACTGTATATGTGTTATGATGAAGTTGACTTACATGCTGAGAAACAAAGAGGATTTTTAGTTTAACAAAAAACACCAAAAATGAACATTTACATGACAATGAGAACACTTCAATGGAACTACACTGCTTTCCATAAAATTAGAATAAAATGGTTTTACCTCTCTCTGTAAAATGATTGTGACAATGTGATTTATGATTTATTATTTTTTACATAAAGTGTAAGCGGGATTCAGTCTGTAATCATTTGACCAAAGGTGATTACTGATGTGCAAAAATAGGAATAAAAAGAGGAATGTGTCTGCAAATAAATTGATTCAACAATGTATATTTCACACCATACTGCTGTGAATGAACCATGTTGTATGTTTTCCTGCTGCATTTATCTGTTCATACATTTTTGTGGATATTTGATGAAAAGTTCGGGGGGAAAATAGTTATACAAAGCTATCCTTTAGTTTTAACAGCAAGTGAAAGATGTGTAATTTCATATTAGCAGATAAAACTATCCCATACGTATTTTTATGCGTGGGATTGTGTGTAACATGGGGGGGCATGATGCAACCTTGGTGACCAGTGGTGATATTATCACCACCAGTCCATGTGTCATCAACATCCTGTTCTGTTTTTCTGACCTCAACTCCCAAGTGACATTAAACTAATTCCCTTCTAAACCCTGAGAATCTATTTCTCAAGGACTTTAAATGATTGAAAAGATATATTAATATTTTATGTAGTGGACAAATTTTGGGGGAAAGTCTTCAAAATTCAAGTAGCTCAGTTTGACCCTGTAGCAAATATGTCAGACTGCCTCATAAAAACTGTATCACAGTCCTACTCATATTATTCTGCTTCAGTATGTCTTGCTCCGTGGTACTGTTTTTTTAATACTTTTTTTTTTTTTGTTGGAATATCTCTAACCTAAAACTATTTTTTGAGGTGACTCACTGGGGAAATAGCTGTGGCTCAAATATTCATAATGATATGAGTAATGAATTCCTAAATTACAAAAACATATAGTAGAATCAGGTAGTAAACATTGTATGTTATAGCAGAGTCACAGCAGAGGTAAAGTAATCCTAAAACATTATGTGTTAAGTCCATATGGCAAAGCATGACGACAGAATTTAAGATTGTTCACAATAAATATGATCTGTTAACTATAACTGAAGAAATATTCTACATAGACACATACAAATTACAATCTAAATACATATATACTGTTAAAATCTGCAGGACTGATCTGCACGAAAACAACTAAGTCAACCACTGGGACTGTAATATGCATATGAAATATAAAAGCCCATGAACCAAGAAGTGAAAGCATAATCCTTTATGATAATGATGGCATCAGTTACATCATTATTAAGCCATTAAAAATGCACAGTGGCACAAAATAGCAGAGAATCAAATTAAAGGAGCGAAAGCCTGAGGAAACATGCAGACAAATGCAATGGATTTGAAGCAATGAGGCAAATGATAACACTGTTTGTCCTACAGTAAATTACAGTCGCAAACCAGATTTACAAAACATTATACAAAGTCGGAGGTTGATTTGCTGAAAAGGGGAAATGCACTGTGTGGGCTTTCTCAAGACAGATATCTGTTCAGAAAGAGGAAGACAACTGTAATGTACAATTATGCAAACACCGCAGCATTTTATATTGCAAGGTACTCATTTTCTTTACTTTATTAAGTCTTTATCCACTAAAAAATGTAAAAAAGGATACAAAAGGACACACTCAAGGAGAACTAAAAGTGCATTAATTGGCCTGATCTTTAGTGCCACCTACTGTTTAAGTAAATAAACTGGTCATTCATCTGTTATTACACTGTGTTCACACCTGGTGAAATCGTTCATTCATTGCTCGTAATATATTCTGTACTATTCAACTTACTTAGAATGTCTCACTTGCACATGTTTACATGAATATTACCAGCACTCTGATTGCACAATCTGCTTTCAAAGACAAAAAGAAGAAGCCCTTAAATCTTGCACATTTTGCTTCTGCTTTGTGCTGTTAGTTTCATTCACATCATGATGAATCCAAGGATAATGGTCAGCTTCCTTAATGGTAAGATTTCTTTTTTTACAATTAGAATCTAAATAAATCAACTCCCATGGATGATGTTGCTTTGTTCGATTGCTGATATCATGTGAGTTGTTTTTGCTTTTTTCCAGCTCAAGTTTTCTGTGTCTTCTGGCTGACAAAACACACTGTGGATTCAGTTCAGCTGTCGGCGCCAGAGGTGGTAGAAGCAGCACCTGGTAGATCCGTCACAATCTTGTGCCAATATGACCTTCAGTTCAGAGACTACACAAAGTACTGGTGTAAAGGACCAGTCTATGAGCTGTGCAAAGTAGTTGTGAAAACCCCCAAGAACCGAAATGATAAAAGATGGCTCATAGCTGATGATAAGGACAAGGGAGTCTTCACTGTAACTATGACTTCGCTGTCAGAAAGTGATCAGGATACGTACTGGTGTGTCATTGCCAGACGTGGAAGGAATATCTACAGTCCTGTCAGCCTTCGGATCTCACACACATATGCAGGTATAGTCTGAGACACTATGTGCAAATACATATTCTGGGTCAAAACTTAAGTGAAATTAAGTCTAAGTTTGAGTAAAATTATGTTATTTGCCTTGAAATTAAGCTAATTGTTGGTGACATGGTCTTAAATCCTCATCAGTTCATGAAAGATCCTGCCTTTACTATAAAAAAAAAAAATGTTCTCCATTATGTTTTTAACCCATCAACATCCAGTGCTACTTTTATGGCAGTTCCCAAATGAATTTTTCTCTCTATTTAACTTTTCTTAAGTGATTTATCATCATTTATTTTAATATTCTCCTCTGTATATAATTTTTTTTCCCAGTTGCAATTAAGCATTTTCCTATATTTAATTTACTGATCATGTAAATGTTCATAAAAATTCTGATTAAAGTTGAGGGTAATTATATCAGAAACAGAGAAAACTGAAGAAAAACGTATTTTTCTGTCAAATCTATCATTAGTTGAACATGAACTAAATGTCTCCATCCACTGTCATTGATCCAACTCTATGGGTTTTACTGGTGAATCAATGTTATTGAAGATGACAGTGTTTCCATGTTCACCACGGAGCCTCTGAACGTCCAAATGGGTCAAATCTGATGACCATGAAAGGACGACAAACCACATTTTACACCAGTTATTTACATGTATTGATGGAATTAATGGATCAACAGGTATTAATACATTTTAGATTCATAGACTCTTTTTGGTTGCCAGTGGATTTTGGGGTCTTTATGGGTTAAAGAAAGATGAGATGAGATTAGATTAGATACAAATGAAAAAGAAAATAACAACAATAACTATAAAAACAGAAGTACAAATATACAATTACACATTAAAAGTACTTGTAGTGATAAATAATAAAAGTAATGATAATTATACATTTGGGATAATTATAATAATTTGCAATAAAAGCTAAATTAACAACAAACATTGCACAACGGAAACTGCACAGTCCCATTGGTAGAGCATTAGGCATTCTGCTCAGCCTCACCTTCCTCACGTCTCTCCTTCATCACCATTTGGCCTTATTATAGCAAGAAGATCACAGGTGTTTACTGATATTAATGATGACTCTGCTGCATTCACGTGTACCACTAAGGGATGATAGTGAGACAGTTATACAAACTGTGGTATCCAAATGGAATCCAGCCATTGTTAGTGTTTGTATTTACACCTCTATTTTTTTCTCCTGCTGTAATATGTCACGTCAGTATTGTCTTATTGTCAAATAGACCTTTTTTCACAGCAGACATTTTGGCTCATAAAAGCAGGCGAAGCACAGCTGTTGCTGAAAACATTAACTATATTCTGTTCCATTTAGTTGCCCCAGGAGGCCATTCCAGTGAACCAGAATGCACAGTTTCAAGGTCTGAAACTGATATACCTAAATGGGCTGCAGACATTTTTAATGATACCAATTTCATCTGTGTTTTCTGTTTTAACAAGTCAACGTGCTTGCTGTGAAGACGGTTCATAATAGGCAGGCAGTTAATGGGCAATCTATAACAACTGAAATATGACAATGTTTTGACTTGGCTCAGATCAATAGTAGTTTGTCATAACAGAAAATTACACGTTACAGGTAAATTAACTACTGCAATTGTTCTGGTTTTATGTATTGTTTTTTTTTTGTTTCTTAATGCTAATACTCTTTCTCACAGTAACAACCTTTATGACAACAACAGCAAATTCATCATCAATTCTGGAACAAAATGAAATCAGGTGAGTGGAAGTAAAATATCAAAGATTTGAGTTCATTCATTCATTCATTCATTCATTCATTCATTAAGATACATGCCATGTGAAACAAATTTATTTTATTTTTTCTTTTGACTAGTTGGTGGGCAATTCTTCGCTGGATCCTCTTTATTTTACTGTTAAGTTGTTTGGTATCAACGCATATCGCCGTGTGGAGGATTAAAGCTGCAGGGACAATACACCTGCATCGACAATCTCAAAGAGAAAACCCAAACATCTATGCAGAAACATCTAGTATTGCTACTATTTAACCCTTTCATGCATGGTATCACTAAAACTTCACTTCAAACCATAATATTTGCAACAATTGCTTCTAGTTTGCCATTTTTGGTCTAGATATAGTTCTACAAACCTAAGTTATGACATGGATTTTCTCATTAATTATTAATATATACCCACTACTGGTACATTTCACACACTTTATGGAGAGAGGCTTTTGGACACTATATTAAAGAATATATTTATGATTAAAGCACTACAAACAAAAATATATGTATCTCATCGATTAATCAAATTTGACTCAAGTCTCTTTTGAGAGAAATAATCGCATTCAGTTTTATAGTGACTCATGCGTGAAAGGGTTAAACCTAAAACATATGAATACTGGAGCAATGGGGAAAAAAAGCAAATTCTCTCTGGATATTTGATCCATAGCCTACGACTGGAATTAAAGTATGAAATGAACCATGAAGTGAAAGATTGTGTCCCTTTTCTTAGTGTAAATGATTAAAAAGCTCATTATTTTAGTGCCTGATTCTTGGATAACTTGAGGTCTAACTTGAAAAAATCTTTTCAGTGTGGATGATTAATCGCACGTTTCAAGAGGATACTTCAAAAAAGTAAAAATCTGGTACCTCCAGCTTACATACCTGAATACATGCACAAACCTGTGTGATGTATGCGTTCGGAATAAAATATTTTACAACTTAAAATGATTTTGACATTGTGATTTATTCTTGATAAAGTGTAAATGGGACTAAGTAATCATATACCTGGTTGAAGGTGATTACTGATGTGTATAATTAAGAGTACAAAGAAGGATGTGTCTGAAAACAAAATAATTATGAGTTTATGGGCAAAAGTGTATGTGGAAAATTGTTTTACCAATAGAATAAAGTGCTGCACTTTGCTGTCATTCCTATCTCAGGAAAGTTAACAGAACTATCATTTCTTCAGATTAATTTACTGCCATACATGATGTCCTCTATAGCTGAGATACATAATTTTCTTCCAGAGACTTTACAGGTACTTTGACTTGCAGTTTCCATCAGAAGATAATTCGTTTCTAATGCTCCCCACCAGCAAAAAATATATATTATTATATTCTGAAAGAGGTAGTGATGATAGGCTACACTTTGATATGGCACTGACCAAACTGAGTAAGTGATTAGAGCCTCTATTGAATAAATTGCATCGGTATCAGTCCATGTAGCACACACAGATTTTTATTATTTTTTGCACAGTAAGATGAGATTTCTTTTTAATTTCCCATGAAAGGGAGGAATTTCATTTAGAGGGGGAATAATGTTAGATGAGATTCACTTCCACGAAATGTAATTAGTTCCAACTTTAATTTAAGCAATGTAACATGTTTTAATTATTTGTCACTATTTTATCGTTCAGATTTTTCATTATTTATACATGTGTGAAGCTGCATTAGAAGCAAACCTCGTAATGATAATTTTAACTGGTGGAGTAATAGTGTTGAGACATAAAGGATGTGGAGTGATATTCAGTGGTTCCTCTTTAGAGACAAAACAAAACAAAAAAAAAAACCTTTAACATGAAGTGTGCCGACGCTGTGTTGTGACTCATTCACTTAACACATCACTAAAACTCCAAACAAGTCCAAACATCGATGTTGCCAAATGAACAGTCATCTTCAAATGATAGTAGATTTGTCTCTTATTCATGTTGTAAAACTGTTTTTGTGTGAGAGAAATATCAGTTTTCTGAATCTACTGAAAATGCTGAGGAACTGAAGAATAAAACTAACATAATTTGTAACATAATGAGTAAATGCTGAATTATAGTTCAGGAACTTGAAATGTATCAGTAGGTATAGTGGCACAAAATATTCCAATGATGTTCAACCAGATTAAGAGGATGTCTGTTATAAATGAAGGAAACAAAAAACACAAAAAACAGAACAAAAACAAAGAAAACAGAATGAAAAAATACTTTACAATTCTGAGGACAGGAAATAATTTGCTGCAGCATACACAGAACAAAGAAAAGACAAATAGCAAAACTATATAAAGTAATATAATACAATTCACAGAGAAAGATTCCAAATAATTAAAATAACTGTTAATAAAGTCCAGAGACAGAATGGGAAATTGTTTGAGGATTATGGTTGGAATATGGTTGTTCATGGATGATCATTTCTTAATGGATAAATTTGCAAATACAATAATTTAGGAAGAAAATTGATATTTACATATGGCTAACCTGAAGTAGAAATGCTTCATAGTTTGTCTAGGTTTCTATGTAGATGCACATATGTATTAAATGCTAATGCTGAATAAAAAAAACCCTGAAACTATGATGAGGAGACAGAGATGATGAAGGTGTCAAGAATGACAGGTATGAAGAACTGGACAGGTGACGTCACCTTTTCCTGCTGCATGGATGAACTTGTGTCAAGTTACCATTCATGATAGAAGGAAGTGAACTTTAAAAAATAAAAGCACAGACGATTCAAATTAAACTTTGTAGAGCTAAATTATACAAATCTCTCTAGAGCTATACAAAATATCATATCACACTGTATTTTCAATTACCTGCTTTAGATATCATTCTGAAATCCTTATACCTGTGTCAGTTTTCTGTGTGCTGACAGTGAACGGTATGTGTTTGACGCTCATATCCGGTTTTATTCTGTCTAACTTGACCGTCGTATGGAAGTCTGGACTTGGAAGCTTGGCTCTTTAGTAAGTTGCTGCTGGCTGGTGCCAACGCCCGGCGAAAATACATAGCTAGCTAACGTTAGCTAAGGAGAGACGACGGGAAATCGGTGCGTAATCCTAGCATTGTCTTAAATCGTTGTCTGTTTCTTGTAAAAATACAAGTTCTAATTTAAGAGCTTTTCCCTGCTATGTTGAAGTCAAGTAAAGCGAATAAACGAATGTTAGTTAATAAGCTAGCGTTAGCCGGCCGGTAGCTAAACTAGCTAAGTAACTAGCTAGTATCCTGTAGTGATTGCAATCTCTGTATTACCTTTCCAACACGACAGGTAAACATATATTCATTTTCAGTAGCAGTACACATTTGTTAAAGTCGGGAGTGACTTGTTGTATCATGGGCTCTTGAATGTTTTGACAAATAATCTCACTTCAGACGATAATTACAGAAGTCCTGAAGCGTTAGCAAGTGTGTTGTGGTTAAATGCTAACATTAGCCTGTAGACAGTGTTGGTAATGGGGTGTGCCACTTCAATATTTAACCCCGAATTAAAGTTTTCCTCGTTGTCAAAGGTGGTAGTAGCTCTGGGAGATATTATTAATAGTGTAAAAGGTTTCACAAGTTATGGTTATAAGGCTCAAAATATTAAATGTCGTAACGGGTTTTGACTTCTCTCGGCAGCTAACGTTACTTCCAGCAGAAACTGAAAGCACAGAGATGCAGACTATCAAATGTGTGGTGGTGGGCGATGGAGCAGTGGGTAAAACCTGCCTATTGATTTCATATACCACCAACAAATTCCCCTCGGAATATGTACCAACAGTAAGTAATCTTGGAGTTGCCCTTTTCACTCTGAGTTCCACGAGAACAGACACTAATACCTGTTATTGTTTCATCACAGGTGTTTGACAACTATGCAGTAACTGTAATGATTGGGGGTGAACCATACACCCTTGGCTTATTTGATACAGCAGGTAAGATCAGTTTATTCCTTAAGTTTAGTGTTGTTTTTACTCCATATTCATGTAATTATTGATCTTTCTTTTTCTGTATTAATCTGGAGTGTGATTTCTTTTTAGGTCAAGAGGATTATGACAGGTTACGACCACTAAGCTACCCACAGACTGACGTCTTCTTAGTCTGTTTCTCAGTTGTTTCACCATCCTCATTTGAGAATGTTAAAGAAAAGGTGAGGGTGTGACATTTATTTACAAGCAGTAGAATTGTTCACCCGAGTCATTTTATTGATGTGGCAAGGAGTTGAGGTTTACACCGGTGCCTGAGCATTGAACATAGGCATATTTTTTTCACTTCTGTTTTTAATAGTTAAATTATTACTATTTTCTTTCCTTTAGTCTTTCTTATATGTTTACATTTGGTATTTTGCTGCTACTGGAACCTTGCGTTAGTGAGGGCTCTACCCAAGGGGTCACTAAAGTTCTATCTAATCTAATAATTGTGTTTATATTTATAATATTTGTTGGCTTTCTTAATAGACTTGACTAACTGGCTCTTCTGACTTAAGTAGTAAAAGATATACGTAATCAAAATGCATACAAAACCTGCAACACCTGTTCCCCATCATACCGTTTCTGTCCTGTTTTGCATATTTGAATGGACACGAAATGGCTTCAAAATAGAAGTAATATCTAAAAGTTTAACATATTTGGTATTATAAAAAGCATGAACAAAAAACAGGCAAACAAAACACTTAAATAGCGAAGCCTTGTGATACAACATGAAGACATTTCATCAGGCATCTGAAAGATGTTTATCTGCCTTTTTGTGACGAGCATTTCTGTTGTGTCCTCTGTTTTTCCTCTAGTGGGTTCCAGAAATAACTCACCACTGTCCCAAGACCCCATTCCTGTTGGTAGGCACTCAGATTGACCTGCGAGATGATCCCTCCACAGTGGAAAAGCTAGCCAAGAACAAACAGAAGCCAATCACCCCTGAGACAGCAGAAAAGCTGGCTCGTGACCTCAAGGCAGTCAAGTATGTCGAGTGCTCAGCCCTAACACAGGTAAGATTTCTGTTAAGCACCATGAAGCTGGAATGGCATGTGTTGAAATGTCTGTTTCCTAACACAGCTGAAAATGCTTTGCTTTGTCTTTTGCTAACAGCATTTAGCTTTAAACTCCATCTAACTCTGTGTTGTGTGCCTGTCTTTCTCCTTTCTTTTCCTGTTTCTGTAGCGGGGACTGAAGAACGTATTTGATGAGGCTATCCTAGCCGCTTTAGAGCCCCCTGAAACTCAGAGAAAGAGAAAATGCTGTTTGTTCTGATGTCTTCTTGCGTCTTACTTTGCCTCTTGATCATCTGCTGCTTACTCATTGTAAAAAAAAAAAAAAAAAAATTAACAAAAAAAAAGTCTGTCACTACAGTAACCACACAATGCTCTTTTAAACTTTGTGCCCATTAACGTTTTGTTTCCTTTTGTTCATGTGTGCTTTCTTTTCAACTTGGCCTAATCACATTTAGCCATGCTGCCTAAATTATGAGAGTGCCAATCTTTGTTCTTTCTGTTGTCAGCACATGTACCAGTCTGTGTAGATGGACATGACTGAATTTGTATTGGTTTTTAACCAACTAACATTCTGTTATCTGTATTTAACTATTGAGCATCACTTGTAACCTATAAAGCATTCATGCTACATTAGGTCTTGGACAGTTAAAACCTTTTTTTCCCCCCCATCATCTGCAGAATCAAAATTTTCCATCAGCTTTTGTCTTTACTCAGACAACATGATCATGAGGAAAGTCTTGTATAATGTAATTTGAATAAAGGAAAATTTTGATTGCCCTGCTCCCATTTCTCCTCAACGTTCTTTTGCAATTAGTTCCCTGTAGATGTTAATTTGTGTTTGGATCATCGCTCTGTTTTGAATATTAATATTTTGTTTCCACAGAAAGGATTAAAGAATGTGTTTGATGAGGCAATACTGGCTGCCCTGGAGCCTCCTGAACCTAAGAAAAAGCGTAAATGCGTACTTCTCTAAGTTTGGTCCCAGACCTCTCCACACCCCTTTCTAAATCTAGGTTAACAGTACTGAAGAGTTCTGCTGCAGATGCACATTCCAGCGAGAGTTGAGACATCATGACTGACTCAACCTAAATACATATTCAATGTATGAATGAACATGATTGTACGATTGAGTAACATTTGATGCTCTGTGTGATGATTTTATGCCATTAAAATTGTCTACATGATGTAAACACTGGATAGTTCAAAGAGACTATAGTGGAACCTGCAGAAGTTTGACCACAGTTTGTTCATCTTTTCACTTATAAGTGCTTTTCTTATATGATTAACTGTAACCACTGTTAAGAGACACAAGCTGATACAGATGGATTTGTCAGATGCTGAAGTTGTATTGCCATTTATTTACATTTTTCTGCTTTTCAAGTCATGTTTTCTCACTTTTTTTTTTTACCACTGTCTTTGTTCAAGCTGCCACAGTAAGGTCTGCATCACTGATAGGGTCTTTAGGAATATGTGTCCTAAGTCATAACTCATTTTTCCCAACAGTAAACATTTTTCACATCTATTTAATAAAAGGTTTAAAGACGTTTGGATTTGACTTAATATCTAGACTTCTTAAAATACCAGACAAAGCAGATTGAAGAATTTTCTGACACTTACAGACTAGGCTTTGACTTTGTGTTGCCAAAACAAAATACAGTTATGTGACATAATTAACGTCATTAATGTAGCAAGTGTACATCTGAGTTAGTACATTTAGCACATTAAACACGTTTTTACATAAATTTAAGTTATGGGTTAACAGATTCACAGATTTTTTCTTAAGTACTTGTTGCTTCTTTTGTCATTTTGGAAATTGAGCTAATTGAAAATACCCAGCAGCATATGAGAAAGAAACATACAGTTTACAGAACATCCAGTTTGAGTATTTTCCAAACTAGTACCATTTGCATTTTTTTTCCTTCTTTCTCTATATCCATGCCTGGGTGGTAGGTTTAAGTCTGATATGTGAATATAGTGAGAATAACTCCTAACTTATTACTGATTAGTGTGTTAGCAATGATGAGATTAGGAGATGGACTAAACATGAGATCAGATTAACTGTAGCAGTTTGCAGAAAATGCGTTCTTTATTGAGTTGTACTGTATCTTAACTGTGATATAACGTCACATAAAACCAGTATTATGAATAAAGTTAAATTCAAATACACTGTTGTTGACTGACTTGATGGTTACATGAACATCATATTGGTACAAACAAGGATGAAGAAACATTGAAAAGGTATTAGACACGTTGGCTTTACAAGCACACACAGAAGAGTGGCAAGAAAACTTAAAACCTATGGTGTGTAACTGGTGAGACACTTCTGAAGAGACAGGTTACATATATTAAATCTCGAAGTCTTCCCCTTCCTTATTAGGAGTTACAATAAAAGAACATTATCACCCACTGATTGCTTTACTTGACTTCATGTGCAATCACACCTTCATCTATGAACAAATAAAAACATGAGAAACTGATCAAAGCCAGGTTGCCCAATGAGAAAAAGTGCAAACTCAATTCAAAACCACCAAAATCTTAGTGCAAAATTCCTGAAAAGAGGTTTTAACATCAGTATAGACATTAATACATTAACATTGGTAGATAATGTCAGTTAAAAGTCAAATGTTTTCTGTATAATCATTTAATACAAGGTCATGTTCATCCTTCGTACTGTCAATAGTTTTATGTTACATACAATATACAATGACAAACTGATACACATTGATAACTGTGGAGATACAGGGACATAGATACATAAGGCAATGAGGACAATAACTTGCTTTTTCTGGTGAAGGCAGGAAGCTAGTATTGGGTTAGTCTGTCGTGCTATGTGTCCACTTCTGAACAGATTTCAACACAGCTGTCAGTGACGCGTATTCCGTACCATCCTGCCCAGAACTGGCCGTCCATCCCCCCGTGGATAAAACGGACAAATCTCACTCCTGGACCATAGTTCTTAAACACATGCGTGATCTGAAACATAAAAATCAGCAGATCTAGACTCGTCTTCTGGTTTTATTTATAGCAACTAATGCCTCGTGTTCTTTAAATACCTGATTCCACTGCTGGTCGTTCCACTGCTCAAAGTAAATAGTCTCAGGAGCAAATTTCTGGACGGTTTTCTTTTTGTTGTTCAGCAGCTCCACAGAGATTGAATATTTACAGCTACAATCCCATCGTGGCGCATACCTGGGACAAGGCACACACAGAACTCACAGGTTGGATTCAGGAGATCTTATTGGAAATAAGTTCAAGGGCATTTTTGATAGAAATAAATATTTGCATTGTTTTAATGATCGTGCTTAAGAAAACCTAGTATGAAAAAAATTTACATTTTTGTTATTCCAATGAGAAAGATGTCTGTGTTTTTTAATCAATTCAACAGCACACACATTCAAGACAGTTGGGATTAAGTGGATGTGAGTCTCTTCTGAATGGCTCGTCTACAATGAAAACAATAGTACACAGTAAAGGAGAAATTTTAGTAAAAATGCTAAGGAATGTTTGCATAAATGTACTCTTCTCATGACTTAAAGATAAAGAGGGTTATGAAATGGGCTGTGATGGATTGTCATTTCCTAAAAGTAGGTCCCTGCCAAAAAAAAAGGCTAGGGGGAACATTGAATTAGGCCATGCAAATGGTTATATGTAAAACTGTTGATGTAGAGTGGTTTTTCCAATCTTGGTTTGAAACTATGCAGATAAAAGACATCACGAGTGCTCACCAGTCAGATATTTTGATGTGCGGCTGGTATTGATCCATAAATAATGGGTTGTAACCTTCTGATTCCAAATCAATCAGCTGGGACTTCCTGCACATACTGAAGGCAACAGCAAATGTATCAACTAGTGCATAACATGAATCTAACACATTAAACAGTGACCATACGATCTCCGATGAGCACTCACCCATAAGAAGTCACAAAGTTTTTCTGGATCGTCTCATTTGGATGTGGCACCATGAGTCCCTCTATTGTCCACTGGTTACCGCCATTCTCCAGAATATGCCAGTCACTGAATTTATCTGCATTAACAAACAGAATAAATGTGGAATTTATATTTTCTTTATCCCTGCAGCAAACAATACCTTCCACAACAGGAAGTATAAGTCCCTTTTGTATAATCTTACTTTCAGCTCTTGGATTCTTGAGAAGATTCCTCTTCTTCTTGCACAAGAAGTAAAACACCCTCCAGTCTTTGGGGATTTTGGAAGCATCTTGAAGGTTGTATCCCTCTCGCCTACATCTCTCCTTCCACAAAGATTCACTGTCGGCCACTTCTTTCCATTGCTTGCACACCAATCGACCAACCCGAACCACCTTATCTAAAGGGAGATTCAGGAATATCTCCTCCAAGACCTCCAGAGGAACAGAGAATAACTGGAGGGGAAACATGGGAGATAGATTAGGGACACAACCAATCCTACTCCTTCACCTCAGTAGCAAGATAAGGAGATTTTTATTGGTCAATTTAACCCTTAATGACCTAAAAGCTGCCTGTGACCAAGAGCATCTACTAATCTAAAGTGTTAAATAACTTGTGAACCACTAATCCTATCGATTCATGGAAATAATTCAAGTAAATTTCGTTTTTTCTACAGCATCACATACAACCTATGTGGACATTCAGAGGCTCCATAATGAATGTGGAAACACTGTCATCTTCTGTAATATTAATTCACAAGTAAAACCCATGTAGTCTGACAAATGACAGTGGTTGTAGATGCTTGTTGTTATGTGTAGTTAATAACATATTGTGCTCAATGTCACTTTTTCATCAGTTTTCTATGTTTTGATACGATAACCTTAGAATTTGTTCAGAGCTTTCATGAGCACCCACAAAACCAGTCCAAAATAAATATGGGAAAATAACAGATTTTCACTGAATAATACAAAATGCAGAGAATAATAGTATAATAGATGGTGGAAAATGACTAAATAAAGGTTAATGTAGACAAAAGTTCACCTGACAAAAAGCAGTTCTAGGTCTTTAAGAGTTGGGGGATTTCTTCTTCTTGTAAAACAACCTACTGTCATGAGATTAAATATGGTAAATTAAAACCCAAATAGCGGAATATGTCAGTTTACAGTTGGAGAACGTTAAGGACTCCACTTCGGTAAAGTTGGAAAGATATTGACAGATTCGGACTTCCGGAGTCAATAAGTCTGAGGCAAAACATTGTCCAAACACAAATGATGACTCTGTCCCATAGGCATAGCATGGACTACTACCTACAACAACAAAAATCACGATTTATACAAAATTAAGCCGTCCTTCGAATTAGATTGATAGCATTCATCTCTATGCGCAGTCTGCAGCTCAGCGAGTACGCAGGGACCGTCTGCAAATTGCAAGACGCTGGGAAAAAAAAGTAACTTCACTGTTATGCAGTATGGCGACTGAAAGCACTACACACAGTGGTCTCACCTTTATCATACTAAGTATCTGGTGGAACATTTGACTTTTTCATGAGTTTTGTGACTTATTTTTTGGTGATTTTTGTATTGATGTTAATAACCTAAATGTCAATCAGTAACTCCACAACTATCCAATACATGGACTACAAATTCACTACACACATCAGTGGTCTCCTCATGATACCTCACACTACAACTGCTGTTTTGGACAAAAAAAGGTTTTGCATAATTTTGGTGATTTTTTATTGATGTTCATAATTAATAACCTTAAAATTAATCAATAATTCCACTGTTGTACGCTGCAGGAACTCCAAAATCACTGCACACATCAGTGGTCTCCTCATGACCATACTACAACTGCTGTTTTGGACAAAAAAGGTTTTGCATAATTTTGGTGATTTTTTATTGATGTTCGTAATTAATAACCTTAAAATTAATCAATAATTCCACTGTTGTACACTGCAGGAACTCCAAAATCACTGGACACATCAGTGGTCTCCTCATGATCATACTACAACTCAGTTGTAGTATGCCCCTATGGGTTAGCCGCTTACCAGTTTGTTTACAACTCAGTTTTCGTATCATCTTGAGGAGACCACTGATGTGTGTAGTGAATTTGAAGCCCATGCAGTACAACAGTGAAGTTGCACTTCAGTGAACAGTGAAGTTGAAGTTTTTCTTTTCCAGCATCTTGCAATTTGCAGACGGTCCCTGAGTACGCGCTCCGCTGCTAGCTGGCGAAAAGATCAATTTTATCGGTCTCGCTCGGAGGACGGCTTATTTTTAATACAAATCTTGTTTCTGGTCATTGTAGCTAGTAGTCCATGCTATACCTATAGGACAGAGTCATCATTTGTGTTTGGACAACGTTTTGCCTCAGACTTATTGACTCCGGAAGTCCGAATCTGTCAATATCTTTCTAACTTTACCGAA
>JAPTYQ010000028.1:10317089-10350777 GCA_029814465.1 Ostorhinchus cyanosoma | reverse complement strand
GAGAGAGAGAGAGAGAGAGAGAGAGAGAGAGAGAGAGAGAGAGAGAGAGAGAGAGAGAGAGAGAGAGGGGCATGCACATGAAACTACAGTGCTTTTCTACTGTCTAAGCTTGTCTTGTTAATTTTTGTATTATTTATGTTTTACTTGTTCAAATATGTTAAATTTCATTGCATGTTCAGAATGGTACTGTACACAAAGACAGTGGACATTTGTGTGTTTCTGTCTATTAAACCTTAGGTCTTTACACTCACGGGATCATAAGTCAGTCCGCTGGTAGTGCATGACATCGGGTTGACTTTCCAGTCAGGACTCCCTGGTTCTATGATCTCTCTGTGGGGGAGGAGAAGAGCTGCAGCTATTTTTAGAATTTCATGTTTGCTGTTGATTAGTTTTATATAGATATTGAAGTGTCTGTGCAGATAGGAGTAAAGTGAAACCGAAACAGGACTACAGGTGTTATCTCACGGGGAATTTTCCGCATGATGTAATTCCTCAGAAAATAACCTTGGTCAAAAACATTTTTACAGGTTGTGTCATCACTCTGCATGGGAGGAGAGCAGCTTTTAGTTTTCTCATACTTTATATTCAAAAATGTCTCTAGTACTTAAAGTTTTTCCCCACAGAAACAAATCACCAGTAAAACAACTTTCGCTGTAACAGAACAAGTTACTGCATTTTTTTTCTTTTAACATGAAACAAAAAACATCAACAGTTCAGCAATATGAGAGACAGATCTTTAATAATATGGCAAATAAACAGAGGTGCATTCATGTCTTCAAATCACATAGGCACTGCAGTTTGTGTACAATACAGTACAAAGACTTCATCCATACGTTACAAGCAATACCAAAAATAAATGGATACCAACGAGGCGAGAAGACCCAGAAAATAAGATGGTATCCATTGATTCTGGTGCCACATTAGAATTTCAAGCAGGCCAAAACCCTGTCCATAAATACTGAATTACTATCAATCCAGTCAGTGATGCTTTTACTCAACTCTGCATACTTAAACAATATAAAGACAAAAAGATAAATGCATGACTGATCCGAGTAACAAGGATTCGTGTCCATGTTATCTAAAACAGATGTCTACCCATCTTCTGTCTGTTGAGAGGCATGTCCTTTTAGTCAGCAGAGTAGTTCTTATGTGTCTGCGTCAATTCTGTGGGCTGTACAGTAGAAAAAGGGACAAAGAAGTCAGAAAAACAATGAAGGTGAATCACATTCCTCTTACAGTAGGAGAGTCACTTTTGTTTAAACCCAAGAGACTTACATTGCTTTGGTATCCTGAGTGGTTCTGCGTCTCCTGACAGAACTTGATGCATGACTCCCCGGAACTGATACAGCACCTTCAGGCTCTTCTCCTCCCCCACACAGGGGTCGTAGAAACCAGGGAGCCCTGACTGGAAAGACAATCCAATGTCAGCAACAAACTGACTCATCTTTCAGCAGGTTGAAGACATCACTTTACACACAAAGTATACATATACGTGATGCTGCCTTCTCCTACGCACAACTGGGAAATACATTATACCGTGGCAGACAATCATTGCTGTAGGTGTTCAAATCTTGCTCTGAGTTCTTGTACGTACCTTTGTGGCCTCAGTGAGGATGAGTTTTGAGTCTTTCACCAGACACTGCAGAGGCACAGTCACATCAATGACCTTTGCCCTCTCATGTCTTCGGCTGTTGTCTGTCACAAACTTCCCATACCATGCGTTGAGGATGATGAGACCTACATAATGAGTAAGAATCAGGAAAAAACTGTAAATTCTGTAAGTTCTAATGTAATGCTCTTGGAGTTGACTTAAGAATAAATGTCAGAAAACCAAGGACAAAAAGACAAAAAAAGTGACAATAAATTCTGGATACTGATGAATTGGTATTCAAAGCCCATAACAAATCACCACTGTCAGTGCTGTGTAATTTTAATCTTGCCTGCATGCCAAAACTGTTTATACAGCAACAGAGCCAGCGTAGGTTTTGAGACTGTTTGTTAAAATGGCTGTGCAATTACATAAAAAAAAAAAGATGCAATTAATTTTAATTGTGAGCTGCATAAACAATACAGTAACCAACGCAGAGTGTAATCCAGTGAATAAGGAAGAGCAGCTGTTTGTCAGTCATCGTAAACACACTGTTATTAACTGTTACTTTACAAGAGCAAAGTCTGCCTCTGTTGATATATGAAACTCAAAGCAACCTCTTCAATAATGGGTGTCAAAAAGCCAATTATCACTTACTCCCCCTGATGAAAATTAGACTGTCTGCAGAGAGGTTTTTTTTTGTTATTCTACTTGTCAAAGACGGACTAAAAAGCTCCAATTATCACTAGTTGAAATGTAGGCAGGAAGGTCATTAAAACATCCACTGAACTCTGTTTCTCCATTAACAGTATTAACTGTGTTTTAAAAGGAACCAATATCTCCACGAAATCACCCCAGATCCCATCAGGGTCTGCACAGTAAGTCCCCAGTTCTGCATTGGATAAATCCAACAGTGGTGTCATGCTCAGTTAAACTCAGATTTAAAATACTTATTACCAATATATATATATATATATATATATATATATATACATACATACATATTTGTAATTATTTTTCATTATGAATCAAATGTATTTTATTAATTATACCTTAGAACAATTACTTATACATAATAACTTTCTGCTTCCTGGGTTTCTTCTCAAAGATGTTGGTACGTATGCAAATACGGCTTCTACTGTACATCAGTTGGTCTGCAGGTTAATGGTGATGCTCAGTGTCTACCAGAGCATCCGTTTCTTTTTCAAAAGTGTGACATTGAAATTAATTCAGTTACACACACTTAAAAAGATCAAGTGTGTAGGTTTTAAGAGGATATAACTGCAGAAATGGAATAGAATGGTCCAAACTATGGTTTCTTTAGGGTATTATCGAGCAAAAGTAACATCTGTTGTGTTGCTATGACCGTAGAATAACATGTTTGTATCTGCAGAGGGAGCAGGTCACCTTTTACACAATCTGCCATGTTTCTACAGTAGCTCAGAAAGAACATCCTCTTCTGTTATTGTCCCTATTTTATAGCGTGTGGCATCCTCTGTTTTGGTGCATTATGGCCACCTATTATGTTGAAGCGTAAACCAAAGTTAATCTCCCCATAAGTACAAAGCCCAGAGTGGACAAACTGAACACTGTTGTGTCCACTGAGAGCACAGGTTGGGGTATTCAGTTGGTTCTAATCTTCATTCTCACCTCTTCATTTCACTTACTATCACACACTGTACATTTAATTACATTTGACAAACACAGACATGCAGTAGATCACTCATGAGTAGCATCCCTCGATCTGGTTGGTTAGCCTTGTCCTCTTTAATACTAAGAGACATATGAATCTCAAAAACAAAAAAATAAAGTACAATAAATAAAATAATGTAAAATGCCCCAATTTTCTATCAGGAGTTTAACACTGTAAGAGGTAATTTATCTTCCGTAGGTGAGTGAGGTTATTTTTCCTTTACGGAAATGTATGCAGATTTAATTCAAAGATTTCAGTGAACAAGCTAATGATGATTCTCACAACAACAGGATAATGATTATAATAATGTCAGCTAATAATAATGGATAGAGGTTATATGCATTTAGGCTAGCGGTGATGATGGATCTTCAAATGACTGCAGAGTTTTTATTGAAGCTGCTGTGTGATACGAACAGTCTCATCTGTAGTTTTAGTTTGTGTTTGAAGCAGCCGTTACCATGTCGGTAGGTTCATGTCTTCTATAACTGAAATAGCTGTGGTCTATGACTTAATTTGCACTGTCTGTGAAATCTTTTTATGTGAATTCATGCTCCTTAATTCGCTTGGGGATGAAGCAGACAATATTTAGCTGTTTTTTTATGAAAAGTGACAGCAGGGAAAAAGTTAATGCAGGAGTGTCATTTTCAGATTTTCAGTAACCGTGACAGCACAGAAAATTTACATGAAAATTGCTAAATACATATTCAGTTTTTACCCTAATAAATTGCACACAATTCCATCATTATTTTCTTTTTCTGCAGGAAGGACCCCCATACATTCTAATTTTGGCTTGCATGACACCCTGGAGACCCACACACTTGTCTTGCCTCTGGGAAGTTTACAGACTGTTCACACTTCAGCAAACAGCCGAATACTGTACGGAAAAAAAAACAAAACAAAAAAAACCCCTGTATGCATTCTGCTTTAATTTTGATTTTTTTTTCATAACTGATAGACTACTTTATTTAACAAGAGGGAAAGTGAGCAACATTCAGACAGATAAACAGATCTAAATTTGTGAAACTTCTCAAGCTGCTTAAAAAACATGACCAATCTTACCCATTCTGGACTCTTCAGCTTCAATAATCCTACGCACAGACTCCTGCATGAGTAAGACCTTCACATGTGATAACAAGCACAGGGAGAGAGGAAGGCACAGTGAGGTTTCACATCATGTAGTATATACAGTAGTAGTATATACATTTGACTAAGGTGTTAGATCACATTGCAGTGGTAATGTCAAACTTTATATTATTGTACTGCTACTATTATGCGTCAGAGTTTGTTCTTGAGGCCCGGCCAAAGTGCTACATTTGCACAACAGTGCTATGGGAATATTCCTCACTGAGTTGAGATGTTGTTGATTGTCAGTGCCAGGTAAGGTTGTTTAGGTGGAAAACCCTGGGAGGACTGAAAAACTGAGAAGGCTTTACTTTTCAGAAGACAGACTATCCTACAGTATGTCAGAAACTGTAGGTCGGACCGATCTATAAATGCATTTGCTTGTCTTTCTGTTTGTGCATACCATGAGTATCCTCATCTCTGTGCCGGGAGTCTGACCCATATGCATACGTTGGTATTTCTATAAATACTGAAAGAGACCTGCTCTTTGTGGATTCACTTTGTTGGAGAATTTTCACCACACTTCTCTAATCCCATCTTACGTCATTCATTCGTAGATCTTTGTGATTGGTGTGGGGATGTTTCTGGAAGGCCGTACACAATGCCTGCATCTAACACCGAATAAAAATGCAGGATCGGTGCCACTGCTACATAAAATACTCACGGCAGCCTCTGCCTCCTGTTTTTTCCTGGCTATGTTAGAGGCCGAGCTCTCCCGCTGCTTCTCCAAGTCTCTGTCGAGTTCAAAGATAAAGGGAGAAAAAACAGACTCAAAGCTCATAAAATACAGCCATAATAATACATGGTGTGCTGCATCCAACAGTGTTTCCTTTATGAAATAGCCAACTTAAGGTGAAGCTTTCTTACTCCTCCTTCTGGGCACGCACGTAGGGCCGGATAATAAGCTGCTGGATGGCGAGGTAGAAAACCAGTGGTCCAACTGTGGCATAAAATACAGCACTGGGCAGGAGTTGGTCAGTCAGGTGAATAGGGAAGAAATACGTCTGGCTGGCTCTGTTAAGTCTGCCAACAGGAGAGTGGGTTTCATTAATTAAAGCTAAACACCTGCTAACTGGATGATAACTCCATGCTGGTTACTGCGCCATGTAATCTCCATGGAAATGTCTGTCTGAAATGGGCAAATTCTGAGGTTAAATATTAAAGTTAAGCACAAATTCATTAAAAAGTAGAATCCTGCTGTGACCCTGCTACTGGAATGGTGTTACCCAATCTCATTTAACCCTTAAAGACCCAAACAGCCACTGGCAACCAAAATAATCTACTGATCTAAAATGTTTAATAACGCCTGAATCCCTAAAACTCTCAATTAAGATGAAATAATTCAGATAAAATACAGTTTGTCATATTTTCATGGTCATCAGATTTGACCCATTTGGATGTTCAGAGGCTCAGTAGTGAACATTCAAACACCTTCATCTTCAGCAACATTGATTCACCAATAAAACCCATGTAGCTTGACAAATGACAGTGGTTGAAGGCACTTATTTTTACGTTCAGTGATTGATATCTTTTCTGAAAAAGTCCCTTTTTCTTCAGTTTTCTCTGTTTTTGATAAAATAACCCTCAACTGTAACTTTTGAGCTCATAGGAACATAATCAAGATCAGTTAACTAAATATAGGAAAATACCTGATTTTCACTGGAAAATAGCTAAATACAGAGAAAAATATTAGAAATAATGGTGATAAATCATTCACGGAAGGGTAAATATAGAGAAAACTTAATATGAGAACTGCCACAGAAGTAGCACTGGGTCTTTATGGGCTAATGTTTTTATCATTAAAATGTGACAGAAAACAGTCAACAGGTTGAGATTTAAAGTCTATTGTGCAAATGTACATATAAACCTGTTCTCATACCTTCAAGTTAAGGTTCAGTCTGATAACACTGTTGAGTCATTTGCTGATACTTTGCCATATGTTAGATAATCATTATAAACAGATTTGTTCTGTTGAGGTCTGTCTTTATATGACCATAGCAGAAAAAATACAAATGCTTTTTAAGTTGTAGTCCCAGACCAAGTAAAATTACATCAGAGCAAATTCTACAAAACATTTATGGAGATTTCCTGCATGATTTACACAGTAAATTTTAAAGCATGCATACAATAAGAGCAAATGAATCATGTAATACCTTGCTGACTGTCTGACATGATGCTACATCTTATGGGCGCTGTGGCAACAGCGCTCTGATGAAAACCCACCGGAAACAACACATACATGGTGACACAGAGCAAACAGCCACACTCACTTGATCTTGAGGGAGACACCTTGAGGCACTCCCACGCTGACGGTCGCCCCCAGGACACTGTGTCGACTGATCTTCCTCTCAGCACCATATTCAAGCACAGTCCCAAAGAAACCTGATCTACAATGTAAAAACACAGTCATTGTAACCTCTGCACCTATTGTTAAACACAAAGAAAACTGATTGCACATTAATAGACAAATAAACAGAGTCACTGAGTAAATCTTATGACCTAGAACAAAATTGTTTTGTACTGGCAAAAAACAAACACATATGACTACGTACTTTACTGAGCCCTTAATCTTCGTCTGGTCTTCATCCTGAAACTTATACTGGTAGCTCATCATCACAAAAGTGTGAGGAATGCCAAGCTGCGGAGACAAAACTAAATGGTTATTTTGGCACAGTCCTGACAAGCACTTTAGCCATCAGTGTCCTGCTTAGCATTAAAGTTAAATGTGACAGTCTGCTAACCTGCATTGCAAAAGTGAAATGGCTGCTCTTGGTATCCCTGACTATGCTGGTGTTCATCGAGGACTGGGTCCCCCAGCGCCACTGCAAATAGCCCATAGTGTTCTTGTCTAGGTGGCGGGCCAGCACAGTGGTAACACCAGGTCGCACGCCCCGGGATGAAAACTGGAGCCCGCACTGAGCAGTCACAAAGCTAAAGCAAACACAGTAAAAAATCATCTCACGACTTGAACAGATTGCTCATGTTGTAGTAAAAGACAAAGTATTGATTTCCCCCCCCCTCTTGAATTTCTACACTTACCAGCGAGGCGTCAAGTTTCGGAATATCTTCATTCCAAAGAGAGGCCCGTGGGTATCTCCAGCACCAAACTCTACCTGTGTATACAGATACAGCAGACAACGTTTGACACCTCATGTAGTATTGTTCTGAACAGACAGATAGAGTGCCTTTTGTAGCACACAACACAAAATAGTCTGCCAGAAAGAATGTAGGATACCTCTCCCCACCCCTTGGCTGAGGTGACTTTTCTCAAGGCCAAATTAATGGTGCCACCTCCATTTCCATTGTGGGTTGACAAGGAGCCTGAGAGAATGGCTGTGTCTTTTGAGGTTAGAGGAGCCTGCAGCAGAAAATATACAAAAGCAAGTGTAAGTGCTTTGATGAAAATTGTCAAGCATATCTTTTCTGAAAAGTATCAAAGTGGACTAAGGCTACACATTACAGGAACGGAGAATCTAATAAAGCGCCTTACCTCTATGGATTGCGATATGTGCATTTTATTAATTTCCACATGTGGAACTCCTCCTCCAACCATATCCTCATAGTCCTCTTCATAGCGGTCAAAGAGATCTGTGGCATCAATACCCACACTAATAGTTCCCTGTGAATAAATTCAACAATAAATGCATGGTTCATTTATATGTTCAACATGCACCAGAATCTTAATCACTTCTTACGGTACATTCAGCTCAGCATGCAGCTTTGTTATCTTTCAGAGAACATACCTTTGGGTTGGTCCTTTGTTGAAGCCTTCTCTCCTCTCGTTCCTTCTGAAGACGCTCATATTCCTCTCGGATCTCTGCAGGAGTTCTTTTTCTTTCCACCACCTGGAATGCAAAAAATCTGATTTGAATGCAGAGCAAATGATGGACTGGCTGCTTCACAGGTGGCAGGGTGCTCTAATGGTATGAATGCAGGTCTCATTCAGGAGTCTATGCAGCCAAAATATGATGCTTATGTGTGATTCATTTGCTTGATTGGCCATGTATTTCTCTTTTAGGTTTAAAGGTATGTCAAATGGGGTGAGTTCTAGCCCCTAAAGCACAACCTATTATGATAATTCAGTCTGATCAGCAAGATCATGAAAGAACTGCCATAGAGTTCAGTTTAATGTTGATCTGTTTAATTTACTCCTTTTGATGTTGGGCTACATAACAAATTTACTAATGCTGTCAAAAGAATGCCCATCAAAGACAGCTACTCAACTAAAGCAGCCTAAGTGGAGTCACAGACTGAGAATGCAGGAAAGAACTGCAAGAATTACTCAGTTTACCAAGTACTTGTTGACTGTCAAATAACAGCTACTTTGACTTTCTGATGAATATTTGAATAATTTCTTTAAGAATAAAAAAAAAAATCTAAATTCAAATCTGATTCAAGCTACTTACATTTTTTATACATTCAGTTCATTATACATTAACCCTCCCTGTCCCAATAAACTGAAAGGCTTTTGGTCAAATAGACCAAATGGAACATTTGAGGACAGTGTTTTTGTTCTGGGAAACATTTTTTCCACCATTTTCTGATGTTTTATAGGACAATTAATCAATTAACCACAAAAATAATCAACATATTTACTGACCATGAAGATATTTATTAGCTTAATTATTCTTCAGAAATTCATTTAATTTTAGGTTTAGTAGTAGACTCTAAATACCCATACTTCCTAACATTTTAACAAATATATGACCGGAAATTGACGTACCTCCCATCCTTCAACATCAAGTCCTCGTTTGCCATAGATATCATAGATAGCTCGTGATTGTGGGTCACTGAGGACTACAAAGAGATTTAAAACAATTACTATACAAATATACCCGTAACAGTGGATACATTTTACGTTCTCATGTAGATCCAAACACTTAAATGAAACATCATCATCTTACATGGCTGAAAAAGCAGGTCAATGGCATGTGTCCAAAGTTTTTCTTACCCTCATAAGCTTCATGTACAAGATTAAAAAGCTGTTCTGCCTGTCGCTTTAGCTCAGGATCTCTGTGTTTGTCCGGGTGGTATAACATGCATAATCGCCTGTATGCTGCCTTCAGCTCATCCTGTGTGGCCTACAGAAAAATACAAAGAATAGCAATCAGAAAATTTGAAGAAAGCTGACCTGTATAGTTCAGCAATTCCAACACTAGTCCTTACAACATTTTGCTGCTGTCGCTGAATTCAATTTACTTAGCGAGATTCTAACTATATTACAAAAAGTGCCAGCCGAGCTATCTATTTTCACTTTTGACCTACAACAGAAACATTTATGTTTTATCATTTAAGTTCATTGACAATAAATGTGGTTGGTAAAACACTTAGCTACCCTTTACATATGGAGTTTCATTCTTAACTTTTCACATCTGCTTGCACGTGCCACTTAAGAATTACATTTAACGACATCTTAAAATTGCTGAAGATTCTTTACAACAAATCTGTTTAGTGACTTGCCACTGAAACATAATATCCTCTAAAAGTTGTCATAACTAGACATTACAAGACTTATGTAAATGGTAACCTAGTTCATGTTTTAGTGTTTCACCAGAAAGTAACTATAGTTTCACTCATTTATATTAGCATTAGCTTCTTAGCACTTCCAGGTGTCCACGATGCCTTTCAAAAACTGTAAAATGTTTCAATTCTGTAACATCGGGCGGCACATTGTCTCACTAACCCACGCCAATCTGTCTCGTATTAAACAGACAGCTGTTGTTTGTGAGCGTCACAGATCACAACCTGTTGTGGGTAAAGTATCCAGGCGAGGAGTCACACAAATCAATGTCGAGGGTCACAAGCTAGGCACCTAGCGCCCGTTAAATCTGATTACACGTGTGACCGATAAAAATTCTCCGCGGAAAGTTTAAAGAATGACTACCACATGGACGTGCACAGACAGTTATCCTAATTAAAACTACATGCCGTACCTCTCTTCTGACATTTAACAGGGAATAATAATCATCATTGCAGATCTCATCATCGTCCAAGGCTGACGCCATGTTTACACCCGGTCATTTCTTCTTCGTCTCCAAGTGCAAAGACTTGCTCGAGCTCTCTGTCGCCCCCTGGTGCTGCGGATGACCGCACCCTGCCTTTTATTAGACTTTACTCATGGGGCTCTACCCGTTTTCACGGCAAATTGCGGGGTGCACATTTCACACCAATTTTCTTTAAAATGGAAAATTATCTAGGGCACAAAAATATGCCCACTTTCCAATTTAATACCGAAGCATCTCTGCTGTTAGAAAACGGGTATAGCCAACGTGACTGCCCCGGGATATATGTTTTAAATTACATTTTCATGACTAAATAGTAACAGTAAAATTGTATCCATACATATTTTAGACATAATTTTGTATTGTATTTTTGAATAAATCACATATTTTGTGAAAAACCTTCCATGTAGGTTAGGTTCTATTTATAAATCACCACATTTTGTCTTCATCAGGAATGTGTGGGTGTGATGAAAACAGTTTTCTCTATAACTTAATGCCAACAGCAGTCAATGTCAGTGCCTTTTTAAAATTTAAATATTGTTAAAGCTTGACTTGTGATACCATCCTTTTCTCCACCTGAGTCTATCACACTCGAATGAAGAAAGCACAAACATAAATATGGAAATATCACATGTGAATTAACCAAACCCCTTCTGAGCATTTCGGAAAACAGTGTCTCATGTATTTCACAGCAAGAGACTGATACAGAATCTATGTTTTCAAGGCCCTTTGGAACACAGCACACGTAGCCTTTGCCTAATTGTAAGGGGATAATTTCTACATCCCATCCACCTAACTAATTCAGGCAAAGTGTGAGAAAATAACTTGAGTACATTAGTGCTTTCATTATTCCATTATTAGTTTCTTTGCAGTAACAGCCCGTGGACTGTACAGCACCAGGCAGTGGAGGAGCTGTCCTTTCAGCACCACATCCTCCAGCCCTACTCGTTTCAGCACTGGCCGTCCACAGCCTGTTAACACGGGATGAAGGCTGTCCTTGAGTGCTGTGCTTGACAAGAGCGCCAAAGGCTACGTCTATTAAGCACAATGATTTGTAATTAGATTGCTTGTAGTCATTTAACGTGGCCGTACAATTGCTAAGTCTATGCAACTGTGCCGTAATGCATTTGGAAGCGTCGACAATGGATAGAATTAGCATCTTCAAATCTATTTATAATGTTTTCCCATGATTTCCTGGCATAAGTATCGAGGCTCGGAGGGATCCGTCCCTCATAGACATTCCTGTGGACAACAGTAACTTCCTGCAGTCTATTAAAGAGCTATTGAACATAACATTTACAGACTACTGTTGTTAGATGTGGCTGCTTTGTAATGAAAACTCATTTTTGGGGGTGAATTAACAAGGATGCATGACACGTTTCACTTTCATTCTAGCAAATGACACTATGAGTTGTGAAGAAGCAAAGATAACATGAAGGAAACAGTGGAGATCGAGTCTATACTTTTTACATATATTAAACACTGCGGTGCAACAACACATGATATTGTATTCAGGAGGAACCACGTTGTTTACCAAGCGTTAAATAACTTTATTAGGAAGAATGACAGGCAAACTTAATATTCATGTTTTACTTCATATGTATTCCTATCATAAGGACAAGAGATGCCCATCAGCCGGAACCTGAAGTTATTTCTTTTTGTAAAGCGTCACTACAGTCTATTATTTACGAAAGCTTGGTGCTCGACCTGCGGCGCCTCTGAGCTGTTTTAAATTCACTGTAAAAAAAAAAAAAAAAAAAAAAAAAAAAGGAAAAAACAAAAACACGGCTGCTGGTGCCAAGGTGAGGGGAGATGTGGTTTTCATCCCGGAGCCTCTCTGTCAGTCACCGCCTCACAGCCAATGGTAAGTTCTCCTCGGTCGGACCGACTCGCCGCTTGCTCCTCCAGTCCCTCCTCGTGCTGTCCTCGCCGTGCACGCGCGTGGTACCCACGGTCGTGAGGAGGAGGAGGATGTTGCGCGTGAAGGGGAAATGGCTGCCGAAAACAAGCCGGAAGGTAAGAGAAATATAATGGGATTAATTTACTAGTATGACCGCTGTGTGATTTTACAACAGTTTTAACTCTGTACGGAATTGACACACGCGTGAGAGCAAGTGGATAATTTTTTTGGTAGAAAACGGCTCCGGTATTTTCCTCCGAATAGGCTGCTAAAACGTGGAGACATCACCTAGCCAGCTAATATTAGCTTGCATTCTAGCCAGCTACTATTCCCATCGTAGCCCACATTTAAAGCACGCCACGGGGACAAATAGTCAGCTTGATAAAAGTACTGCGTTTACAGCCTATTTTGCTCACGGTCCTTGTCAAAACACGACCGGTTTAAGTTGTTAACAACAAGGCTAAGTTAATGACAACATGTCATTGGAATCGACTAACTTCTTCCCTTATTACCGAGCTTTATAAAGCGGGGTGGTTGTCTTCTGCAGCCGCTTTATGCAGTTTTGTTTCGGAACCAGTATTATACCAATTCAGCTTTGTATGTTCCACAAACGGACAAGTCTGTGCATATCTTTAAAAAAATAAATCTCGTATATTCTCCAAGAGGGTCGTTCACTTCTTCCTCCCCCGAAAAGCGCAAGAAATTCCCGCGACTAGTATTTTCGAGTCAAAAGTGATGCAGGTTTTCAACGTGTGTGTATGTTTTGCCCATATGTCAGTTACTACTTGGTCTATATTTGCTTTAAGACACGGACATCAGGACGTTGTAATGCCCGCTCCGCCGGTAATGCCCTATCGCACTCGAAATTAAATGCCATCACACCAGAGGAAACAGGGAGGATGGAGAGCAGGGTTTCCAACAGCCACGTTACACTGCTATACACATAGGGCAAAATGATGACTTTTCCACATTTAGCTTATTTCATACGGCTCACTAACTTAAAATGGAACGCATTAAACCCACTTATTTCCTGTTTAGTGAGGTATTTTTGCTGCAAAACAAATCCGTAGCTCATGAGTTGTGGTCTAATTTAGCCCAGCCAGTAGAATGTGTTGGAAAGTAATAAAAACAATGCTAACAAGAATTACAGATCAAATAAAATAGCCTAAAAGGAACCTTTTTTTTTTTTTTTTTTTAAACCCAGATGGCAGCTTTCTGCTGGCGTGCAATGTAGAGTTAGTTAGGCATTCAATCTCTGTTTAATATTTGATAAAGGGGACAGTTTTATATAATAAAACACAAAACTTTAACTTGACTTTGCTGACCTGAGGCTCATCCCTTATCCAAATATATATATGGTTTAGTTTATTTGTGTTTTGTTTTATTACATTAACAATAACAGCCTGCAACATTTGAGGGTTTTTGGTTATTTGATGAGCAGAATTGGATATGATGATAGTACATTACATTATGTTGTTGTCTGTTTTCTTTTCATGATTGCCATTTATTTTATTTTATTTTATTATTATTATTATTATTTTTTGTTTTTAGATCTACTGAGTTATTTTGTATATCCTTAGGGTGGAGCAAAATGTCACCGCACCATTTTAAATTGGCTGCATAATTTGAGAGAGAGAAAACGACTTTCACAGAAATTGTCAGTTCCCAATTGTTTTTGTTATTGCAGGGTTTGCAATTGTGAACAGATAGACTTTGGTGTCAGTAACCTCAAACGCAAATTCTTTTTGATGGAGAATTACTTTAATGCTTCAAAAGAGTGTAAACAAATTGCCTCTGCCCATCTGAAGGAAATGATAAAACACTGGGCATTCAGTTTGTTTGGATGTCAGTGTGCCAATGAGGAAAACAGAGTCCCACCAGGGGGTGCTATTGAGCTACAGAAACACACTTAAGTCTGTGAATGATATGTCTGTGGCTGTGACAAAAAATGAAGACATCTGGTTTTATGATAGTAATGACTTCACTGTGGTGTGTAGGCCTAATGTATTCATCTACATAGCAGAACTTAACAAATAGGCTCCAGTTGTTAATCTTGAAGCCTCTCGAACACAGGGAGCTGTCACTGAAAACCCTGACTTGAGAGTCCCATTGCTGAGCAGGTTAAGTTATTTTCAGTGTTCCTGTGAGGCTGGTCAGTGGAAAAAAGAGAAGGAGGAAGGAGAGAGTAGATAGTGTGTGCTTCATGATTTCATGTGAATGCAGTGTCGTGTCATGCAAACGTGGCACTTGGAAGATTTTGCTGAATCTTTATTCCTGCATTCAGTGTGTCTTTAGTTTTGTGTGTCCATGAATATAAATAATGCAAATATATATTTTTCACTGTACATTATAGCTGTAAATGGCATTTTCCCCATATGGTAGACAGCCACTGAGAGAGCTGGTGTGTTTCCTTAACCTTTTGTCCTTGTGGTATGCGGGAAGTGCTGCATGGACTGATCTCTCATAGTTGTTTGGCAGCTCTTATGATGGCCCATAACAACTGAGGGTTACATCTTGTGTTAAACCCAGGGGCCATGACCCAGTCTTACTCAGTGGTGTAATGTTTACATCCTGGGGTATTTCTCTCCAGCCTAACTGATTGTCAGGGCCCTTGGGGGTATTTTTTTTCTTCACACTCATAAAATGCACTGTGGGTCCTTTACTTTAAGTACAAGGCCTGGAGGGCACAGAAAAGACAGGCTTGATATGTCTTAGACTGAGATAAAACTACAGCCAAAGGTTTTATGAATCTACCAGAGCAGACGCTCATAAAAATATTGGTGTACAAGAGCCAGAAATGAAACAAGCACTGAGACTTTTGTCAACAAAAAAGCTACAGCACTAACACTTCTGTGATGTTTGGATTAACCAGAAAGCTCAGAGCTTTTGTGCTCTTAGTATTTTGTATATCCAGCATTTATCAAAAGTGTAGCATGTTACATTCATTAATAAAAATCAAATACATGCAAGGTCAAGCATATTTTCTGTCACACAAAATGAAGGCGTAGTTCAACAAATGGTTGAAACAGTCGTAATAAAGGTTGCTCTCTAAATTGGCATTGAATTAGGCCTGTAGCCTCAGCTGTGCAGTAAGTCATATTTCTCTTTAATTTTAACGCGGGTGCAGCTTAAAAAAGTTTCATGATGTTATCATTTCATTCAAAGTTCAGGGTGAAGCGGCAGCAAAACATCAAGTAAGCACGCAGTCAGCCATTAACTTACAAAAGTGCTTGTGCAGCAATGGTATAAATATTTCTGAGCTGTTTTGTAAAGAAGGATGAATTTAACCTCCTCGTGATGTCGGATGACTTAGTCTTCCAGTTTTGTGTTGAATCAGGCGGTACATTTTTTTTCCCAGCCTCTTAATTGAATCAGTGAGGTGTGGATGGATGGGACCCACGTCCGGTCTGTGCTTGCTGAGACGTATCATTCTTGATGTCTGCCTGTAATAGACTTTTACTGACTGCTTTGCACAGCCTCTACTGATTGATTGTATTGATTCATCCAGTTTACCACTGACACAAAAGTGAGTGTTATTGACCCTTATCAAACTGGCTGAGAGCTATGGTGACCCTAACCACTGGCCGTTTTCCTCATAGGAGCCAATGTATTCTATCAATTACAAACAAATGCAATTACTCTAATTACTATTATTTTTATTGTTGTTTTTCTTGCATTTTATCATAAATTTGTCTGAGCAACTTTTTCTCAAGAGTTTTCATGTGTTTTAAATGTGTTTCAATTTACTATCTAGCTTTTGTTGATATTGCTTGCATGGGGAGTGTGCTTAGTTATCACAGGCTTGGAGAATGCTTCTTTTCCTCGATTTTCTCTACTTTTCTCTTTGCCTCCTGAAGGACTGAAGAAAGTTCGTAATCCGGATCGAATGTACAGATCAGCAGTGTGTTATGCTGGCCATGGTCCACCTAAGAGTATCAGTGATGACACAGAGACGAACAGTAAGAGTCAGTTATTAATACTGCATTGCTGCTCCAAGAGGCCACTAGCTGGTCTATCTATTATTCATTCATCGATTCATTTATTTACTTCTTGATTTCATTCGTCCCCATGCCCCCCTCCCCTCCTTCTTTTATTCTCCTCCAACACAACACCTCCTCGGGCTGCTCTGTTGATTGAAGTGTCTGCTTTACGGGATCACGCTGTCAATAGCTGAAGTGTTGTCGTTAACTAAGAGTGATTGTTTCAGGTTGAGGCCAGGGGATCAGGACCTGCACAGACCCTCAGAGAGAAAGCTTACACTTTGAGCCATCAATTACGGCCCTGTACTTGCCTTTTCCCGCTTTTTTAAAACTCACATGTGACAAGTAGAGTAAAAAAAAATCAAACCAAGTTAATGCTAGGGCTTCAAAATCCAACTGCACAAATACATTAGCAATGCTTAAAATTATTTCTATCCTAAGATATTTTTGATTGATATTGATTAATCTTCACTTTAGCTTGCCTCTCATTACATTTGTGCTCTATGGGGGCAAAGAACAAAGACAGCACAACATCATAGCTGAGGTTTTTATGACTTGTAAAATCCAGCTTCTGTGGGAATTGCTTCAGTGCATTTACTAGTCTGTGCACTGTGCTATTTTCTGGCACAACCAAAACAAATCATTCAGAAATATAGGCCAAAGCCTTGATTTATTTTCCCTTTTCTTTTTTTATTTTTTCAGAAAATGTGTCGGAATTTTAGCCTCTGTTTTTACTCATTGAAAAAACTGTCCTCTGTAAAGCAGATTGTTTCTCAGCAGAATGGAACCCTTCATTGTTAATGAATACACCAGTCTCTTCGCTGCTGGAAGACTCTGTTGATCTAGACTAGAGAATGGGTAATTAAGTGTGCTCATGTATTGTCATTTCTAAACAGAGACTCTGAAATCACCCCCAACCCCTTGTTAGACTCCTCATTCGATATCTGACACTGGGCGAGCGCTGCTGCACCAAAGCTTTTGGTATATTTAAAAGACAGCGTTTTGTTTAAAGCAAAAAGGAGGGAGGCTCCTTGATGAAGACAGTAACAGGGACGACGCTGATAGACTTTTGCACGACTCCCTCAAGTGTGACAGCTGTGACTGACGATACTTTTTGCCAGTCTTGCTATTTTCCCTCATGTTATTGCGTGGTGTTACAGTATCCTGTAACCATGTCAGACACCCTGTTTAATGCGTTCAGCCTGGAGGTTTCTGCCTCACCAGGACACTCTGCAGTAGAACGCAGCGGCTCAAAAACAGTCAGGTAAACCACTGATCTGAGTAATTGTAGTAGTAGTTATGATACAGAAAAAGGGCTGTGCTGGTGTGCATGTGTTTAGGGAGAAAGTAAAAGGCAACAAAAGCAAGAGAGAGGGAGTGGGAGAGAGAGAGAGAGAGAGAGAGAGACCTCACCTCTGCTCTCCTTGAGATGGGATTTTTATGGATGGGTGAGCTTGGTGAGGGCTGAGAACACATAAAGAGTCATTTTCAGTTTGTTGCAGGCAGTTAACCGTGTGTGCATGTTTGTTGAACTTCCAGTAATAGGCCCAGGCTTTTTTTTTTTCTAAACTGTTTGACTTCTTGACAGTCTTCCCTTATTACATTGTTCTATTATAACTACCCCGAGATATAATGTGCCCACTATAACTAATAAGGAATTGTAAACAGTGTAATTGTAAACAGTGAATGGCTGCCACAATGCACATGTTGCGTCTTGTCTGGCAGGAGCAAATGCAAAGGTGTCCAGTGAGATTTAGTGTAATTCAAAATCCCTCACTGGCGTCCTCACCCTTTTTAAAAAATCTTTTCCACTGGAAGTACAACAGCACCTTTTACATCTTTAACGGCAGATGCTGTGTGCGTTTTGGGTCAAACACCCATCCTAGATGCTATTGCTAGAAGCCATGTAATGTTCTCTTTGTAGTTTTGTTTGTAACATAGCAACACCACGGTGAAGTTCAGGAAGACTTTTCTGCTTGTGGGCGGTTTTTAATATCACTGTATGTTAGAGTGTTTCTGAATAGGCTATAGGCCAAATGATAAAGATAATTGGTTTCCCAGTCCTACAGTAACACGTGGCTATTTTCAGTCTACAAACTCCACTCCATGTCCCCGTCAAGAGCCACCAGACTGTGGGGAGACTGGCCAACTACAACTGAACTATTGGCCAATCATTGTTTTTACTGTCACTGAAATCTGACACTGGTTAAATCCTTCACTGTTGTACAAAGCCTCAGCTCAGGATCTCCCACCGGTAGTAGGCTGTACACCCAAATCTAGTGCTCAGTTTTCCTCATAGAAACACAGTAGGGATGTAGATGATTATTGAGCTGATATGTGAAACGTATGCACACAATGTACAGGTTATTTATCTTTCAGGCTAAATGAATTACATCAAGTTATTTTTTAGAGATTTTTGTTTGCTTTAAAGGTCTCTTCAAATGTTAACTTAACCCAGAGTCAAGACATTTAGTCACAGTGATGAGCTCATTCAGCTGAAGTTTTGAGGTTCGGCGTTAATCAAAGGTAAATGGCCCGATGTGAAGCGTTCAGAGCCAGTATCCCATTACTGTAAATACCATCACAATAGCCTACTGCAGGTTAAACCCCCCTTTTTACCTTTTTCATCTTCTCCTTTCACGCTTCACAACCAGATTGATCGATTTTAATTGACAGCATGTCATTAGTCGACCACTGCTCTTTGGCTGTCTGAATCCGTCCTTGCTTCATATTTGACCAAATGTATTTTTGTCTTTTTTTTCTGCCAACATCTTGTAACTGCTTTCCCTGCGAGTTAGCCTGTGAGAGGACCTTTAGTTCTGATATGAGCTGTCATTTACTAGTTTGACATCTCGTCTCTTTTACCTGCCATCATGTCACTTCCCACGTATTGTACTCTAATTGTGGATTGTTTAAATTTAGATACCTGTTCTCACATTTATTGTCATGTCTTTGCAATTCACAAACTATGTTTACATACATCAGTAAATGTCAAGCGAATGCTTAATATTGCATGTACATGCTTGCTCTGAATTTATGGGATTTATGCCTTATGTTTTCTCCTCTCCTCTTCATTCTCATAGTCATGTTCTTTTGGATTCTATGTGTGCACGCATGTTTTAATATAGGCGTCAAATGGCTTGTCTACATTATATTAAAACCCCTGCTGCAAGTACTATGATTTAACATAAATGTTATGTTCTTCTGTCTCTCCCGTTCCTTGTAACTGCATAAATGTACATGTGTTATTCTGTCTGTATCACACAGGGATTAATTGGTCAAAATAACCACTGCTTCTTCAAAAAACTAGGATGAGGAGGTGTAACAGATAAGGATGCCTCTCCAGATGAAATACGGCTGCTTGAGTTTTCCCCACTTACTTATCATTCCAGACTATTTTTGAAAACATGTTGCTTGGTTACAATTTCTGTGCAGTAGATAAAGAGGATGCATTTGTTTCATCATTCAAATGCTGTTTGTCTGAGCTAAGCTCATTTGGCTTAACATTCTAGTTTTGGAGCAAAACTCTTAGGGACATTTTTGGTCTAGCCCAGTGGATGGCTGCCATCCAACCTTATGACAACATACATTTTTATAGGCCTATTTCACTTCCACAGCACTTCTTAGTGGACAGAAGCAAGAGTCCAATCTGCATCCACAAATTTGTTCTGTGATTCACCTCTACATTCTTCAGGTGGAGTCACAAAAGAACAGATACTGTTACACTGCCCTCCATATCCTTAAGCCTTATTAGCCACTGAACTGTGTGGAAAATGTTTGCATTCAAACTGTTACTTTGGCTATGCACCGCCAGCAGCGATTTGTTGAGTGATCTATAGCCAAAACATTAGCTTGCAATTTCTCCACAATGTGGGCACAGATTAAAAAGAAAAACTGTCACTCCCAGAGCGCTCTGAGACAGAGACGGAAGAGAGAGGGTTTTGCGTCCAGGGCTCAGATATTGATTAAAGATTTGTTTTTGTCAGCCTTTCCAGTCTCATGACCCTCGCTCTCGTCTCTAGGGTGGGGCTGGAGCAAGCTAGCATGACAGATACCCTTAAATTCGGCCCAAGTGTTTGCTTAGCAGCCAGGATCAGTGATAATCCAAACATCAGCACACAGATATATATATCTTATACCCCTTCGACAGGAGGTGATGTGAATTATGAAGGGACATTCACAGGCTGCTACTGTTCAAGACTCAAATGGCCAGTCATGGCAACATGAGAACTAAGACCTATACCCTCTCTTTTCTCTCCTTGTTTAGCCCTTTGTATGTGCGCTCTCTCATCAAGACCAAGAATGTAATTGGCTCCACTGTGCCAGCTCAGCTCAGCACATCCTCTCATGTAACAAGCTCTAGTATCAGCCTGTCTTGCACTTTAGTGTTTTACAACCAAATAGTAGTTTTCATTCTGTGTATCCTTTTCTTGGCTAATGTACAAGCAGTCATTAAGCCTGGTGTTTAGACTCCTAAATAAATATTAAACATTACAGGGGAGTCCACAGGAAATGCAAACAAGAAGAGTGCCTTTTAGGCTTTGATCAGCTTCTAGTAAAGGAAAAAGCTACTTTTACATTTCCAAAGCCAGATTTTTGTGGGTAATTTGGTGCTCATACATTGATCAGATCAGACAATTTGATTAGGAGGAGCTCATCTTGGCTATATTTTGTAAACCTATTCCAAACCTGGCATTTAAGCTATTCCCTCTTGGGTGGTTTTGAGTTGATGCACAAACTACTATATACGTGGATTTCCATGCCACAGTGGACAGATCTTTAATTAGTAAGCAATACTTTTTTGGCTCACAGTTCCTCCTCTTTATCTGTGGAAATGCCCGGTGGAAGGAAACGTAGGCATGCAGCAGCTGAAACACTATTTGTGTGGGTAAATAGCAGCGGAAAGAAGAAAGTTATGACAGTTTAATGCTGTAGAAAAGAAACCGCAGCACCGTGTGTTCATGGGAGATTTGTTCTAGTGTAAAAACAATGTTGGACAATGACTGCTAGATTAAGAGGGCCAGTGCTGAACATCTGAGACGTAAGTGCTGCATCCATATTTGACAGCGCAGTGCACAGTCTGAAACAGGCACCCTCTTTGTAATATGATGTGAAAGCAACTGGACAGAAAGTCGCTGGACATCTTAAAATAACCATATATGTATGCTGGAATTATATTTTATATCTGTTGCAAATCCTTTTCAATGAGCATCTCAAATCCATGATCCATAGACGTACAGTAGGAGACACTTGGCAGTTTCTCCTGTGATGCTGTGCCAGACTTACACTGCAGCCATATTCATTTCTTGCCTGGTTCGGGGGCTTTTTGCTTCCAGTCTGGTCTACAGCAAGTGAAACACATGCTCAGTTGGATTGAGGTCAGGTGATGGGTTTTACCCGTCAGAACTGTTTGGCTGGAAGAAACGACTGCATGTTGGTTAAATATCATCGTCTGTATGCGCTTTCAACATTATTAACCCTAAATCTAAACACCACAACACCTGAAATTGAAGGTCAGCATTTTGACAGCCCTGTTCAGAGGTGAATTACTTGTTTTGGCGTATTAGATCTACACTGAAATTACATCATCAACTCACCGATCTCTGAACCGATACAGCGTTACCTCTCCTACCATCGGTGCAAACTAATAGCAGTGCCAAATAGATACTGGGGTGTGCACAATACCAACATGTTGATAAAACATCACCTAATCCAACAAACTAAGTGAGAGCTCCTGTATGAGTGAAATGCTGCTGTGTAAGGCCTTTAAGCTTTTAGTTATTGTTTAATTTTAAATCCAGTGCTGGAGTAGAAACTAAATAATGAAAAATCACTGCTCTTTCTAGCTGAAGTACTGTACATCTCTTATTCACAGATATGAGATTAATATAGTCTGTAAATTTGATTTTAAAACTTGTTACAGCTACACAGAATTTTAAATGCAGGAGGCCCATGACTCAGGTTAGTATGATAAAGCATTTAATAAATGACTTCTGCAAAACTTTAAACACACAAAATAGAACTGTTCAACCAATGAAAAATTATGCAGTATGTAAAACTGGTATTTTGCTGAAATTAAAGTGTAAAGCTGCAAATTACTGTGAATGCATCACAAATAGGGAAAAACAGTGCATGCTGTGGCATCTAGAATGTCCACATCCAGTGTGCGTAAGTGTTTTACAAGAGGTTATTTTCTATATGTCACAACTGTCTGCTGTAAAAAGAAACGGCTTAATCGTAATTAGGGCTTTTATGAGGATGTCTTTATAACAGAGCACTGTCTTCACTTTCACTGTACATGCACATTAGTCGTAAGTGATCATTTTCCAGTTTTGGCAGTAACCTCATTTTCAAAATGTAAAGTTGAAAGATTAAGAGAAATCCAGTTAACACCTGTTAGTTTTTCCAGTGTACATGTTAGCTGACAGATGAGACTTGTATTTCAAAGTGAAATGCGGTTCTGTTGCTGTTGTGTCACCTTTTCATTGGCACGGCGCGCTGAGATGCATTTTACATACAGCGATTCAGGGGTGCGTCGCATACAGAGCAGCAGAGCCAGCTGCACAGAAAGTTGCTGGGCAATGACTGGTGTAATTAACCATGTGAGAGACTTGCATTTTTTTTTTTTTTTGAAGTTGTCAAGATGCCTAATGCTTTATGTTCTCATCTCAAGTATCAGTAGCCTCTGGCAGACGTATCCTCCTTGCAGAATTGTATCTAAACTTTCTGTGTGAGAAAATCTTTTACATAATTGAGATGCATTCCAATCCAGCTCTGCCTTGTGTTGCTGGTGTCATAGGTGGGTGTGCCAGAGGGCAGCGCTGAATCCTGAAAAACCTGCAGAAAGACAGACTGTCGGTTGTTTACAAAAAAACCTTGTAGAAGACCATATATCTATATACCTGCATCTAGGTTTTCACTTGTCATTTGTGAACTAACTTATTGTAGTACTGAAATATCTTCCCTTTTTAGTACCTCCATAAAAGAAAGAATGAAAGAATCACAGTATAGTCAGGTACTGTATAGACAGATTACACTTTTTTGATTGTTTATAGTTAACATACATATCCCTTGTGCTTGAATCTCAGTCGCTTTTTTATTTTTTGTTTGGCACATCTCTGATCATTCAGTTGCAACATGTTTTCCAGTTCTGACAGTAAAATGGTTCTGGTGGTACCTAGGAGCAGATGCTGTATGTGATTCTTAATTGGGCGAAGCAAATGATTACACATACCTGTCTAGCTCATATGAAACTGAGTCTACAAGCAGAATTATAGGTACAGATGGAAATAGCAAATATAACAGATCTAAAGAGCTACTCCCACATTCCTCTGGGAGCGATACTGATGTTCCACCTTCCGTATTACACTCAGAGACTCCCAGCCTCCATCTCTGTGGACCAACTGTGTTCTTTCCCATTGAATTTTCCATATGGTGGTTTCTGGGCAGCAGTGCACTATTCTTTTGGTAATGTACAGCAGCTTTCATACACTCCTCTTATATCCCCATAATGAAGTGCAATAGTGGATTATTTGTATTGGCTTTAAAGTGGGGTTTTGCTTTGGTTGAACTTTTTTGTCTTTTTTTTCCACAGTCAACTACTAATATCAGCTTCCCCCGTGGGATCCATACTCAGCACTGATTTTTTTTTTTTTTTTTTTGTTTCTCCTTTTACATGCCCAATTTTTCCACCCATATCCTAACACAATATATGAAAGATTTGAACTCAGTCTGCTTTATTTGTTGTTTAGTTTTTACTTCTTGGAGGTTAAAGTACAGTTCTCTATGTAAACGGTTGTAAGATTATTTACATATTGAAAACTGAAAAAACCTTAATTTGCACGTACTTGCACATTACCTGGATTAGCTGATAATTTACATGATTTACCATATTATTACCCTATGATAATTAGGTTCTAAGTGTCAGATGAAAATATTTGCTCAAAATTTACAGCTGCAAAGATAGAAACAGATTAATATTGGACTGTTTTTCTTATAAATCCAAAACAAAAATATTTATTTAATGTAACAAACCAAATGTTTTCTATAGATTTTCATAGTAAAAACACCACTGCAGTGCTGTCTCTAACTGTCTACAGTCCCTCCATCATTTCTATTACAATTGTCAGTGTGTGCTCTTTGGCATTTCAGCAATTATTTATAAGACCTATGCTTGTAATATCCTCGTTTTTTTATGTAAATTGCAGAAGTTAATAGCACATAGGCTTACATCTAAAAAAATAACTATCCACATAATGGGATACTTCACAACATGTTTGTTGCCTCTCTTAACAAATGTAATGTTTTACACTTAAGCCATCTGCATATTTGAGCAGTAAGAAAGCAAACAGAATGAAATGAATGCAACCATGCATTAGGGTGTCTTTAAACCACCCTGTTTGTGAACTGATTATGAAATGTAAATTATAGATTGAATGACATGCATTATGATGTAAGCGTTAGGCCTGGCGATTGTAATTATTTCCCTGAATAATATACCACATTCTGGCATGCAGTACATAGATTCCCATACAAATCCCCATACACTATAAAATCACTCAAGGGTGTTTATTGTGCCTAAATAATGAATAGACACAGTCTTTACAAGTTGACAGTGAAAAATTTCTGGTGAACTCCCCTGACAGAATGCATTTCACAGTAAAATAATTTAGCGGAGCACAAAATAAAATGTATGCAGTACTCTATTCTTAAATTAATTTTCTAATTCATTTGGGGATACTTATTTTACAGTCAGCGTTTTGCTGCAGAGAGACTGATAAACTGATAAAGCCCGAGACGAGCAAGTCAATAGGGTGTGAGGCCTGTGCTAAATATTCTGTTTTGTCTTGCTCTTGTTGCAGATGAACATGGACATTTGAAAATATACCTGCCCAAGAAGCTGCTTGAATGTCTACCAAAATGCACGTCGCTGCCAAAGGAGAGACACCGGTGGAACACTAATGAGGTAAGGCCACAGCTTCTTACTGCAGCACTTTACACCGAGTCCGTCTCTTTCCAAAAGTGCTCGTATGTAAGACACACCGTTCTGTGTGAAACCATGTGAACTCCTTTCAAAAAGAGCTGAACACGTTTCCCCTTCATCTGTGCTTTTTTTTTTACATCAAGGACCACTGAGATGCATTTTACATAATGAGTCTCACTGTTAATGTATTTCTGTGTTTTCACTGGTGACCTGGGGTTCTCTCTTATTGTGTGCAACTTCAGAAACATTCATCATCAAAGCACCTTAGCAGTAATTTAAATAAGATGATTTCATAGGTTGTCTTTATATTGGCCCAAACCTTTTTTTTATCTGCATCACAAAATCATTTCCTAGCATAAACAGTTTATCCCCAATGGGTTTTACACAGATAGCCTGACCTTTTGCTATAATTCGGTGTGTTCTCTGGGGGAATAGAAAGACAAACTGTGAAATACAGGACATGTATCCCTTCTATCCCCTAGTTTAGACTGAGAGTTGTAAAATATCAGTCTCATCCTGTAGTTTTTCTTTACTGTGGGTTTGCCATTTTGCAGGGAAGCCCTGTTTCACATAAATCAGAGGTTATTGTCAATGCACGTTGTGTCGTGCTCACATAAATTCACTGATGCTGTATTTAGCAAGCATTATGAGGGGCTCTTGATGTAAACATAAACAGTGTTTAACATTACTCTTATGAAAGCTCAAGGTGTCTGACATTTCGTATTTGCATCACATTAGAGAAGATAAAAAAGCCTCTTGGAGTTTTGTCTCTTGAAAATCAAAGTCAAACATGTTTTGCTTGTCTAAGATGTCACAGATGCCCTCTGCTGTGGATTTTCTGCTTCTGTAGTTATTTCTTCAGCTCTTTCCTTTAATAATTGGAAAACTTGTCTTTTTACCCACATACACATCAAAATAAGGATTCCTATAAATTTACCTTTTTAGAGTCTTGTGGGATACACGCAGTTATTGATCCGTTCCGTTCAGTCTCTCCTCTACATACACAAGCCTGGAGTGAACACGTTATGCTATCCTAACAGGAGCTTATGCTGCTTCATTTGCTTCAAACTCATTTGCCCCTTTTCTCAAGAGGCAGGTTGATGAATTCATCACTTAACATTTCCACTTTTGATACATGAAGAACTGATTCTTCTGTCCAGAGAGTAAGCAGTTATAATTAGACCTAAATACAGTCCACAACAAATCTTAAAACTAATATGCAAAAATCAACCATCCATGCTTTTGATTAACAAATTGTGACCACATAAATATAGTCATCTGCGGCGATGAAAGTTAATTAACTGAAAAACAACCAGATGATAAGGCGCCGGGCGTGCTGTTCCTAAGACACAGGATATTCAAAAAGACAATCTGTCATTGACACACTGTTAAATGTTACTTTGCATTGATTTTGTGTATAGTCATCATATTTCTGAAAACAGACTTGAAAAGTCAGTTTTGTAGATTTAGAAGTTTGATGTACAAAATTATGATGGTGATTAGTAAAGAAAATATGCAGCATTTTCTATTCTGCACATCACATGCAGTTACCGTTTAAAACTCCATCTGTCATATCTCTGCTCGCTCGCTCTGGCCTAGTTATGACAAAAAAGTAAAGCGCTTGTGTGTTTCTAATTGACTGATGTTGTAACTTGTTTGCCCTGTGTGACCTGCATTGTGCTGCTAGCAGTCTTCTAAATTAATTAACATGGTTTTGAAATTGATCTCAAAATGTAAGTATAAGCATTTGCTGGGGATAAATGCTGTCGGCTACAGTTGTTAGTATGCCTTGTCATTTATTACCAAATTAAATCATAACACAGATACAGTATTTGAGGAAAAGCAGCATGTTTCTGTTACTGGGCTGCTGATTCTTCTGCTGATATTTTGTGGGCTAATAGGATGTTGGAACTAAGTGAGAGAAAAAAGTGAAGATTCCAGTGGTGCTGTGGTTTGCATGCCAATAGTGTTTGCCAGGGTTGAAGAGAGCAAGGCAACCTTTCCCAAAATCAAGGACGTTTCTTCTTTGTGCGGACCATGCAAATCAGAGTGTTTGTGCCTCATTGGTGGCAGACAGGCAGGAAGGGAGGGATCAGAGAGGCTCTTGTCAGTGCAATTGTGTGACTCTTAGTGAAAGTGACACCTCATCAATTCAGTGCATATTTCTGGCACTGGCTCAGCATGCTTAATGCACTAATTTCCCGCTTTTTACATATAAGGAATCTGAGTAGTCTGGTATGCCAGAGCTGTTCATGATCGTGTCTGGTAGGTCAGAGCTGCTCATTTTCTGTCCGTTGTTAATGCCACTTTTACCAAAAGGAAGAATAATTGTTGAACTCTAACTGTAGGTTTTTCTTCCCTATAAATATTAAGCATGTAAAGCTAATATTAATCAAGTACAAGTTATATAACATGCACTCTCAGGCAGACATTGGAGATCAACGCAGGTCTTGTAGATCACCTGGGTCATTTTAGCTGTCTGGAATATTTGCAATGCAATAATGGGAAATAATTGCATCTATGCCTGCAGAGACACTGGTTCACTCTGAACTATTTTATTTGCATAATTCAGCTAAATACAAATAATAATTGTTCTTATTTTGTGAAGTGACTTTATTTTTTTTTTCAGAAAATTAAAGTAGAAATATTCATTGTTTTTTGAAAAACTGTTTTTGAAAAAGGCTGACATTAGCTATCACAAACAAATCTTTCATGTTTGTAGACCAGTTATTAAGTATCTGCCTGCTGTTTGTGCACATTAATGTTAGACTTCCAAGAAATTACTCTCCCATTCCTGAAATAACTCAAAAGTTGCAGGTCCTGCATAATGTAGCTGATACGATGCATTCCTGAAATATCAATTTTTGCTTAGAAGTGCAGCACACATCATGCTATTGCTCATTATTTGTACCTTGTTTGAAGGTGGTATAATTACATTTTCCTCCAATTCATGAAGATATACACACTTACTTCAAGTTTGAGTGGAAAATATTGAGGATACAACTTACTGCTTGGAAACTTTAATATGGAAAGAGAGCGAGTGGGGATTGTGGTGTTGCTGGTGAAGCTAATGCAGAACTATTCATTTCTATCTCATTCTCATGATTCCCCTGTGTAGTTTCATTAGATAAAGGTGTGCTGGAATACATTTCAAGCATTTACTGGAAAATTTGATAAACCAATCGAATCAAAATTCAAGGGAGGGGATGAGAGTTTAGAAGGTTGAATGGAGCTCTTGTCATTGAATCATGAGCGGTGTGCAAGGTACGGATATGCTATCAGCCTCGCATTATCAATGGGAGTGAAGTACCTGGCAGCGCTTGAGAATTTACTTGGCATCTCTACTAGAGACAAAAACATGCTATTATTTGAAAGAAATACAACAGGAGGTTGGGAGTGAAATACTTCTAGGCTATTTGTTGAAATAATCAGTGCCATTCCTGTGATTTCTGTTCTCTTGAAATGAGACAAAATGATAGCCCTCTTTGTTGTGAATAAGAAAAGTAAAGCAGAAAGAAAATAGAAATATTTAGAGGAAGTCTGTATTTACATTGCTCTTTCAGCTATTGATGTGCCCAAGTCGCTCAGGTGAGACGTGCAGCAACAAATCCTCGCAGAATTCCTCTCAGGTCTGCAGCCAGCTGCTATTGTCTGCTTCGTGCTCTGGCACGATGACCTCTATTTTGCTAGACATTTCGGTTGAGATTAGAATCTTTTTAAAGGAGGACATCTCACACAGGAAGAGCTTTAGGCTTATATCCCTTTCAAGATCAAACAGAGTCAGCCTGATGTTTGGTTATGCTGGCACAGAGGTTGCAAGACTTGAGAGGTGCTGGAGAATTGCGATTTTACCAGTGCTATTTTCAAAATAGACTTCTTGTTCTTTGGTTCAATTGAGAGTTCTCATTCAGAGTGTGTAGTATTACAAAATTCTAACCAAGTGTATGATCAGTAGGGAAACAGTTTTATTCAGGCGACACCTTTCTTCTATTTAGTTTCAGTTTACCCCCTAAAATGTTATTTTTATAGTAGCTCTTATGGGCAAAGAGTTTGAATGACAGCCTTTATGACTTGCTACAGGAGTCCTGAGGACAAGACCAAGCAATATTTTTGCTGTTGCTACATGCTGGCTTAGACCCCCTCTGTGTTGCCTCCTTGTAGACATAAACCTTACTGACTTTTAACAAGTTGCTCAACTTGTATGACATTTTACAGCATTGACAAATAGAGGAAAAAAAATGCCAGTTTTGGAGAAGTGACTGCATTCCTAGTCACTCATTCTTAGCAAACAGAGGCAGAGGAGTACAGCATGAAGCGTTGTTTGAGGGAGGACACTAGGCCTAAGCTAGTGTGACACCCTTAGCCTTTAATGAACGGTACAACGCTCTGAGTACTGTGAGCTCCCACTCAGCTTAGAGGGGACTGCCTCTGAACTGGTGCTGAACCAAAACAGACAAGCATGCATCAGCTCGGGCCTCCACTGGCCTGCTACACATTTAATGCCCCTGTCGTCAGGAATAATCCTCTCTGCCTCACGTCACCGCCAGCAGCAGCACAGCATGGTGCCCACATGCAATATGCCGCCACTCAGGTCAGAGCGTGAGCACCAGTGAAAAACACTTAGTGGACTTGCTGGGTAGCAGGTGTAGCAAGCAAGGAAGTGCTCATCAAAAAGCACAACAAATGGAATTAAAGGTGAGATTTGATAAACTTGAAAGACTGTCAGAAAAACTGTAAGATAGGTGCTATAATGACAAGTCCAATTGGATGTAACACAGTGTTATTCTCCACTCCTTATCTCTGACTAAAACATAATTTGTATTAACCCCCTCTGTGCCACTTTGTTGTTATCTTGGATCCCACTGTTTTGATTTTTCTCAACAATACAATCTCGTGAATGCAGTTACAGCAGGGAAATGAATACACTTTTTAATCGTTCATCTGTTCTTTGAAAACAGTAATGACTTCTCTCTTTCTATTGTTTTCTTTAAAAAATATTTCAACTTAAAATAAGAAATGGGACCAGATGAATTCTCGGTGTGTGTTATAGAGATATTTTCCAAAGGAAGGGTCATTCTTGAATCTTATTATATTCCCTCATTTTTAGCTCACCATCTCTAGTCATGAGAATTGGCCCTATAGTTTGCTCTTTTCAGTTCAGTAATACTTTTTACCTCTAATGTGAGGTGTGTGTAACCAAAGCATGGCCTCTCATTTCTTTATTCTGTGTGTGTGTATGTTTTAGCTTCACTGACTTCACTGTCCAGTCCTTAAAACGCAAAATGCCCAGTGCTGCTTTTTAAAATGTACATTGTTTGGGTCGTGATTTTCTGGTTTGCTTTCATTTTTCTTTTGCCCATGTTTCCTCCAACTGCGAATGTGAGCAAGTTGTCGTGTGAATTCCTGCGTTTAGTTATCACAAGACTTTGGCTTGAAACTTCTGGTGCAAAAGCATCCCCATTGGAATATCTTGACCTCATTAAAACACTGGATGGATAAAAGCTTTCTCCTATGGATTAGGAGGACGCTTATTAGAGAGATCAGGCTACCCTGGTCAACTTTCCACCTATTTGACTATTCAGTACAAGTTCTGGTGCATGTCTATCATTACAGCCAATCCTATAGTGTCACTAGTTTAGTTTTAATGGACATCAGTACTCACTCAGAGAATTTGCCCAATCAGATGCAAGGTCATGCCTGATTAAATGTTTATCCTAATTTGAGCTTCACAGCTTTCTCTGTGGAGAGTAATTAAAATGACTTCCACCAATTGCAAATGTTTACAGAAATGTTCGTTAACTCCTCTAGGGCAATCAGGGGAAATTAAAGGTCACGTTTGTCCATCTATGTGAGCATTTATTTGTTATTTCTTTTTCTGTGCGCCGTAATGTTTTCAGTGATCTTTCTAAAGTAACAGGTATTGAGAAGTGATGATGAATAGAGTAAACGAAGAGATGCCTGTTATCAAGGTTCAGATTTTCAGCTCTTCAATTGAGTTGTCATTTAGATGGAACAGTTTTATCACAGTTTCTCTGCTACACCTGTGCAGAATGATAGCTTTTTGTGTTTTTTATTGGAAACACAGGCTAATTCATGTCTCTGTTGAGTAACGTGAAACTTTGCTGTTGCCACTCAATTCCCACTTACTAAATGTAATTGTCGTGCATTTTCAGTTCACATTTGGGCGGTGAAAGTAGAAGACAGTCAGATATGAAGTTGGTTGAGTTTCTTTGGATGGCTGACTTGATAGTAACTTCCTGTGAGCCTGATAGCTTTACTGATTGCTAGTGTTGTAGCTTACTGTGAAGTGTCAATTGCAAGGCTACGGTGTAGTGAGGCAGTTGTAATAGGAACCCACCAGTCAGGTCATTCTGGGGGTCTTGCATGCTACAAGGACCCTTTGCTTTTTCTTCTGGATGTGCACATCAAGGCAGGGGTCCTCAGTATCCTCTGAAGACAGGGATATCCACTCAAAATTGCATGACCTCTATTGTAGCAGATACAGGTCACTCCACCTCCTGTGGGAAGCCTCTAAATTGAACCCAGCTTGTGTCTTCGATTTCCTTCCAGCTCTCTCTTCCTCTGGTTTCCCTGCTTTCCTCTTATCTCCTGTCTCTTTCCTTTTTCCCTCATGTGATCACTGAGCTGCAAAGCTATTCAGGTAGAGACGGAAAGATTTCTACCTTTCTGTCTGAATTGCTGGGTCAGGATTTTTCTGCGCGGAACCATTTTGTAATAGAGTTTAACTTTATTTACTAGATAAAGGAAAATGAGTTCTGCATTTGATGTGTGTGTCTATGCTTCAATAAACTGTTATATTGTTCCTATACAGTAGATGTTCATATGAGTGAATAACTCTCTTCTGGCAGCTATGAATGGAATTGAATGACAGTAGCTGTATTACCAAAATTACTACCAGGATCCACTCTGAAATCTAGGTATCTTCTTTGAAGTTTTATCTGTATATTTGCAATTATTGTTGTAACAGTACAACAAATTATTCTAGTAGAATGATATATCTGAGCTTATCTCCAGGTGAAGAAGTTGGCCATAACAAAACATTGTTTGAGTTTAATACGGTGGTTCATGTGTGCCTGTTTTACGAATTTAAATACACCATCTCTCAGCCTGCATCTGCTTAACTAACTTTGTTCATTCTTCAAATGAATTCTTTACATTACTCAGAAAAAAAATCTGCTTGTCGAAGACACAAGTGAAATCATTATTCTCTTATCTCAAGCAGGAATACAAAATATAAAATTAATGGCAAGCAACCTTTAACCATTTAAATAGGCAGGGAATCACTGGAAAGGGTCCAAAATAAAGACAAAAAGAAAGTCTGGAGTAAAATATGCGGCTCGCAGGGGAGGCACATCAGAGAAAATATATAATAGAAGGCAAATTTAGTACCACATCAGCAAGAGTAGGCAAAAAAGATACATGGAAAGAGATTGCAAACAAAATTAATGCCAGCTTTACTCTTGTCGTTTGTGCCCCTGTGGAATATAAAAAAAGTGGTTTAACATCCTGTCAGAAGCGTGTCAGGAGATTGCAGCTTACAAGAAAGCAGCTGCTGCAACTGGTAAGCTATAAAATTACTCTATTCTGAATTATGCATATTACTTCAGATAACGTATTGTTCGTGACCAGTGCTATATTGTTCAGCGAGAGCGCTTAATGCTTTGGGACCACTGCTTGTACAATCAAGTTTTTCAAGCTGACATTATATCTTTTAAAACGATGTGGGAGAACAGGTTACAGATGATGTTTAAGCTGTTGAGGAGCTCAGGTAAAGTAGACTGCGTAGGAAAGAAAACTTTACTCTGACTAGAAAGAGCTGGAAATATAATGAACATTAGCCATCAGTATTAGACAGTAGATGGATGAGAGTATAGTGGCAATATGTGTGTGTTTCCTCTACACTGGATGACGACTGAGTTACTTTTATTTCATATCTAAATGTCAAAACCTTTTCCATTTACAGGTAACCTGCTAATTGTTTAGACTGACTAAATCCCTATCCACTTGGTGTCATCCTCTCATAAAACCCTAATGGGAGACATACATTTTCACATTTGTTTTTATAATAATAGGTGATAATTGACTCCTTTTAACACTGCTCCATTTTCTGTACTAGACATGTAGTCACACTTGGTTTTAGTGCTGTCAGCAACAGGAGAGGGCCGTTTTGCTTCAAAAGAGCCTTTCACTATGACAACAAAGGTGGCACCTATTAGTCCAGCATGTGTTTGTAAGAGTGTCTGTAAATATTGACATAGCACATTTTAATTAGCAGAGACGTGCAAAAAAAAAAACCTGGCATTAAAAACTTTTTTTTTGTTTGTGTTCCTTGCAAGATCTACTGCTTTTTCTCTCCTTATTCAGCATAAGGACATGTTAATTCTATAGCGGTATACAAT
>JAPTYQ010000028.1:10242305-10312364 GCA_029814465.1 Ostorhinchus cyanosoma | reverse complement strand
AATTACTAGAAATTTCAGGCGACCCCATTTGAATTCCTCCCCAAGGTTGAAAAGCACTGACCTAGATGTTTACAATACAGATTATTGCATTGTTTTTATCTATAGAATTATAAGAGCCTCTGTTCACATAAGACTTTTCATAAGTTCATTGTTTTCTCTTCATCAAAGTTCATTTTATCATGTGGCAGGGTTCAGATGTGCTTTTGATCAGATGTCCTTGAGCCCTCGGTTCATCTGGGCAGCATGTGAAGTCTCTTTTCTCTTCAAGATGTTTACACATCAATAAGACTGGCTGAATTTGAAACATCAAGTTGACAAGGACATAATGATCCATCCCTCAGGTCCCAGATCAGGACTGAGTGAGTTCTTAAAACATAAGATAGGATAGAAAGGGTAAAGTTGCAGAGTTGCTCTCAGATGGTTTGTCTTTAACATTGTTTGAAGTGATAGGCCCTTTATTGTGTTACTTTTCAATGATATTCTGTTATTTCTTTTTTTTCCAATTTATATGTAGACCAGAAATGACAGAAATCACCTTGTACTCTTCTTCCGTTTTGGCTTCAGTCACCTGAATTTCCAGAAGTTGGCTTCACTGCAGGAGTTTCTCCAAATCCTGCCGTGATATGATTTTTACAATAAGTTCATATCCAATAAAAGTTTTTGCTGTGAAAAATGAATTATACTAAACTTTGAAGAAAGTGGACACTGAAATGATGACTGACAGCAGAGTGAGGTGCTTATTTTCTTGCTTAGCTTTCTGCTTTGGTTACATTGTGGACTTTTCTATCCTCCATGAGTGATCTGTGCAGCTTTTTAAAAAAAAATATCTCTGGCAGACTTAGTTTATGGAATTAATTATGAGCTACTCAGTGACAGGTACTACAAACTGGAGACACAGTGGTGTACGGATTCTGCTGCTCTTCCCCACTGTATACCAAATGCAAGATAAGAAAGAATGAAACTGGATGAAAGAGAAATAAAAACCTTTTGAGTAATTTTAACAATTTATTATGTTAAAAATTACAGCATAATTTTTGTGTTAAATATTTTTGTGCAGTATTTCTAGATATGCAGCTTATTTAATCCTCTGTATTTCATAGCTTGTAAAGCACTGAACCTTAAACATATTGGAATGAATGTACAGTGCAGATAGGAAATGTGTCTGACACAGCACTCTGACTTTGGACTTTAGTACCTTCTCTGACCAATTGAAGCAATTGAGTTTGAGCCATCTTCATCTTTTTATCATTATTCCTTATGGTGCGAGTTTGTCTTAGCAAAACTGAAAGTGCTGCCTTTCAGTGGATCGAATAGTTGTTATAAGTAAGCATGGGGGATGGCTGTTTGGGTGTTTGGTGAAAGACTCAGCATTTGCTCTCCAGTTTTGGCCTAAAAGGTTGAGGTGTCAACACGATGTATTTCCAGAGTCCCTGCTCTTTCCTCTTCCCTCAATACTCGTAGTCTGTCCTTTAGCAGAACCTTGAAGCACTATTGAAATTCTGCACTGCCTTTTGAAATCTCTGTTGATGAGGCAACATGGACCCACAGTGGCTCCGTTGCTCTCCCACTGCAGGATATTTTTCAAAGTCATGTGTTTATATACCATAGTACAAAGGAGTCAAAGTGCTTTGACAGTATCTAACAATGAAAATGCTCCTCTGGTCTGGAGGCATGAATGCATCAGCTTAGCTATGTTATCCCCTGATACATGTTCACATCCTCAGTAGGACAGGCCAGTAACTGTCTTTGCATTATGTGCTGGGACTCTAGGGTTATATTATTGTAGAATAAATTAGAGCTAATGATGTGTGACGCTCTAAAACAAAACATTGCAAATGCAAATTTAAAACTGTAACGTAAGCTGGAATATATATGACAAGCCCTGAGTTTTAATAGACTTATCTTAATAGAAACATGGCAAAATATAGAAGAAAAATACACACAATAGAGGCAATAATATTACGGTAATGTAAGTATGCACTGAATATCTGTGTATTAATTTGTCCAAAACGGGACTGATACACTTGAGAAATACCATACATGTAAGTGTATATAAGGATAGATTTGGCAAATGTAAAAACATTTCTGTGAATGATACCAAGCTGCATAAAATGAATTAAATATAGCATACAACATATAACATAAAATGTGGGAATATACAATATAAATATATTGTTAAAATGTGGCTATAAAGTGATTTTAAAGTGGAGGTGTATTCAGTCAGCAGTTTTCTGAAGGTAATTATATTCAAGTACGAAAACAACCCCTATAAGGTGGTAGGTTGAATGAATCCTTAGGATGTGGCAGTTCCGTATTCCATGCATCATTTCTGTATGTTACTGCTTTTAGGCAGTGTTTAGGTGTGATTCAGATTTACTTGCATCATTTTTTGCTTTTCTGATGCAGTTATATTCAAATTAGAGGATGGTTTCTTTGCTGGCTGACAGAGTGGTGATTGATGTTTATGTTTCTGTTTACTTGTGATGACTTTTGTGGCGCTTTATGCGTATCTCCTGACGGAAAAAATAATCTTCAAATGCAAATCAGATTTTGTTTTAAGTCTGCGTCTTTGCTGCTATCTTGAGAGATGATCATGCTTTACTATAAAGGCAGCCCAACACACATCTTCATTGAATGTCGGATGATAAAACATTAATCTATTCAAGCAGTGTTTTATTTCCATTTATTCTTGTCCACCCACACATTACAGCAATTAAAGAGAGAAAGCATCCTCCTGAGTATTTCTTGACCGAAAAACAATCTCAGTTTCTGTGATGTCCGATGATAAAGGGTTTTTTTGTGGACACAACTCTATTTCTGTGTCCAGTCACTCCTATGACCTTTAAGAGGACCGTCTCAGTATTGAGTTTCCAAGTATCGTGTGTAGTATGTGAATTGATCATAAGAGGAAGAGATGTATTCCAGTAAGACTTTTCACTCTGTGTGTGTGTTAAACTGGACCTCTATTGCCATTCATGTAATGTTGAGGTTAGGTCAATATTATGTTAGCACTGCCACTGCATTTTCCGGAGCCCATGAATAATGTAAAGGTTAGATATCCCTTCATATAAATACATCACATTATCACTCTGTATTCTTGGTCGATGTAAGACAGTTCCACATTTTCCTTTTATAGATTTGATTAAACATATTGCATGCTATCACCAAATGGTGGCATAAAGTTGTTGCCACAAGAGATAGACCCCTTTCAGTGGAGGGAGAGACCTTATTGTGACCTTGTTGGAGACAATCAATGGCCTTTATCTCCCCCAATGCATAATAAATCCTACCCAAGGGTTGGTCCACACATCCCTGTAATGTATTGACCTGCACTGCTAACATTTATCAACTGGACTTGCTGGCTAAATAATTTAGCTTTTGAGCTTAGACCATACTTAGTCAGTGGCGCCCAGACCAACTTTGGCATGCCAAGTTAGATTGATGCGCTCTACAAAAAATAACGAATAAGGAGAATACAGCTTTATTAGCCCTATCAGGCGGAGTCTAGCTATTTGAGTTTATTTGCTACACATGCAGAGATAAACACACTCCAAAAAATATGAATAAGCATGAACATACTAGCTATATTTTATTGGAAAGGTCAAATTTCAAGGTTAGCCACAGTTCACATTTCAACTTTGCCATACAGGAGTCACAGCCACTGTTAACACCTGTGCAGCTACAGCCTTGAAATCTCTAACCAGGCTGTACCCAGAATCAAACATTTGATCTGTTGACTTTTGATTGGCCTTTCTTATCTCAAAACCAAACTTCTACCTCATAGACAGACACGATATATCCCTCTCTGCTTGGAGATAAGGGAACCTGCCTCTTCCGACGGCGGTTTCTCCAATATTAGACTGATTTTCTAAACTGTGCATTTATGTTTGTCCTGCTCAGTTCTTTATCCTTGTATTGCCACAGGCCCTACAGACATAGCCTCTTGAATCAACACAAGAGCTTAAACCACTGTTGTCGGCAGAGGAAAATTGCTCTCATTTACAAAAGCAAATTATAGATTTTTTTGGGAAAGAATTTCTCTGACAGGTTTAAAACCCAAAAGCACGCCTTTGTTCTCATATCAGAGTAAGTGAATTAAAAAAATGTTATTCTCTTGTCTGACATATTTAGAAATGGTGCATTTGTATTGATGTTGTGAGTTGCCCTAAAGTACTGTCATTAGACATGTCTTCAACTAAGGAAGAAAGAGCATCACATTCTTCAACAATGATAAATCAAAACTTTGAGACAGAAGTAAAAGAACTTGCAACTTGAAATTTATTTTTTCCTGTTCACACTCTTCACATTTGCTCAGTCTCAGCTCCTTCCTCTCGGATATTTGCACTGTGTATTAATAAGAAATTGATGTTGCTGATGACTTTTAGTAAAGCAACACTAGATTACCATACTCAGCATGAATATTAAACAAGAGAAAGGGACGTGCCCAGGCTCCAGCTGAACCTTGATCCAAAATCTCCAACCGACCAAATCACACTCCCCAAGATGAAAGGGGAAATTGTTCTGATAGGCTGATCAAAGCGGTGTATCACTGTACTATAAAGGAACACCTGCAAACCTAATGGAGAATTCTGGTGGAGCAGTAAGGGCACTGGGCAATACATAATGTATTTGTACATAATGTTTATGTAAACATCTGCTCGGGGCTGTTCTAATTTATTTATTTGATGTATTTTGCTCTCCCTGCTGGTGGCTTATGATGTGCTGATCTTAATGGCCAAATCCACGGTTGTAAAGTCTGGTTTCCTGGTGTCCTTGACTTTAGCAACAAACGCTTGTTAGATTAAAAATACTGTGTAAATAAATGACTGGGAGCTCAGATGCCATCCACACTGAAACAATTCTTTTAAAATAGTTTCAGTTTTGCAAAGAAACCCTATCATTTGCACTTATTTGTTAATTCGTCATAGATGTTTGAGTGATGTCTGTGTAAGTTCTCATTTGCCCAGGTCATTGTTCTTCTTGGTAGTTCTTCTCGGTTTAACTGCACTGGTTTAGCTCTTTTGAAAAGATGTTTGAGCGATGTATATGTTCATAGTGAAATTACTTTTTTTGTGGAAGCTGTTAAAGAATACAAGAGAGTCAAATTCTTTACCATATTGAAACTTAAAGAAATGTGAAATAATCTGACATATATCTGAAGGTCTATATTTACTGAGGCTCCCGCCTTGGTCTTGTATTGTGAATTGCAGCCTTTCCTAATTTTTCTCTCTGTCCGCATCCTTTCTGTTGTCCTGTTTCCCAAGATTGCATTACTATGTATAAGCCAATAATCACAAGTATGCTGATGGAAGCTTAAGATATCAGACTGTGGCAAAAGGTAATGTCAGCACAAGATTGAAAAAAAAAAGAAGACAGAAAACTGTGACATTTCAATACAGATCATCTTTGTGGTGTGCAATAAGGCATCAAAGAGAGGATGTATATTGTCACTGCATAATGAACTACATTGTGCTCCTTCTAGTGAACCCCCAAACCTGTTAGCACAACATGCTATCTGCTGCTAGTGTGCTGACATGATGGCTTTTCCAGTGAGTGAGCAGGCCTGCCAATAGTGTCTGGGCTGGAATGAGCTCATGGTGTAGAAAGCAGAGGAGTGTGAGGCTCTATGCCGCTTTATAAATACCCCTGTCACGCTTATATCAAATCAGCCCTGCACAATAAAGGGCTGGCATCCGTGTTCGGGCTGTTTTTTCACAGACATCTTCAGAGGTCCAGGGGGTCTGGAAAGGTCAGCGTTATGCTCAATAGCACATTCATATGAATAGGATTGTGCATTGATGTTTATCGTGATGGGTGTCGCAGATAAAACGTATAATTAGAATTAATTATCCGCTGGGTTATGGGACAAGGCTGTGCAATCACCGCATCTAACCACTGCTACATTTATCTTACTCCACATGGCTGTGTGTATGCAGAATGAATGAATGATTTAGACATTAGCCAAACAAGCATTATTAGCATATATTGGATTTAACATGCCTTAACTGAAACCATTTTTCTGTTTCTCTCCTTCAGACAGATAGTATGGCGCTGTTTGACAATTCAAACTGATATGACAGCCTGCACAAGAGGTTTAGATGTTTTGATTTTTAAAAATTATTATTTCCTTTGAATGGCTGTTTTGAGTCGTACTCCTTCCCATAGGTCTTGGTATTAGCAGTGATTATGTTTACATGCACAAAATGTTATGTTTTTTTCCCCTACTTCTGAAAAGACAATATTCGTAATAAGCTGTTTACATGGCTAATGAACATGAATATTCCACTAATATTTCTGTTAAATGCAGCTGTGCCTACTCTATTAAACCAGTGTTTTTTCCTGCTTGTACCACAAATTCCCCTGTATGAAAATAAGGGTATTTTTCAATATTTGCTTATATCCATAAACCCGTTGATATCTACAGTCATAAGGTTTAACAGTGGGTGAGCCTCTGCTTCTGACCAGAAGTGTTGATTTTTCTGTGGAGCATCCATCCATCCTAGTGAGGAACTTTGTCCTTACTCCAGCTGATCATGTCTTGCCACCTGCAGTAAAATGCACAAATTATTCATTCATTCATTTTCTGAATGTACTATAAACATGTCCAAGGATTGGTCATAAAACTGGAATAATATCGGCATATCCCACGTGTCCTAATCAGAAAATGCTCCATTTGGAAAAAGGCCTAAAATCACAAAATTGCAACAAATTGCAGTGTTTACATGACACCTGTCAAATTCAGAATATTGCTGCATTCAGAATAAGAGCGGAATGATAGTGTAAACATAGCCATTGTTATGTTCTGATTAGTTTCGTAGTTGCTTGAAGAAGCTTTACCTCCTGAGAGGCTCCAGTATTGGGGAACCCCTGATTTAAAAGGCAAACATACCTGCCTGATGCCAGCGCTGCCTGGGCCGATGATGATGAAGTTTCCAGGGAGGGGATGATAATCCTGACACTGCATCCTCCTAAGTCAGTGAGCCATGCAGTATAGATATGGATGTGTCGCTGGCAGATTGGGAGGTAGATTTCCCATCTACACCTCCTGTGGTGGCTGGTGCCTCGGGGGAACCGCTATGTAAATAATGAATGCCTGTGGGTGTGAAACATGCCCAGATAACCTTCAAGACAGGCGCGGATCAGTGCCTTCACATTAGCTGATAGGATTAAGGTTAAAATCTACAGAAACCTCTCCATAACAAAACACAGATCTAGCTTCAGCGAATAGCAGGTTACATGGGTACATAGTGTTCAGCTGATAAGGACAGGAAGAGGTAATCATGGGAGTCTGGTAATAGTTCAACAATCTGATGATAGAAATGACAGTGCCTTTTATTCAGCTAAAAACCAAAATGAACAGCTATATCACTTCACTGAGCTAAGTTTATGCTTCAGTTGTTTGATAAAATGTAAAAAGCTAAGTCGATAATTCACAAAATACAAGTAGAAGCAGAATGACCTGTTTATTCAGATGATTGTTTCTGTCAAACAACAATCAAACAGCTTTGAAAAGATATGAAATAAAGATGCGGCATCAGTATTCGTTTATAGCAAACAAATGTTTGTGAGATTATCATGTTTCTAAGCTCTGTAGAGAAATTCATTGAGCATATGTTGGCATCCATAAGAGAGGAAAATGCTAGGGAACCAAACTACTTCTCTCTGTAGTCCCATCTGTCTGAGGGGGACTTTGTGCACCCAACAGCGGCCTGCGAGTTTCTCTTTTTCACAAGTAACCCCTTGCTGTGCAGGAAAAGATGTCCCTTAGTTCTCTCATCTTCGCCAAGATGGATGTCCTGTTAACAATCTCTTCAGGTACAGCAAAGTCATAGGTTTGGAGGATTTAGAAAACAGAAATGAAAGAAAAGTGGATGTATACATCTGAGAGAATATAATCCACAGTGAATGTCCCTCTAGTTTTGATAAGGCAGTCACGCTCAGCTCTGATGAATGATTTAAAGTTGCTAGATGGAAATTGGTGTCCTTGCGTCTTGCTGTTTGGCTCTGTAAGAGAATTACACCTGAAGTAATAACTCATTAAAACTGGAATAATTAGCATAAACAGCTGTAATACAATGACCCCTATTCATCAATGATATTGGGACCTGCATGTTTTATAATGTGTATCTATTTGTCTCTCTTGCTATTTGTCCGTATGTCTGTGTAGTTCAGCACTAGTAAGTACTATACTTTTCACAAGAGAGTACATTGCATTGCATGTGGAAATAGACTGGCACTGCCTGAAGTTCAGGAGCTGACAATGTCCATCTGTCTTTGATTCTTATCCCCCAGCTGCATGTTTATGGTCTAAGCTGGAATGAGGAAATAGAGGGTGCGTGAAAAAAGAGAGCGCAAGAGAGAAATGAGGGGTTTGGGCATCATTGTTAAGCTGAGCTCCAGGCTGGTCCTGAAGGACAGTTAAACTTGCAGTCCAAACTACGCTCAGTGAGGGGGTGGATGTTAATCCCCCATCCCCAGGCAGGTGTATCACAAAGGCTAAACATATACATAGGAAGTCTGACCAGGGGAGAAAGTTGGGATAATTGAAGTCTGCTAAGAAATGAACATGTGCACCCTTAGGGTGAGTCAGTTTACTTTGTGGTATTACTTCTTAATGTTATCAAGGTAAAAGAGATGGAGGTTTCATTGCCCAACCTTTTTAACATTGTTTATTGCTACCCAGCTTGGGAATTTAAGAGAATGCACGGACTAGGTCTGCTGCCTGTTTTGTACTTTTGCAAATCTGTTTCAGTCATGAATGAGTGGTAGCTGTGGTTCATGCCACAGGCACAACCTGTTATCTACTAAATCAAAATAAATTTTCAGTTTAATATTTGTCAAAGCCCCTTGATCAACATGATTGACTTCAATGTCTGTTGATAAAAATGCTTGGCAACAAAGCAAGCCTCCGCTGACCCAGGAAGAGCGAGGATGGGTGATCATTTTCTGTTCCACTAGCCTTAATCATTCATGACACCGCCCGTTGTCTCTACAAGGTGTCTTTGTCTTTGACTGTCCTGATTCCCCTCAGCGGCAAAACAGCCAAAGTCAAATTGAATCCAGAAAGGAGGATTTTAAACGGAAAGATAAGGGGGCAGATATGCCTTAATCATCATTTGCTCTTGATTAGAAAATCAATGGCCTTTGATGCCAGAGTGCATGTCTGCCTTTGGAGTTAAGAGTGTGACAATGACAATGTGGACTGGAAAATTGGCCTTTTAAACAGCTGCTATCTCTTTGTTGTTTGGAGCCCCCATTCTTTAATGCAGTGAAAAGTCTCCTCTATCACATAATGTCTGCCTGTCAAAGAAATTACTTTTTTCTCTCGCTCCTATGTGAAACTTTGTTAAAGAAATCCTTCGAAGCTTAGAAAGCACAGGGAATTTCTTAGTTTGTAAAGCTGACTTTCACAGTATTTTCTGATTTATGTAACAGATGAGAAATAAAGTTGTCACTCAGTACTCTGTGGCAGTTTTGAGATATGCCAAAGAGAAAAAATCTTTGATGCCTTCCCAGGTTTACCTGTCAAAAATGTTTAAAGGCTGCATGTCCCAAGTTATAGTAAGGATACACTGTTACAGTCTAAAAAAATCATCTTTGCACCTATGAACCACATAACATTTTTTGCTCTGTGTGGATATAAAAAATATACAGTACCTCAAGAGTTAACTCACTATTGCTGTATTTTGCAATACACCTCTTGGCATTTAAAGTAGCAAGGTTTTGCTTACTTACCTTTAAAGCCTTCTTGAAAATGAATATTTTTATTTCCAAAACAACTTGTAAAAGTTGAGCAAACATGCCACACTATGGAAAGAATATTATCCAAACCATACCTTAGCCTAGAGTGTATATGTTCATATCACATTTCCTGCTGCATAACAGGGGATTAAAAGCCTTGCCTTGTCTCTCCTCATTAATATTCTGTTGATGATGATTTTTAAACTGAGCTTAGCAGGCATCTTTCTTTCACTCTCTTGTCCTCTCTGGTCTTTGCTTTTTTGCCATGCTGTTGTACTTGCTGTGTTTTTACCAGCTGTGCATATCGATCCGGCTTTATCACCACCGGCTCCTCTTGCAATAAGCCTGCAGGAATATGGATGAGATCTGGTTGGCAAGGATGTACTGCTGATTAATATGCTCTGCGTGAGAATATGATGAAAATTCACATTTATATGTCTTATATGAACACTGATCTCTCTGTGTGGAGAACATCCATAATGGTAAATGAGGGATGTTCTGTAGGAGGGTGATAAAGAGGCCGTTTGTGGGAATTTTGATATGCATGCATTTACTAGTGGTTTGTCCTTGCACCTCACGTTCACCATGAGTGTACATAATATATTGATTGCAATTCAAATACAGGACTGACAGCTTCTAATCAGCGTAAAAGTATTAGCTGTTGCTATCTGCAAATGGAAATGTCAGAATTCAGTCTCTGATCCATTCTGCAATAACCAACATGCACATCTCCTGAAGATTACCTGGTTGACTTCATTTGGTGATTACACACTGGTAAAGAAGATAAATTGACTATATGGTATTGTGTGGTTTCAGTACGTACCATTCACAAGACCTCATATTTGAAATACAATAATTCAAACCTCACCAATTATTGTGAATATGTTTTTACATGAGACATTGGCCTAGTACCACTAAGACATGGGTTTCAATGCTGCACATTTACACATTTAGCATTATTTGGAGAACCAAGTGCTTCACGCCCTTGATTATTTACGTTTTGCTGAACTAGCGACTCCAACTGTTTTGCTCAGGGCTCCTGTAGAAAGTGAGTTGGGGGACAAATTGAACCACCACGCATGTCCAGCCTCCCGTGGTAAATCTCCCCTCTGCCGGATGAAAAAAGTGGCTAGTGTGACTCCCTGTGTATTCCTTTGTGTCCAAATCTTCCAATGTCAGTGGTGCAATACAAAGGAAACTGGCCAATCATGCAAAAAAGATAAAGAAAACAACACCATTAATTCATCTCAGCACCAACTGGTAGAAAATTAAGTGCCTCACCTTTGAAGGCTTTGCATAATTGCTTATCACTAATCAACGTTTAATAAATGAAAGATCTCAAAGCAAACATTAATACACCTTCACCACAAATTCTTTTTCAAGGAGATGTCAGTGAATATGTTTTCTGCACATATTTGTCTGAGCTGTGAAGGTAATGCTTTAGCAGTTTTGCCCTTGACTTGCTTCAGTTGGTTTTGTACTGAATAAAAGCATCATTTTAAGAGAATTACGTAGCCATAACAACCATCTCAGGCACAGTGTATTGTGTCAGCTGCAGTTGTTGAAAGTGAAGTAGTGGCTTATTCCCTCCAGGGAATAGCCACATCAATCAGACAGTAGTGATGTGTCTTTCATTTTTACCTCTAATAGTGCTGTTTCCTGTTGTACCTTCTAGATCAGATTAGTGATTGAACACTAAACAACAGTGGACCACCTCTGTGTAAACCTCTCAAGTACCTACGTAGACACATGGAACGAATGAAGAAAAATACTTACAGTGTTCAACAAAAATGTCATGTTCATCTTGTGAGCATCTTGGGACACTTTGTTGTCCTATGTTCTTGCTGATAGATTTTTACGTACATTGTTCTTTGTATTTGATGAAAGACTATTGTGAGAACGGCAGTTGCTGAAGCATGTAACTAATTAGCTGCCAATGATTATTAAGCTTCAATGGAATTTTACAATTGCTTTTCAATGCTTTGAATAGTAACATTGTCACTCTGAATGTAATTTGTTGCATTTATGACATATGTATTCATAAGGCATATTCTTAGTGAGGGATAGCATGTAGTCAAGTTTCCACCCATTTCTTGTTTTCCTAGAAAACACCTTGTGGCTGTCTATTCTAATCCATGCAGCACACTGAGCTCACAGTGTGGCAGTGTGCTCCACAGTGGAAACCCTGCTGTGTGAAGGTAATGATTGCAGGTGTGTATGGAAACCACTTGTTGGCACAACATGACGCAAGTTGCAGCTCAAAAACAAACATTATGTGTTATTATTACGTTTTTATACTGAATGAAGAGTCTGTCACAGCTCCTGGAGTTTTATTCTTTTTGATTCCCACCTGATGTTTTGCCTTGCTGCCATACTGTAAACCCTGTCTTATTACCTCTACCAAGGAGGTTATATGTTACTGCTGTTTATTTTTTATTTATTTGTGTATTAGCATACACAATTTGTTGATGTGCAAGTTCCTGGAATCAGTGACTATGGATTTAAATGTTGGCTGTTCCAGAACCAGGCTCAGAATGCACCAAATTCTTAAAAGTTAACAGCTGTTAACATGAAACACAAAAATGATCGTAGTTAAAACTGGATGGAATTATCACATACTTATATATAGCATCAAGATTAAGTGCCATAAAAATGTCACTAAATTTCGACACAGATTTTACCCAAGGTGTCTTTGAACAAAAGCTGGGCAATCTTATCTTAGATTGTGTCTGATCTTCACTGATCACTGTTCAGACTTTCCTTTTCAGTTGCCATTCATTTTAAATTGCCCATGTGTCACTGTAATTATGTTGTTTTACAGATAGTATTTCATCCTGTACATTCCACTTCAGCTGTCTGCACTGATGTTGCTAGGCTAACATGTTTATTTAAGTCTGTGTATATTGATTTTATAGTATTTTTGCACCACCGTTTCTTTTTAGCCTGTGCTAACGTAAAGAGTTTGTTTAACATGTTTTGCCACTGCTGAAGAAATAATGACAGATGAAATGACAACTTCAGAGAGTGAAGAATTACCGTAAGTCTTAGTCTGGTCTAGCTTTTGATGCGCAGTGAGTCTGATTTACACAGATGCTTTAGAGTTATGTTAGAAAACATTTATATTTTCTGCATAAAAGCATTTTTGGTTCATTATAAATCTCCGGTGGGACAAATTAGGCCGCCACAGTCTGCGTAATTAATGAGAAACACTGCAGCATCACAGATGTATGTATAGTATAGTTCGATTGCATTATTATGGATTATCAAAATACTGCAATAATGTCAGTCCAAAATAATGCAAAAATGCAGTTTCTACAACAACAAAACACCATCACAAACAACCTGAGCCTCCAGAAACCAGAGAAAACCTTCTTGAAGTTAAGTTTTGACTCACCTGTATTTCATAAGAAGTGAGTTTTAAAGAATGCAAAAAATAATCTTGAGGACATTTGTATAAATCTCCGTATTCAGGATCAATAGGTGCAACTGTTCAGTGTTTGTGTTAGGGTTCCTTACAGGCACTAGGATGCCTTTGCTGTGGTTTGTCTTCTTAGTGCTGTAAATGCAAGGCTAGGAATGGTATATCTCTATGGGGGCTTTACATTCCTTTGCAGAAGTGTGCTGTCTCTGATTCCTGTCTAGTTAATTCCAGACTATAAAATAACACATGTAGGGAAAAATATTTAATCTGTGTTTTACTAAATGACTTAAAAAATGTACACAGTAGAGTCTATATTAAATTGTGTTATGGTGACCTGCTGGGCAACAAAGTTACACCAGATGGTTTGGGTTACAGAGAGAAGTAACAAATGCTTCCATGCTGAATTGAGTAGTTCAAACAACAGAGTTTTTGCATCCTATGCTGTATGTGTTTGTGAACCGTGTTTAAAATGAGAACTCCTGTGACCAGTGATAAGACCGTTATGGTCATGACAAGGCCTTGTCTAGCTCTGCCATGATGCTTCTATTGCACCTAGTGCCTGTTTGCTCCAAGGGCCAAAAACAATATGCTGTAAATTGCGCTACAGCCTCTTCAGGTTGATGTGCTGCCTGAGAACGTGATGTGATTGGGTATCGATTCACACCACAATGCTAAAATTGCCTGCCTCATGGCCCTAGACACCAATAGTGACAGCTTCAGTACAGCACAGGAGGAGTGCCACGGCATGGTCTTCTGTCTGGGAAAGGATACCTTCCCTTTTGATCTTCAACCTCTCCTCCTCCTTGGAAGGAAAGGGAGGAAAGGATTAGAGATTATAAGGACACAGCCCCCCTACTGCACAGCATTAACCTATCACAGCTATGTAGCCTACAGCAATCTAACAAGTCGGGCTGCCCATCTTGTTGGCATTTTGCAGTCGCATTACAAAAAAGGAAAAGAAACATGTAAACATCTTCTTTTCATTAAAACGCCAGTGATATTTGCACATGGACAGTTTTTAATCTGTTGAAGTTTTAACATGTGCGACACCAAACATAGATAGGCTTGCTTTTTGCTGGCATTTCATTTGAAAGTAGTGGTGACACAGCAGTGTCAATCTGCATTCAGTATGATTAAAACATGCCCTGGATCCTGTTAGAAGATGAATAATGCAAGAGAAATTGCTTGTGTAATGAATAAATGGCAAATAATCCCACCACAATTAACTATCCTACATACAGTATGCAAACCCGTCTTACTCCATCTACTAAGAGAAGATGTCCAGCTGAACTAAACTCAAAGTAACCTTGTACTCATACATAAGTATGTTGCACATTTCGTAGGTTATGCCATGCTTTTCTAATGAGGCAGAATTTTTTATTGGTAAACAAACCAACCTTGAAAACATTATATATCATTAAAATCACCAAAAGTACAAAATGTTAAATCCTAAAACTGTAATGAATTGAATCCTAAATTGGAAGTAAGTCTATAAATCTCTGGAAACATTTTATCCCTTTTGAATTTTGATTTTGGCTGATGCATGTTCTTTTTTTCCTGAATGTGCTCAAAGTTAGTAATTGAGTTGCCAGCCGTGAGCCATGATCCTACTTCCAGCATCGATAATGACCTTCCTATCTTGGATACTGATTTTACGTGGTTGACAACCACCAATAACAGAGTATTTACAGAAATATTTTTGTGCAGTATTCTGCTTAGAGCATAGATATTCATGTTTCATGTCTCATTTCAGATAGAGGATGGATTGTGTGGCTTGAGTTTCACTTACAGTTATATGTCAAAGTAGAAACATACCTTAGGCTTCAACTCATAAAAAAATCTATAGAGGACATGGCATAGCTTTAACTAGCTGCGAGCTGTGTGGATGGACTCACAGATGAATATCTAACCTGAACATGATCATTAACTTTCCTCGATGAAGAGGATTGTTTTCAGTCCAAAAATAGCAACATTTTGAGAACCTTTCCAATCCATAAAAGATAGATAATTGACATGAAATCTATTTCATAGAAAAATAAATAAACGTTGCTTTTTTTTTTTCTATCCCCTCCTAACGGTCAAAATTGCTCACTGAATCTTTCCACATGCATCCTTTTCCCTGGCTCTGTAGGTGTTGATGTCCAAAGCTGAGGCAGTTTTCTTTACACACAGCAGAACAAAGCATGATTTAGGGAGGAGGGTGGGCAGCTGGAGTTGATATATGTGTGTTTTGCTTCATAGGTGAGAAGAATGATGAATGGATGAAGTCGACAGCCACTGTAATGGTACCCTTGTGTACCCTGGCAGGGGGAAAGGAGGAAGGGTGTACTTGGGAGAATAAAAGTCAGTCTCTTCAATCAGGACTACCTAAAAGAATTCTTGACAATATATCCTTGTTGTGCTTTCATGATAAGCCTTATGCTGGGAAATGGGGAAGCGAGGGGGTGGGTGGGTATGAGAACTGAAGAGGCGAGGTGTCAGGGGGGCGTCAAATGGGGCGTTAGTCAGGCATTTTTCTATTGAAGAACTAAAGAAATAAAATCTGTTTACCTGACCACAAGTACCTTAAATAAAGTAGGCCGGCATGACTTAAAGTCACAGAGGAGTTTGGTTTCTTTTCCAAAGCCACTGTTAATGATTGAACCTTTGAAGCATAGCACCATGGGTATTCTAAAATGTTGCATTTCTTCCCCGTTCACATGTTGCTTTGACATGGAGGCAACGCTCAGACTGCGGGTATATCTAAACATCCTCTGTTGTGTTTTTAAAAGACCATTTCCCTGTGATGTTGTGCCTGGCAGTGTGTATTCAAATGTGTACTGATCCCCTTGTGTGTGTATGTTTTTAAGCCTATTTGTCTGTCTATGTGTTTGCAGTTGTCCTGTCAGGTCGTTTGTTGCCGGAGCTATTAATTCCCTCCAGTCCCTTGCTCCTGTTGTGCACTCATTTGCGGATATACTTGGTCTGTCATTAGTCTATATGCCTACTCTGCATGTTGGAGAGAAATATTGACATTGTCAAAGCGCTGCTCATTGTTTCTGAGCATAAGCCGTGCTTTTACATATCAGGTGTCAAACGTAAAGGGTAAATTTATCAGCGTATTCACACCTTGGTGATGTGGCAATCGTAGTCCCCTTGGACACAGATTGGGAGAAGAGGCACTTAGAGGGAGAGAACGGAGTGAGGAGCGGGATGCTGGAGCTGACCCAGCCATTTTGATGCATATGTTGCACAGAAATATTGACCAGCTCTTTAGTCTGTGACTCCCTTAGGGCTGGGTAATTGTCTGTCTGTGTTTCTATTGTTTAAACTAACTGCATTTTGGCAGTCTTCCTCCTCAAATCAGCAACAGAAACCTCGGCAGAGCAATGGCAGAAGACAGCGGTATCCATGACGCTTCAAAAATCAATATCTGTTCTTTTATTGGTATTCAATGTAAAGAGCCACATTCGGTTGTGAAATTAATTGTTGAAATGATGCATACTCATAGCTTCTTTATTTTTTCTTATGTTGGAAGTGATTTTGATGTAGCTGCCTAATCAGCATTTTTAAAATATGAAAGCCAAAAATAATGTATTTATAGTCTCCACAAGCATTTAATTGGCTTCTATTTTTTGCCTCACAAAATCTTGTATATTAATCAGTTGCCCAATAATAATAAATCTGTAATAAATCTGACATTTAGAAAATTGGAATTTGGATGTGCTTGCTTTTTTTTTGTTTTTTTTTTAAACTAATGCCTATTTCTACAGTGACACATTTGAAAGCTGCTTAAAGTACAGTTTTGCCCATAGAGTTGGAATCATTTGATTTTAAGGCACATTCCTCTTTTTTTTATTCCTATTTATACACATCAGTTATCAATTTAGACCAGTGCAATGATTACATACTGAGTCCCAGTTACACTTTATCTATCAAGAATAAATCACATTGTCACTATCATTTCATGAGAAGAGGGGGAAAAAAATTCTTCCAGCTTTATAGACAATAGCGTACTTACGTGTTACAACACACTTTTTAGCATCCAGGCTTATATATGTTTTTGCCAAAATGTGAGTTGGTTCTCACTTGTCAATTGTGGTCACTTACACATAGATTGAGCTGAGGACAATGTTTGTCCTCTTGTCTTGGCACAGAGAACGCTCTTCTCTGTTTATGGACATTTTATTACGCTGCTGCCAGTGTTGCAGTTGAGGTGCTGATGATGCAATAAATGTTGCCAATTGACAGCTCCACTCTAAAAATCAACACGGCATCAATATATGTTCAGAAATACAGGCTCAACATCACCAAGCAAGCATATAATATATATAAAAAAATACCCCAAAATGTGTTATTTCTATGTCTTTGATCTAAACATAAATTGATCATAATGACAATTGGATAGATTCTATATAAAATATGGGCTATAATGTGGGTTCAGTTGCTTTTGATCATAGTTATTTTATCTGCAAACAAGGAAGATTATGTTATTGTGTAAAGATTTTAGAAAACAAAAGAAAGCTTTGGCCCAGAAGAGTGCCTAAATTTAGATGTTCTTAAGTTCTTCTATCCTCATGTGAGTGAGGATATTCAGACAGAAAAATAGTTATCACAAATACAAACCTTTATCCAAGTATATATTACAAAAACAAATCCCATTTTGTTATGCGGTGAAACACAAAATGAATTATATACACTATAGAGCAGATTATATTAATATGAGCAGGTACTTCTAGCAATAATAGTCGGAGTGATATATTTTGCACAACAATCAATCTCACAACAATCTAATTATAATCTAGATTTAACCGGAACTCTGCTGGGATCCGAGCAAGTCAGGCACAAGAGAGGCAGTGCAAATTCAGGGCTTTATTTAAACAAACTTTATTGTCCTGGGGAAACAAAATGCTTTACCGTAAGTTGTGTGTGAAATAATACAGTACTCTCCGACCTCCCACAATACTCAGATAGCCGCTGTTAACTGATGGGGTGAGCGGATGGACCGAAACTGTCTGAAAATAGACTGTATTGCACTGACATATGAGGAGAAAACATGTTTTGATACTGTTTTAAGATAGCGTAGACAATATCACATAGTCTCTGCATGCAGTAGAGCTGTTATCTAGAGCACTGAGCTGCGTACACTGCATGTATACCTTGAAATGTACATGTTTGCTGTTTCAGAAAAAAAAAATATTAGCATTAAAACCTGCTCTGAAAGTACATTTCCAATTTGTAAATGCAAAATATTGCAATGCTGATCTTTTGATGACTTGCATCTAATTTGGAATTAGCATATCCCAGTGAAGTGTACTGTAATTTGTCTTTGATGATTGGTTCGTCTGTAATAGATAGGGGATTGCCTGAGCTCCCCACTGCCCTGTCTCTCCCCCTCTCTCCCCTTCCCTCTGCTGGAAAGGCACATGGCATCTTTGAAATGTGCTTTGACCATCAGAGCAGTGAGAAAGCACTAATATTTTACTGACCTGAAATGAAAGGGATTAGGCTCGAAAAACCCTCTGCCAAAAGGGTATCTCGATTTACAGGTGATGTTTTGTTTGTTTCTTTTTTCTATCCTTTTAAAGTGGAGAGTTGGATATAATCAAAATACATATTCCAAAGGGTAAAGCTTTGGGCTTTGAAGCTTTTCGAATGTTTTGTTGGTAGAGGCGAGACGCTGGAGCAGTGTGCCTGCATTCCGAGCATCCGTGAATCCCTGTCATCAGCCTCCCTCTATCTCCTTTTCCTCTCACTTCTGCAAAGTCTGGCTTTTTACCTCAAAGCAGATACAAATGCTAGATAATGAATGAGTAGAAGACAGAGACTAGAGAAATAGGACCGCTTCCATTTCACAGCTTAGAGCCGCATAGATTGCTTTTGTTTTATTGTGGGTATATGTGGCACGAGAAGTTTGCAATTATTTGCACAATTAGTTGTAATTATGGTATAAGCATTTATCTTGTGCGCCCAAGAAGTTCCAATGCGCATTCTGCAGAGGAGAGTATGAGGAATTAATATAGATTGTTTTCTTTAGAAAGTGCTGCTTGTTTGGTGGATGGCAATTAGCAGTTAATACCTGTGAGATCTCCCGTCTGCTCAAACCCGTGCTGTTTTCAGTTCCACAATGATCAGACAATTAATGATGGGTGGAGAACACTGGCAGGACTATGGTTTATGCCAGCACTGTCACAGTGGTAGGCTATACCGTACAGCAGTTGTTGTTGTTTTCTGGATTGTTTCCCTGCCTTGGTGACACGTAGATTATGATGAGGTTACATTTGCTCTGCGTGCTTTGTCTTAGGTAGTGGAACTAATCACACACAGATGCAGAAGCCTTTGGAAGTGTCTCTCCAAGCCTTGGGCTTTTTTCCCCAATCTTTCATTGTGCGACAAAACAATCTGAAAATGCATTTATTTGAGAGTTTGCGCATGATCTTTTTGAAGTGCGAGATACTAATAAAGCTGAGGATTGTTTTGAAAGGTGCTTCCTCTCCTGTTTCAATTCCGATATGTTGCCTTAGGGTGTGATGTGCTGTGAGTGTTGTCTTACATCTGATATTGTTTGGATTTCATGCTTAGGCAGGGTTAAGGGTCTGGAAACATGTTTCTCATTTGTAAAACCAGTTATGTTGTGTTCTTTTACTGTACTATTTAACATCTGGCTCCTTAGATGCTCCTCAGTGGATTTTAAGGTTTAAATTTTAATAGGTGAAGAATACAGTTTCTTGCTTCAATTAAAAATGAGTCATCAGCCTGTTACACAGAAGATGAGATGATGGTGTTTTAGTGGGTTTTTTATTGGGCTCTACTGTAAAATGTCCAGTTCTGTGTTATTACATCTTCTGTATGCCAGTGTTTAACTGCACATGGACAATAATTTCCTTTCAAAATGTCAGCACCTGAAATGTCTTTGTGAGTCACACATTCCTGTACCTACACATGCAGACACGTCCATTTGCATTGCACTGATCATATGAAGGTGGTTGTGGGGAGAAACTGCAAATTTACATCCAATTTTGACAGAGAATAATACGCAGGAAACACCCCACCATGCTTATTTGAATATTTACAAAAATATTTTTTATTTGGTGTGTTTCGTATTTGCTTCCCAAAAACAATATCAAATAAATAAAAGAAGTGTTTTATGCATAACAATATGTGCAGACTTAAATAGATGAATACTTTCTGCTCTGACTGCACACCCATTTGTGTAGTTTTTCTTTATTTGGCAAAGACTAATGCCTTTGTTGTCTTCGTTGTGCCTCACAGACTGTTTTCTAGGCTTCTATAGGATTTTTTTTTCTTTGGTTGAACAAAAACAAATCAAACACACTTTTTGTCTTACTAGTGTCCATACTTTGTGTGAGCTCAGAATTTGGTTTGTGTGTAAGTATCAGAGTTGGGGTGGGCATGAAAGCATGAAACATCAAAGATGAGTGATGTGTTAGCATTGCCTTGGTGTCTTACTTAGTCTACCTAATTTTGCTGAGAGGTTTTGAAATGAGCGAACACTTAATTTATGTTCTGTGTGCTGTTATGGGATGATAAAAAGATGCCTTCTACTGTTTTAAAGGGCTAGAATAAGTGTGTCTGTGATTCACTAAACCCTGAAATAGCCCAGCACCACTTAAGGAAACTGAGCTTCCCCGGTTTGTGCACTGCTGTGAATCAGTGCTTACTACAGCATTGTGTCACATTAATATTTGAGTGCTACATATTGTCAAGAAGATGCAGGACTTAAACAGCACTTACACTAAAGTGTACTTACATCAACTCCTTGTTTATTTCTTCCAGAGACATCCATGCAGACGCCATAATGGTTTTCCTGTTTATATTGAACTTGACCTCTGACCCCTGACCTCCTGCATAAGCTTGGTAATCATTTCATTTTTTATTTGGTGCATTATGATTGATTTGAACCTTTTGCCATTACCCTGCATCATCATTGTCATTATCTGTCATATCAGTTTTTTATCTTCCATGCTTTTCTTTGTTGCATTTTATTGAAAGTTCTAATTTTTTCTGTTCATAATAATATAGCTGTTGCATTTCATCATTTCAGTTGGATCGTCTTTTTATTTCTTGTGTCTGTGCTTTGTTACGTCCACCGTCCTTCAAACATAGCTTTACTCAAATCAGTTGTCAGTTATGTTTACTTACATATTTGATTTCTTATTATTTTTAAATATTTTTTTCTCATTTCATCTTTGTATGATAAACCACCAGCCATCTATCTATTGATTTTTTCCTATCTATTACCAAGGACTACAACTCCCTATTTCGTACACTGTGTACTGCAGTAAGTCTCTGTCACAATCTTTCTCCTCTTCTTTCTCTTTTTTGTGAGTGTGTGGGCGCCGGTAATGTTTGGAAGTGACAAACAAGGAAACTAAAGGCAGAGGGAGGAAATGTGGCACAACAATGAATTGCAGTATCACGTCCCTTGTGTGTATTAGGCTATTATTTCCTGAAATATTAACCAAACACCCACCAGTCAGACAATATGCTCGGAAATACATAAGCAGTTTTTGCCAGATTTATTCCAAAAATTTGTTCTTGGTAGACAGTAGGCATTCGACAGCAGTAGTAGGACAGTGAGCCCATAGAGTGGCAGCGCTGGGGCTAGATGTTAGGAGAGCTGGCAGCAGGAGGGAGAACGGAGTCACAAGGTTGCAACCCAGAGCAGTAGACTTGCTTGTCTCAGCAGAGTAAACATCACCCCTCGTCTGCACACAGTAATGACTAACAGAGGAAGACGTGCACAGAAACACTATCAGGACTACTGCCTTGTCCTGCCAGACCCCACGCATGCCATCCCTATCATCTCCCAGACTTTACGTTCCTAAAAACAAGCAAAGAGCTCCCACCCCGTACAACGCTGTGGGCACAGGTATTATTAAAGGTTCTGTGGCTCTTATACTTCTGCCCTTGTTTGTTAAAGGTAATAGTCAACCTCTGAGGGGAACCTGCCTTATCCGAAGACAAACTGGGCGAAGTGTTTGGAGTTGTAGTCTTCTGTGGGGATTGCCTTTTAAGAGATACAGTTAATTATGTGGCTGTTGTGGCCATTGTGCACATCACCACATTATCAGAGTCCAATCAGGAGCAGTGGAAATGCAGGATAACAACAGGAAATTATGAGTGATTGGGAGCATCTTGAGATCTGACCCCCAGTTGTTTGACTGATTTTCTTTTAATTGGTTGTCGTCTCCCACTTGACACCATCAAAGCTTTGTGCTGGAGGTGAGACAGATGAAATGTTTCTTTATTACCATCAGTATGATAAGATACTCCGCATTATAGAATGCATTTGCAATCACAAATTAGTTAACTGAATATTGTCTGCTAATGAAGTAATGTGAAGATAATTGCCAAGTAGCTTAGGTATTCTTTATTTTGTACAAGTGTTTTAAGAAAAACAAATGTTTAAAATCATCCTGTGTGAAACACACCACCTTGACAAAGAGCAGTTAAAATGTCATCCATTAATTTATGGAGCTTAGAGTATGGTTATATCTTTATTATTTCTTCACTGCTACTCACACCATATTCAGCACCTGTTTGCTTGTGTATATGTGGCGTATTTACTATTATAACAGAACCATCTGTTTAAGTTTATTGTCCCCAAAGGGAAATATATCTTGGCAGATGAAACTTAGGAGGCACAACAATTTAAACAAAAGATACATAAAACACAATAAACTATATAAATTAGGTGATATAAATATGTGGAACACATGTTCAAAGCAATGAAACAATGCATTTCTTACTCTTTCATTATTATCACATTAAATACAACAGTTTTTTGACAGACAGATGTTATCAAAGCATCACCACAACTCTATTGTAAAGCAGTGAGAAGACACGACCCCTAAAGCTCCACCCCTAGTAACATCTATCTAAGGTGCTTCCAATTAAGAGCTCTCTGTGCAGTTCTGCACATAGTGAAATATACAAACACAGACAAATTTTACTTGGGTTGCATTTTATTTATCCAGCAGATTTTACTGCGGAAACATTTGTTATTTCCTGCTTAACAAAAGCATTTTGTTCTTTCTCTTGCATAAGGGCAGAGTTGCTTTTGGAGTAGGGTATTTGTCTAGTCGAGACATTTAGGGAGCCTTAAAATGTGTCGAAGAGAATTACTTTAATCTGCTGCAAGAAGGGCAAAAGTCAGTTTGCCAGTTGTTTGCAACTCAAGGGTGTATCACGGTAACATCCTTTATGAGAATTAAGGTGTATGACAAGCTTGCCACTCTTGAGGACTGAATTCATCAACGAAGCTGTATAAAGGGTAGTGACTGGAAAAGGTTGAGGACATAGTTGTAATACAAAGAGGGACACAGCCCTGGAATTTGCATGGTGAGGAGAAGATGATGCTGCCTGAGCCTCAGTGAAGGCAAGTGTTTACTATGCCTGGTGATGTGCAAGACAGAGCGAGCAGAAGATTATTGTTAGCATACTGAGAAAAGATCATGAATTCCAATGATTCCTCAAAGCGCAGGCAGAAGATTTAGTGAGACGATGCCTTTACCCCCCTCTATCTATGTATGTCACTACAGAGTGCTGTCAGCTCAGACGATTTTAGGTCGAGGGGAGTTGATTGTGTCCCCCTGCGCAATGATTCAACATCAGATAATGAGGAAGAAATGCTTTTTCAGTTAAAACCACAAGCTATGTTTAAGGAAGAAAATAGCAGACAGCTGAGCCTGGCACACCATGCAACAAGCTAGACAGAGGGAGAGAGAGAGAGAGGGAAAAAAAACAGATGACGGTGAAAAATTCATCCTTTAGAGCCTGTTTAATATGTGTTAAGGCGTAGCTTTTGAGACCTCTCAGCTCCAGTAATTTCAGCACATCAAAGACATGCCTCCTCCCCAAGCTGGTGTAGTCTTAAGAAGGGCTCATCATATCCAATCACATATTCACCCAATGATCTTGTGAAGAATACCTCCAACCCTGTAATTTTGTTCATTAAAACCCAACTAATGTGAGTTGGTCAATACAAAAAAAAAAAAGAAAAGAGCTCTGTTCTGTGGCACCGATTGTAGCTGGTAGTCCTTGTCCCTTGTTGAACTGTTTTGTTAACTCTACCGCTGTATTTCACTGCCTGATTAGATGTCACTCAATTAAAAGCACATTTCTGCGGGGAGAGCAGCCTCCCCAGTTGCCATGGATGCTGTGTGAAAGGTAGCAGAGCTGCGTAATGTGTGTCCCAGAGCACCATAATGAAATATCCACGCTGTTACAGCAGAAATACACAGACAACCCAAACTTTCACACCCAATCAATGAGAGCTGTGTGGCTCACTTTTTTTTTTACATTGAAAAATTAAAAAGGATGTGCCTAGTAAGTCACAGAGGACTCACCCATTTTATAGTCAGCTATGAGAAGCACTAGGATTAATAGACCTCTCCTAATATGCCTCGCATTGGTGGTCCCTGAACACCCTGATCAGGTAAGGCCCAGCGAAGCAAAGATCATTTATAAGTGGTTCATTATTTTACCTTCAAATTCCTCTGTCTGGCATTGATTTAATAAACACTGATGTATCTCCTTGTAGAAGAGAAGTGCCATTTTTCATTTCCCAGATTTGCTATCTTTGTTATCACAGTTATCTGTTGAGCTCTGGCATTTTGGCGGTAATATGCTTCCAATCTCAACTGTGTACGGGAAGCAGCACAGGAAAATTGTCTAATTCTTCTAGAGCAGATATTCCTTTTAATGTTTACTGAAAGATGCTTTAAAAGAAAATATTGCCTTTTATCTCTCTGACTCGGTGCCTGCGCGTCCAGACATGGCTTTGTAAATGAACACTCTGTTTAATAAAGTTCTGCCAAAGTGCTCTGATTATCCATGAAAGGATTCAACAACGCGTGACATCAACAGTGAGGTACAATAATTAATGATCTATCAATGTGTTCTGATGATTAATGTATTTGTTTTTGCAGTTTGATGGACCCATAAACTGTGTGAAAAAGACATTGAGCTTTGCCATTGTGTATTCCCTGCAGCTGAAAAGACGTAGCAGCACGGAGGCACTGTATAAAAAGAACAAGAGAAAAAGGAAAAAAAAAAACCAGGCTCTTTATTATTAAGGTTAACTGTCAGTAAAGGCTCATGCCCCTGTCATATCTTTTTTTTTTGTAACTGAGATGCTTGTTGAGCTTGTTGTATTTTCTGCTCAGAGGATTCTCCTGTGAAGTGTTAAAAGCAGTTTGTGGTCAGATTAGGTGTGTGTGGCTGGTACATCAAATCAAGATGAAAATGAAATGGAATGATCAATTTGCCCTGCATTAATCCCTCCTCTCCAGCTGCATCCTATTGATTTTCTTGTTCAGCTTCCGTGATAACAAGAATCATTTAAAGGTCACATTTTGATGTCTGTCAAAAAGAAAACATTCTTAATGCATTGTGAGTGGCCTTTGAGGCTTATGTTTGTCAGAAAGCACAAGACTGAACGCTGGCACCTCAGACAGATTATATAGAAAACAGAGCTAAATTGCCTGGGATCCAGTGGTTAGAAATTGTCAAGGCGGATACCACTGAAGTATTAAAAGATAATTATTAGAAATAACACTCCTCTCTTGAAATTACATGAGTTTCCCTTTAAGGTAGTAATTATGATGTATACCAAAATTATATCCACCCAAGCATACATTTTTAATTCATCACAAGATTGCAGACTATGCAAAAACTTACTAGTGATGCATGTGCTTAAAATAGCTTGGTGCATACTATCCTGATGGACATAGAAAAGTATTTCTAATGAAAGTGCCTTGCCCGTGTTGAGCGCTGTTTGTTCACAAAAGACTAATATTCACCCTAATATATTAATATCACAGCCACTACACTTTCTGTTTTGCTTCATTCATTGGTTTGTGAATGCCAGTGTTAGGTCACACATTTCTCGGCGGAACATATATGCTGCCGTGAATACAATAACTGTTCAGAGATTACAGTGAGCTCAGCAGCTACCCTGGTTTTCACAAACATGCAGCACTGACCTTTACTTGCTCCAGCTCCAGGATATAGAGCCGTGCATCATGGGCCACTGCCTCAGGCACTTAGGATTCTGGGAGGGAGATGTCTTCAGGGAGATTCTGATCAAACGGAAAGCATGCACTGTTATCAAAGCATCCGCACTTCTGTTTGTACAGTTTTGTATAAAAGCCAACAATCACAGTCATTTCATTCACATAATCTTTATTTAGTTTAAAAGTATGTTCTGTAGCTGGGCCATAAAAGTTTCAGATTATTAGATCAGAGAAATACTTTAACATACACTCCTGTTCCAATTTATGCACTCTATTAAATGAGACAAACTCCTTTTTTTCTAAAGAATGGTGTGATGAACGAACATATTTTTGTTGCAGGATAAATAGAAAAAGAGGGTGTGGCTGGATGGATACATTTATTAGCAGGTGGTACAGGAATAGGGCTTTTGCAGGTTGAGCTGGTGCAGGCTTCAATAATGGCCAATCACATCAGCTTCTTTCACCGCCATTAAACTCAGCAGACAGTTTAATAGGCTGGGTGGAGCATCCAGGCTGGCTTCTCTTAGTGCAAAACTGTCCTTTTTGAGGAGTAGAAGACACTCAACAGCTAAATGCACAACACCAGATGTAACAGAACATAACCCCAGCAATGCTTTTGGATAATGACTGCGCTGCATTTACAACAAAATATAATTTTATTTTTATTTTTATTTCTTTTTATCTTAAACCCTAAATTTCACTTCTAAAACTTAGCATTTTGGTTTGTAGTTGATTCATCTATTTTGTAAAATCCTGTTGAATCACAGTTCAATTGCATTTTCATCTAACCTGCTAAATTCTGCCTTAATCAGATTAGTAAAAGCATATTTTGCATTTTGATCAGAATTTCTTTTCTCACTAAATGAACATTTAATTAAGGTTAAAAAAGCCAAGAGTAAAATCTAAATTTACAATGTATCATTTAGTGTGTGTGTCAGGACTGTTCTTATTTTTGTAGCGTGATGCGGTGTTGAAAAGTTTGATCTCACCATGGAGGCAATATGTGTCTGTGTAAGAAAGTAAATCTCACAGTTTAGGAAAAAAAATGACAGTATAATGGAGGTTTATGAATTCTTGATGAGTGCCCCTCATTGTGTTTTGTGAGTGTGTCTCTGCTACCTGTCTGAGCCCACACTGTTTTTTGTAGTGGGGCCCTAAATAGAGGGTGAAGAGAGTTGACTGAGTTTAGGAGAAGAGGAGCAGCGAGCCTTTCCACTCACTGTGCCTGGGTCAATATAAAACCTCATTACTGGGGTGTCATAGAAAATTTGTGCACTTTCTGCTCCATCTAGCAGCAATTTTGCTGGATAAGCACTGCTCTCGTTTGGCCCGTTTTAAGCATTTTCACTAAAGAAAGGCTTGCAAACAGGAAGCCATCGCTTCCCCACAGGGGCCCTGGCAGCCCAAATCCCCCCAGCGCTGCCTCTGCTCTTATATGTGCTGTGTTGTGTTTGCGTGCACGTGCCTATGTGCTCCTACAATCTATAGTTTGAGTGTGTGCAGTATACAATTGTAAATGTTAAGGGAAAAACAAGAGTGGGTATGACAGGTTTGCACATCACAAAGTGTTTTGAGCTATTTCTTTTGTTGGATTTGCATTTTGATAATTTTGACAAAAGCAATCCCGTGTTAAGACGGTTACCACATTGGTGGTAATTTAGCTTTCTGATGTACAACCTCCTAATTCATAGCATGGTGTTTTTTTTTTCTTTTTCTCAGCTTTTCAGTTTTTTCCAGTTATAAAATGAACATAACATTTTACTCACAGTGCCTTTCACCTTACCTGATGTCAAAAGAAACACCTCAGAGCGAAAAATACACCTCTGGTTTTCTCCAACGGGTGGCTGATGGGGACATTGGCAAGCTATTCACATGTTGCTAGAATGTTTTTTTCTCATCTGTGCAAAATTGAATTTTATGAAAGCAAACAGAATGACATGTTTATAAATATGGATACCTGCCTTCTGGACAAGCTTCTGAACCACTGCCATATTGGCCCCATCGCTTCATGGTGGAACCTTGTAATTTCAGAGAGAGGGGGAGGGGGAAAAAGCGACAAATCAAAAGGAAATGATAAAGGATAGAAGTGCCGTTTGGCAATCCTGTGAAGTGTTTTTTTCTTTTTTTTTTCTTGTGCAGCAGCACAGACAGTGGCTGAACACAATGTACACAACAAAGATCCTGAATAAAACATGATCAGATAAAAGCCAAACATGCAGAAAATACCAGAAAGGTCAGAAAGAACCCTGGCCATAATTATAGATGGAGAATTTGCCAGGAATGCACTAATTAAACCACAGACAAATCTCTAGTCTCGACCTCCCCCTTGTCCCTGCAGCTTCACCAAAAGCCTGCATATTAATCATTGGGGAGGGGAGTGAAGACTTGGCTGGCAAGGGCTGCTGTACAAATGCAGTTCACTTTAAAACACACAAACGCCCATGCAGAGACACACTCCGACATTAGAAGTGAAAAAAAAAGAAGTAGGACAAGGGAAAGATCCTGATTGGATAAAGGAGTGAAATGTTAAAATGAGTTGAAGTTCAAGTAACTTCCTGCTGGAATAAGGATCAGTAGCAGTCAGCATCTCTAATTGCCATGGAGTGGGAGGCCCCTTTTAACACTAGGCCATCTTGGCACAGAATAAAGAAATCAAAGGGAACAGAGCTGGGCTGTGTTGTTGTGAGTATCATAGGCAGCACCACACAGGTTAAACTTAAGCTTCGATCATGCTGCTTCTCACCTGCTGAGTGCCCTGTTAGTGTGTGTCTGCATCCGTATGTGTGCAGGACTAACTGTGTCATGCTGTTCACCTCCAGTGGTGTGTCTGTTGGTGTCTTTCTGGGTAGAGATAGCTGTCTGGTGATGATCTGAGTTATCCTCTTTCTACCTTGTCAATACAGCAGTGTACTACATACTACCTGTGGGGAGTAAAAGAAAATCAGCCACTTGAACTTATTAAAATATGCCTAAAATTAGGGGATTAATTAAGTGTACAAGCCACCCTCATATTATATTCATGGAGTTGATCTTATATTTATTCCTTTTGTGGCAGAGCTGTAGTGTATGTGTATAGGTGACACAACAAAGGCTATTTTCTGTTTGTGGCTCCACTACTCTTTGTAGGCTGGTATCAGGTAGAATGTTTTACAGTTCCCAAGGATCCAGATGGCTAACTGTACACAACCTCCAGCACTGAATGATAAATGGCAAAAAAGCACATTTCATCCATCGCCCAGCTTACCTCTTGGCTGCACACTGCTCTTCCTGCTGAAAGTGTGGTGAAAAGCACAGTTGGATGTATGGATGCAGACTGCACTGGAGAGAGGGTGATATAGAATTATCTTGTTCAATAGTTACATATTTTACCTAAGAAGACCTTTTTAGCGTTTGACGGTCGGGGTTCAGTTCTGAAATCCTGAATCTGAAAATGACTGATAGTACAAAATGTTGTCAACTTTTGTATTAGGAGTGGAAGCTCATGAGATGCCTCAGTTGTATTTTTACACCACCCCCTGAAGGGGAGGCAACGGGTATTGTTTTTGTTTTGTTTTGTTTGTTTGTTAAGACTTTACCAGCAAAACTTGAATTCACACCAAATTGGGTTTATAGATTGCCAGTGACCCAGAATAGATCAGATTACATTTTGCGAACAGTAGGTCAAAGTTCAAATTTTACTGACATTTTTAAAATAATTTTTTTCTCCCATTTACTTATACTGGCTGAAATTTCCAAAGTCTGCAACAGCAAAACTATTGATTGAATTCATACTAAATTGGGTTTATAGATTTCCAGTGACCCAGAATAGATGTGGTTACATTTTGGGAAATGTAGGTCAAAGTTCACATTTTTTCAGAAGTTTTAAAATCTTTTTTCCTCTCCCATTTACTTGTAATGGGTGACATTTCAAATGTCTATAAAAACATCAATTTCATTTCAATTTTCTTCAGACTTGGCACATATATAGAGGCAAATGATATGCTGACATGACGACACAGATAGACATGATGACAGCTGGATCGATGCCAAAATAAGCTTTAGTACATGCAAGGGGCAGGGTTTGTTCTTTGGGGGTTTTTTGGACTGGTGGAAGAAAATGTCAGACACAAAGGCCTCCATTCTGGTTTTAAGTGGTAAGGTGCTGAGAGCAGAACAGGTGTGCTCCCCTGGTACATCAGAGCCATAAGCATTGTTCAAGGAATTTGCAGTGTTAATTGTGTGTTATACCGCACCCTATGGGGCGGCCTATAAAAGCAAGCCATCCAGTGAATTAGCTTGTACATATTACAACACAGCCTGAATGCAGTATCTGAGGCTTGGGCTGTGTTTTGTTGTTGTGTTCTGTTGTGTTGGGTTCTCCGACGGCCTGTTCTGGGAGTGGAACCCTGGGGCTCACTGAGCCACATAACCGCCCCTGTCAGAGGAGGCCTGCTGGCTGGCTGAAGCAGCCATTGAGAGTATGTGGCCTTCGCAGTTAATCATAACGCCGACTCACTCTTGCCTGATTGTATTGGCGGCTCCAGGGATCTGCCATAATTGGATCCTTGTAAGTGGGATGGAGGAGCTAAACAACCAGATTGCTGTTTGTTTATACCTTTTCATATATTAGTAACGTGCCGAGACTTCTCAAGCAGTCTGGGACTTGTCTCACTGCTTGCCGCTCTAATTAGTAATTCATTCTTAACATATGCCTCAATTGTGGCCCTATCCAGCTATTTGTGATTAACTCCACTTTAATTAGAGTTGCTCATGCAGACTTTGGCTCTGCTTGGACGTGTAGTGGGCACTTGAAAACCACCAGCAGTCTGTGTGAGTTTATGTGACAATGATTTGCCCTTGTCAGGTAGGTAACTTTCTAACAAGGTGGACATTCCACATATCTTTAGATATAAGGAAATATGATGAAAAATAAAATTAGGTGATGACAGTGCAGATATATATTTCAAATAAAAGACAGACAAATGAAGGAACTAATCAGTATTCCAGCTGAAAGAATCAAAAGTGAAATATTGTACAATTCTTCATGTTGTTGCAAACCACAAGCCGTCTATAGTAATGTTGTTGAAGGCTGGACGCCTGCTGTTTATTTGAATCAACCAATGCAAAGCATGGCAAATGTGGCAGCAAGTGAAGTGTGATACAGCTAAGCTTATGCTTGTTTTTGATGCATGAAAATACAAACATGGTGTGAAATTGTCACTTCCACTCTGCTGCCTCTGATTTGAAATGAGTGACTTATTAACGCAAACATCACAGATACGATTTTTTTCTAGGTTTAATTCTTCTTCTGGTTTAAAGTCATGTGGTATCAATCTGTGATAAATTCTTTTACTAAGTTTGAGTCCTTGATAGCGGTGGAAAGCCACACACTGAGCTTCATTTAACAATTTCTCACCTCTCTTACACACCGCCTAGTGCTTTGACAACCTAACTTAATTAACCAAGATTACATATTTCTTTAAATGGTTCCTTTGCTGTAATTAACCAATACATTTGTCAGACAGCCCCCACGCCACCTTGGGGAGATGAGTGTGATGAGCATATGTGTCCATTTAAATGATAAGGAATTTTAATATGTCTCAGAGTGCAAACTGTCCAGCTGCCCCAGTGATGTATATTAGCAGCAACTTTGCTAAATCAATCAAAAGGTTTCCACTTTGGAACACTTCAATTGCAAAAGCCAGTAATTAAAAGGCGACAGCTTTGCAGATTAACAGCAGAATGGAGTTTGCGGGGAAACACACGCAGGGAAGGGGGCATTTAGTCACATGGCCCTGAGTTCCCCCACAGATAAAGCTCATTTTCTCTAGCAGTGGGGTAGAAAGAGTGGAGAACACAGCCCATTTGGTTTTGGCCTCACATGGGGCCCACAGGGGTAGCCAGCATTTTATTTAAGGTCACCAGGAATAAATGGGATTCAGGCTGTGTCTGGCAGGTTGCAGTGGACAGGGCCCAGGCTGGGGCCTTCCACCCCTGCTGCCCCCAGGCGCCCTCTCCATCTCTTCTCGCAGGAGAGTGCAGGTCTTTTCCTGCCTTCCATTTCACTGTCTAGAGCCCTAACTAAATACCTCACAACTCTCCAACTTCCAATACCAGCTCTGTGTCAAAGGGTAATAGCATGTTAAAATCCCCCTCAGGTTGTTCAAAAGGGCGAGTGTAGAAAAAAAAGATCCCAATAGAAAAGCTCTTAATTCCATTTAGCTCAATAATGAGAAACAAAGGGATTGAGAGGCACGGGGAAGGCCTTCATTGTTTGGTCTGCAGTGAAACACAGGCACCCCATAGTACTCCACATCAGATGATCCTATGTGAGGCGACACTTTGCTTGAGCCACTCTGCCATAAAGCCCACGATACGCTTTCAGCGGAATGAGTGGCCATCACAGTTTAAGGGCTTTTCTCTCAGGTGGAGGCAACAAAAAGCTACAGAGATGGATCTGGCTGCCAGTCAAGCTTTGTATCAGTGACTGTGCTTTTGAGGAAATATGAGAGGCTGGTCTGCTGTCCCAGCACAGCATGATTCAGAGTGAGAGGGATTGGAGCTCATGCTGAAGCCAAGCTGCTCTGCAGAGCTGTGAATATGTGAGTGGGCCATGTGTTGTGGCGAGTATAGTGGAGAGAGGGGAGAGGAAGCCCTCGCTTGCTCTACCTTCAGACTGAGACATACTGTACAAGTGCTAAACTGCATCTCTTATATCTGTCAAATTCTCTGCCTAATTACTTCTCACCATTGCAAACTTGTCTCCTGATGTTTCATAAATACCCTAAATGTGTGAAAAGAAAAAAAAAAAGAAGCTTAGTGTGCATAGCATTAACATAAGCACGAATGATGTAATTGATATACTGTACCGTTGAGGTAGCAGATCCTGGGCAAGCTGTTTCAGTGCAGCAAAAGCTGTTCAACCTACACATATGAAATTGGGAGATAAACATCCTATTTATCATGTATTTTTATATTATTAATATATTTTAGTGCCTGAACATACAGTGTATAACAAAGTGCTCTTGATGCACAGGTTGACAGCTCTAGAAGCAAGACCTTTTTCCTTCTGGCATAAGAGCGATGACAAAAACATACCAGATTCATTCTTCATACAGCTGGTAGACACTTGACACTTGCCGAGCTATTGCATGTAGAGTATGTTTAAATGATTCACTAACCAGCACATTTAGTAGAAGGTAAATAATCTACCCAGTGATTGTCTGCTTTGTCTTTTCTTTAGTTTTCAGCGACTGCTCCATGGAAAGGGCTTGCTTTATTCACTATTAAGTTGCTGTGCCATATATTGCTATATATTGCTATTAAGTTGGTGTTTTAACTTTCCGTGGGTGTTTTATGATTTTAATTAAGAAATGGTGAATAAAGTTATTAGGCAGTAGCTCAGTGACGCACATTTTGTTTTGTTCTGTGAAATTTCTTATTCTTCCACTTTATAAAATACCTGTGTATTGTTATGAACCCCACTAAGTTCTCATCCCTATTCATAATGATGGACTAATGAGGAATATATTTTTGGGTAAAATGTCTTTCAGGAATAAATCTTATATATTCTTTAAATGCTATAGTGTGATCCTTTCCTGTTGCATATTGCTGTGTATGTATTTATAAGCTAAAAGTGAAAATAATTGTTTTTCAATGCATTGGAGTCGAGACCAGGAACAGTCAGTGCTCAGAAGCAATTACTGACAGTCTCAATGCTCCTTCATGGTTAATACTTAAAGGCTTTGTACATCAGTGGTGACAAGTAGAATATTGTCAAATGCCTTAAGGGTCTTAACACAATCTGAAATATATGCAGTGTACAGACAGTATGAATAAAGAATCACTGCTATACAGATAAAGTGCATTAGGCGGTACACTTTTTGTGGTATCATATTCCTACCAAGCCCACAATGTTAAAAAAAAAAAAAAAAATCAACCACAGTTTTTTTTCCCCCAAAACATATGCATGGAAATTAGGTAGGAATGTGATTATGCAGATTGAGAAAGGAGCCATGGGTACCAAATGTCAGATGTCAGGTATGCATTTTCAGACCCTTGTGGGATGGAGATGATTATCATGGTAATTATTCAGCATTTGAACAATCCGTTTTCAGTGCGAAACACTGGGAAGCACATCTGCCCAGGGACCTGATGTTTGTGTTTGTCTGCCACCACAAACATGAGTGTGTTAGTCAGAGATATAGGAGGAGACAGAGAGGCAAGGCGGGGTGAAGTGATGAAGAGAGTGCGATGTCTGCAATTCAACTGAGATAAACTTGGTTGAGGGAGAAAGAGTTGCTGTACCTTGTGCCCAATTCCCTCTCCTTTCTCTTAGTTCCTATCCTTGGCTCCTCTTAGCATTAAAGAGATTGGGCTGAAGTGGAGCAGATATCAGTCATTTTTATCTCCCAGCTGGGGGAGGGCTGGCTCGGGTCCGGGCTTTTTTTTCTCTTTATGGTTTCTTTCCCTCCTTTTGTTTTCCCACCACGTTTTGCGCATCATTTTATGCACTCTGTATATTCTGAGGCCAGCCTTGTGGTTTAATATGCATGATAAATTTTATTCCTGTGTTCATACCCATTATCCGTTGGACTGAGCACCCCATTTCTAGACTACGCTTTGCTGACAGAGAGATGCTGCTGTGTGGATGGCCAGCAGGAAACTGAGATGGCCTCCCCCATCCTCCGTTAACCCTGTGACTGAAGAGTAGCCCTCTCTCAGACACACGCACGCACGCACGCACGCACGCACGCTCGCACGCACGCTCGCACGCACATCATAACCCTTTCATTCACTGTTTAATGTGTTTTTCATGTCTAATGTACAGTATTCTGTTAAACACACAGACATGGCTCAATTGTCTTATTGCTGCCCACTATCACAACTCTTCACGTTACTCATATGCTCAATCCAAATTACTATTAACTGCTCAGGACATCAGATATTATTGTTGATAATAAATTCTGGCTGTTTTTGTAAAAGTGATTTATGATGTATCTAAAAATGATTAGATTTTTTTTGCTTGAAGAACTGATAAAACAGTGGTATCTTAATAAACATATAGTTAACCCCACACATTTTTTTTAGCCTTCATAAAAGTACCAACTGATTTGCAAAATCTTTATTTGGCCACTTGACTGGTTCTGATGCCTAGTGGAGGGGTGGGGATGGGGGGTTTTGGCCTGAATACTCAGTGTTCCACATCTGTGGTACGGGGACCTTGACCTGCAGGTCTCTCATAGAAGGCATTCACAGTAGGAGGAGGAGGAGGAGGAAGAGGAAATGAAAAGGACAACAGGAACAGACAGCTTAAAAGGAGGGTGACTGACTGCACAGAGACAGTCTGAACACCTATTGTCTCCAGATGCATTTTATCCCAAGTACTGGCTAAAACATAGAGAAACTTCCATCATGAATTGTTAACAAGGGTCGACCCAGGACAAGTTGAGCATGTAAACAGTCAAACTGTCCTTCTAATAAGCTTGACTCTTGATTTACATTCATCCCTGCTCCCTCTGGCTTCCATTATACATGAATCCCCTTATGAAAAAATCATAAATGCAAGAGTGTATCCAGGAAAATGGCAAACAGTTTAAATACAGACAATCTAGTATCTATTTACACACACTGCATCAACCTGCATCCTTACTCTTACAGCTCTTTAGGTCCATTAAATGCCATTGTACCACCAGGTCCTTTGTGAGTATTTAATATTAGTATAATGAAATGTAACTGTAGAATATATTTTAATGTATAGATTTCCTCTGAAGCACAGTTCCAGAAAATGTGGGGGTTTCTAATAAATATGTGGTGTGGCTCTATGTTTGTCACACCTGCATCCAGTGCCGTCTGATCATGTTAAGGCCAGGCAAAGATTTGCAATCACAAAATATATGAAGCTTGTGCCTTTGAAAGATCAGAAAAGTAAGAGACAAGATGTCTTATGGGTCCTACAGTTTTTGGTAATTTCTGTGTTGCTGACTGTGCAAAGTGAGAGTGAAAGTCTGTTCCTCATATATTAACTTTGAGGGGCTTTGCATCAAGTTATTTTTGTGACAGCTACATTTCATTTCTGCTGCTTCCCCATGCTTTATCTAATTTCTTTTGTTGTGGCATAAACATGGGATTTTTTTTGTTAGAATTCAATTACTGGGGCCTTTGGAAATTCTGCAAACAAAGACGTATTGGTTGTGTGCGTGTCTCTCCCCCTCACCCTTAAAAGTGGATAGCCAATGGAGTTTCTAATTTATTCAAGCAAAACGTTGCTACCTCTGTTAATCATGCAGAGTGGGCTGAAAGGCCCAGATCAGCACAGACTGGCACAGCCTAAAACACACAGGCCTTATTTATTGAGGTTTGTGTTTTTGTATTCTGGAGTTGTGTAATGCATTCAAATGAAGGTTCAACAAGCCAAAGTCACAGCAAGTTGCTGAGGGAGTACGTCAAGCGATGTGGCAATGTTTTTATTCCTGTCTCCTTGCCTCTTCACTGCTCACCCTGCCATCAATAGATCTCATTCAGCTGAGGCTTTTGTTGCGTTGTGGCAACAACTGGCTCTTGACGGAGGAAAAAGGATGGCTTGTCAAGGTCAGAGCTCTGCGCTAATTAGCGTTCACCACTGAACTGCTGGGTTGACTCCTGCGCCCTTCACCCCTGAGGCCTCATGGCATTGCATGTATGTGTGTGTGTTGTGTTTTCTATCATGTTTGCCCCTGCACATTCTCTGTACTACAGAGACCAGCCATCTGAGTCTGCCTATACATACTCCCTCTATCACGCCCCAGCCTTGACTCAGATGGGGCAGTCATATGTGACAAGCAGACAGAGGCAAAAAGAAAGGGAAAGGGAGACAGAGCGAGGTTGAGGTGGCAGCGAGCCTTAGCATCCCACTGGGCTTTGTGTGCTTGTTATAGCATGAGATCACACAGACAGGAGAGGGCAAAACAGAGAGAAGGTGAAAGAGGGAACGGAAGTATGTTGCCATGATGGCCATAGGATGCTGTGAGAATCCAGTTGATACGAACACAAACAAGAGGGTTCACTGAATAATGATGGCAGCAGAGAATGCAATGGCAAAAGTTCAGCCATAACTTAAGGGGTAATTTTAGGCCCTTCGCTTGGGAACAGCAATTTCCTCCAGCTCTGTCTCTGAGCGATATTACTGTGGAATCATTAGACTAATTCATCATCCTTGACTTCTTCGTGTTTTCTGCTGCACTAGTGGGAAAAAAATGGTTGTTCTAATTGCAAGCCATAGAATTCAGATGTAAACTGTGAGTCCTGCTCATTGCTCCTCCACAACTCTGCTCTGAACACTTGCTGAATTAGTTGTGATCAGTTGTTACTGGATAATACAAGTTCTTTGACATCTGCCCACTGAAGTGTTTGTGTTGCACAGTTGCTGAAATATTTCGCTCTATATTACTGTTTCATTATGAGGTATTGAATACTTACTGTATATAGCCTGTACAGCACATTACAATAAGTGCTTTGCACTACATAGTAACAGTTGCCCAGAGATATTGATCCAATTTGGCATGAACATCATGCTTGGCAGGAATTTTTTTGCAGCATCATATTTGGTTGTATTTTTTTTTTTTTTTGATATATATATCCCTCCCACATTGTTGTTATTAAATGTGGCTGATATGTATTCTGTCTCTGTAAAGCTTTGCTAGAAGCAGTGAAGGAGATATGTTAACAAGTCTGTTCTCTAAGCAGCATCCATATGGATGCCTCTGCCCTGCTCCAGTCACTGTGGTGGTAACTCACAGACCGATGAAACACACGCATGGCGCTCGCCCCCATTAATTTTTGTTTATTATGTATTTATGCTCTAAGCCCGAGATTTGCTGTGATCAAATGCATCTGTTTCGGCATGGATCAGTAGATAACTTTGGCACGCCACCACCTCTATCACATCCTGCTTTCCATCTACACCTCGCCTCTGTTTCTACTTAACCAACACCCCCTGTTTTTGCCCCCTCGTTCCTCTCTCATCTTTTCCTTTTTCAGTTCCCCCTTCTTTTTTTACAGCCCCTAGTGCATTTGAGCCTGCATATTCTATGAATCACCAGTCTTTCTGTGCAAATAAGATCAGTTCACTTAATGGTCAAAGGGCATTTACGGCTTTCTCAGTCCCAAATCCAGGGACTTAAATATGTAGGTTTTGTAAGGGATACAGCATAGCCTTCTTTCATTTAAGTATACTTGTGTCTTGAAATTCAGAGTCTCTTTGAAGTAAAATTAAACCAGTAATTCCAAATTAAATCAAATATTACATGCTAATATGTTAACATTTATTTGTGTCTTATCAACATGGGTCCTTGTACTAAAAAATAGAAAGATTTGCTTCACAGTTGCATTTCAAAATACTGCAATAGCTGTTAACTATACTACTACATCAGTTACAAACAAATATGGTTATGTATCTGTTGACTGCATCTAAAATCCACTCTAGCATGAAAATCCCATCAGCCTCATGGCCCTGTGTAAGAGAGACATTTTTAACTCATTACGCCCTAATGTCGTCTCTTAAATTCTCTCAATACATGCAACTGGGTGACTTCTTTCATGACCTGCTAGCCCACAGTGGACAATTGTAAGTGCTTTTAGAAACACTCAATAATGGGCAAAGTAGCAAACATGCGATTGAGACTGAATAACCAGTGATAATTAAAATGAGACACAGCATCATATTCGCACAGGAAACAAGCAGAAAGGCTGTCTTAAAGGCATTCATAATCTAAAAACAACCCGATATCATAGGTGGTTTGCTTATTGTTACTGAACTTAGTTCATGGAAAAACATATATTAGTAAACCTTTTGAAAACATAAGGGATCTTTTCTGTTTATTAGAGACGACACTAAATAATTTAGGGTTGTCATTTTGCTGGCATTCTGTTTGCAATATGAGCAAACTATATTAAGTCAGATTGTATTTTCATAATAATTCTACAAAAGAAGGTGGAACATCTATGTTCTGAGATCATTTTCAAGAAGAAAACCTAATTTTGTGCCTGCTTAGGGAAGCTGCAACTTAACCAGCATCTTTTAGTGTAGTCAGCGATTGCAGGGTTCTTGAGCTCCACATTGCATTTTTAATCTCTTTGTTAGGTGAGGATGAAGTGGGGATCATTTCTGCCCTGCTCATTATTTTAAGCAGTTTCTTTAAGGTCATTTGTTGGGTCCAGATACTATGGCTTCTGTAAAGCATACTTCAGTAGATGCATGACATTGGTAATTAGGAATTAGCAACTGTGTGTCACAAGGGAAAACATGAAACTCTTAGAGAAAAGAGAAATATTTTTAAGACTTTTAAGACAAAAAAATGTCTTTAAGACAAGAAAAGCATACTATAGCTACAGTGTCCATTATATTATATCAATTCTGTACATATCATCCATTGGTTTTGTTCTGTTGGTCCATAACAACATTAATTAACCTTGGATACTAAATGCAATGGCTGAAAAATCGAACCATTGGTAGAAGATGCATGTTTTGAATGGATGATGATGGCCCAGCTTGCTGTTTAAACATCCTTGCAGGCTTTGGGCAGGTTGAGGAAAAAAAGCTCTTATCCGTCTTCATCGTAATATCAAGGTCATGGATGGGTAGCTGGGCTAATCTCCTTCTTCTCATATCTCTTATGGAGCGAAAGAGCTGGCAGAGCTGCCATGTATTAAGCCCTCTCCAGCCAAAGACTGAATATGATGTCTGTTCCACACAAGGAAATATGATAAACTACACCGAACCCAGAATTCACGAACATGGACGTCCCAGTATTTGTAAGTGATGCACTGTACACATCCGCACCCAGACACCAGCTGCTAAATCAAATAGGAGATAATCTATGCATATTCAAATTCTGTGCCAAACTATATAATCTTCGGCATCTGCTTCATTATGCATGGAAGACACCATTTTGAACACATATTTTCATCCAATCCTCATATCCCTGTAAGTGTACATGACTATTAAGGATTGTACCAGCTCCAATCAGGGACATGATCAAAGCACTAAGCTTGTGCGTGTGAGTTTAATAATGATAGACTCATGTTGACAGATGAGATAGGGTAAAGGCTCTGAAGTGCAGTGTCTGAAAGAGTTGGCTCCTCCTCTCCCACAAATAGATTTGCCCTGCACAAGGTTTTATCCCCATTGTTCATTAGACTTCTGAAGGAATAATTAACAAGGCTTTAAAACACAGCTTTTATGGATCACCTGCTGTCCCCCCAATATCATTTTTGTGATTGCGCAGCAGAATACAGTGAGAAGCATTGATGCTAACGTCTGGCACCCAAATGCCTTGCAGGATCAGTAGCTCTCCAATTAAAGCAATATCTCTCAGTCTTGTGCCTGGCACAGGAGCAGTGAGCAGTGAGCTCACCACAGGACCCATCCATATACAAACACCAAACTTCTTTGTAATCGGCCGACATCCCAGAGATAAGAATAAACAGCCTAAATGCACTAATGTAACAAGCAGATACATTGTGTTTTATGGGGCTGAACTGTATGGTACAGTGGTAAGCCAAGAACATGGTAGAGTAATGGGAAGCAATGACACTGTTCATTTAAAAGTAAGAAAAAGGAAACAAGAACATTCTCTCATTTTAAAGTTACAGATTAGGCGAAGAACATTAGCCCTTATCACAGACTAGAGCCATATAGAGCACCGTCTCCTTTCAGTAGCACCCCTCTTTACCTGAATCACAGTACCTTCTCAAAATGCACAAATATATTTGTCATGTCTGGGGCCGCCAAATCACAAGGTAAATATTATCATCCAACAAGCAAACAAACAGCCTTTTGTGTGGTAGATAAAGGTGAGGCGTGTGGTGAGGTTAATGGGACCGAGCTATTAGCATTGTCACTCAGTCTGCCAGGTCTGACAGTGCAGCTCAGTCTGAGGCCCTCTCCTCCCCTCGTCCACCTGCTTATCACCCAGATAAATTAACTCCGGCAGACAGGAGAGGCAGGTGGAAGGGTGGGGGTGCAGATCCTCACCTATCACAAGACAGGAACACCAGGCACAGATCATTGCTCTGTTGACTCTAGTTAATAGCGTGGGGCCACAGTGTATGTTAGATTTTTGGAAGTCCATGAGATTGACGTGCGGGGCAGGAGCGTAAACACTTGATAATTAAACACAACCGCATGTTTGTCAGAGGTGATGACAATACCTGCCAACCCTCCCTCCCTCAGTTCGCCCAACTTTGTATGAAGTATTTCACCCTGCTTGAGTTCCTCCAATCTAAGAAGCCTAAGAAAGTCCAACACCTATCTTTTCCTTCTGCAATGACGAATATAACACTTTTCTGAGGGTTGGTTCTTACCGCAATAGTACTGTCTACCACTTTGTTTATGCAGTAGCAGCCATATACATTTATTTAAGAGATTCATAAAAAAATAAAATAAAAAAAAAATGATGATTTTAGCAAGGTTGAGGTGGGGGTGAAATTGCAGTTTGTAATCAATAGAATTCCCCTAATAAAACTTTTTTCTGGTAATTTTGGTCAGCACTCTTATAGTAATAAACCTTAACACTGGATGCCGTAAAAAAGAAAAAAAGAAGTAAACTCTGAGCTTTAATAGAAACATAAAAGAACAACATGGTGGACTTTGCAGAGGCACTCCACTTAGTACTTATCAAATGTTGATTCTAAAGGTAACAACAATTCTTGTTTTATTGTGATTTTACAAACATGAAAACATAATTATGAATATTTTACACCCTTTCTGTTATTAGATTCCTCTAAATCTCACACATTGAACTCTTAACATGGTTTAGAGCCAAGTTGACACTTTAATATGATAGTGAAATTGTTTAGAAACATGAATTGTTGATTCAGGACTTCAGTGGGACTTCTAGAAGAGAGTGTGTCAATTGGAAAGCATTCAGTTGGCTTTATTGGGCCTGGTTTGCCTTGTGGGTGCTCTCTGTTTAATTGAACACTCATTAGAGAGTACACTGTTATACCCCCACAGTTTATAGTGACATTCCCCCAAATGTAACCTAATTAGGTTTAGGCAAATTGGTAGGCTGAATGGATCCAGATCTGAACTATAACTGCATACAGTTTGTGCCCTCACTGGCTGGTCATAAAAGGAATAATTTTGGGAAAAGTGTGTGACACTGGCTGGCACCCAGAGCATATGACTGGAACAGGAAGATTACAGGCGCGGCTAAAAGGGAACAGTAATTGAATTCCAGAGATCCTGACGCACATTATACCAGACCAAGAGACAAGAGAAAGCTTTTTTGCTCGATGAGGGAAACTGGAGGGTAGAGAGAGGTGAGCCCTCTCACTACACAGCCCCTCCCTTTGTTAGTGCCACTCAGCAATGCTGAAGCCATTGCTGTGTTAACAGTTTCTGTTCTCATGGGATGAGAGAGCCCTAACAGTCGCCCACCTCCAGTTGGCTGAGACCGGTGAAACCACTCCACTGTGTCTGCTTTATATTGGTAGTTAGACAACTCAGCGGTGCCAGGGATTGTCTTTTCTGCTGCTGAACATTTAATAGAACCAAACTATCTATGAATGACATGCCAACACCTTAAGTAAAAGAAGAAAAATCCATCATATTTTCTTAGTTTGTAACATATAGAAGTAACACCTACAAAATAGTACACCAGACAACACACGTAGAGAAAATGAACTCACAAAATATTAATCACTAATTCCTAGCTTCTAAAAAGCTTGCATTTCCATCTATTTTGTAATAAAAAACAACAAAATAACAAACAATTTCTCTCCTTGTATTTCAAGTAAATGTGAACAAACAGTACATTATATCTTATATTATGTCCTACAGTCCCAACACGCTTACATTTATGTGAAAGTGCAGCTTTACACTCCAACTAAAACTGACTTTTATTGTCTTAATGATATAAGTCATACCAAACACCCACAGCCATTATGTTTAAGCGGCTCAAAAGAAATTGCAGAGCAGTTATACATTAGCCAGCTTATCAGATAGTTATGCATCACATCGCTTGTGCTTCTGTTTTGTTTACATCAACAAAGTAACACCATGGAGATTCAGTTGAAATAGAGGATCAGTATGCATAAAAACGAGTTCAGCAGACATCAAAAACACTTCAAGTCACAGTTATGACAAATGCTTCGATTGGAGATATAACAGGGAATTTTTCAAGCACCCATCCTCAGCTAAGTTTGAGCAATACATTATATAAGCCTGTGTGCAATTCCATCTTCCATTGTGATAAGTGCAGCAAAATGAAACAAAAGAAAATTTTGAAGAAGAGGTTTGGAGTATATAGAACAGTTGAGAAAATGTAAGATTGAATCTGTCAGTGAAATCTTTTCCTTGTAGCTTTGGTTGCATTTACTGATTCTGTTGAAGCCCTGTTAATTGGCTGAGGCCAAAGAAATCACGTTAAAACAAACTGTATTGCCTCTGTCTGTGATAGATCAAGACAAAAAAAAAAGAGAAAAGAAAACTTAAATCAATACAGAGAAATAGAGGCTGATAAAAGGGCAGAAAAGTGATCATTTGGTCAGTAAATGGTGCTATCAAACCACTGACCTACAAATTTACCAGCCCACAACAGCCTCCGTCTTTTTTGCAGCATAAGTGAAGATGACTATCTGGTGCAGAGAAAAAAGTTCCTCTGCCCTCTTTCTAAAGTTTTCTGAGAGTGAGGAAGCATATAGTGTGGATATTGAGGTAGGTGAGTGAGGTGGAGGTTGTGGGGTGCTTGAACTCTCTGTGGTGCAGGCAGTAACAGTCTTTACATTCAGGAGAGAGAAGATCAAAGAGCGTAAGTTTAAAAGGCAGAAGGGGCGGTTTTAGAGTCTCTCCTCTGTTTGGGAGGCATCCAGGTATCTGTGGTGTGTATTGATGTGGAGCACCGTCGTGAGACACACTTTCCCATCCTTATTTCCTCTTGTCCTGTTGAAGCTAAACGGGCTGTGCTTCAAAAACACTGCTTTATCAAAGACACCACTTAAATTGTCTCTCGCTTTTTTCTGTGCAGCTCCTCTGTTCTTCTGATAAATATTATGTGTCTTACTGGCTGAAGCGTTGTAGAGGAGCCTTCAGAGAGTGACTGGTTAGAAGTAATCCCAGAGAGAGGTCGAAAAAGGAAAGATGCTGGTTAGCATTTCTTCAGAGATGCAGCGCAGAATCGTGAACTGAAGTCAGATGCTATTTCAGCATGCATTGTGTGCTTTTCCCAGTGCTATTTCTTTGTGTGACCCATAGGGTCTAACAAGACACTAAAGCAGCTTCTTTCAAGCTGCTCTACAAATGACTTTGCTCTACAGTCCCACCTGTGTCCTCCTCTGGCCCACAAAACAATCAAATTAAGAAGTGGTATGACATTCAGTTTAAGCATAAGCTTAAGAGAGGAACAGCTGCTTCCTGAAACTACTGTCAAAATATACAAAAGCGTGTTTTTCAGTGAACCTAGGATGTTGTTTATTAACCTGATTAGTGTTACATGGTCACAGCAATATAAAACCTGACACAGATGTTAAACCCTTTATGAGATACCACCACCTAATATTTTTTTTCCTGTCATTATAATTATTGCACCTGTCCTGCAAAACTCCAGACAGTATGCCAATGCATAGCTCTGCATGAGTTCCTATTAAAAACCTGCAGTCATAGGGATTAGTGTCTGTATTCCATACAGATTGGCACAGTGTCAAGAGAAGAGAAACCAAAACTAGAGCAGGGGTAAATAGGGGCTGGCAGAGATTATAACAGTGGATATAATAAGGCTGGTTTCCACTCTAATTGTGACACCAAGCCAAAGCTTTGCAATTACAGTGCAACGGGCACCAGTCTTAGTCCACAGACCGGCAGGGGGATCAGAAATCCTCAACAACTTTAAGCTATAGTATCAGATTATGTCACAATTAATTAGGCACTGTATGAGAACAACCCAGTACTGTGTCCTCTCCTCCCCACATGTAGCCAAGCAGGCAAGTAAACTTAGATCAATAATTACACAAGGCCTGTCCTAGCTCCTCTACAGTTCTGTCACCAAATTTCACACTAATTGGCCACACCAGCTGAGAAACCCAGAAAGAGACTTTTATTGAGTCTGTGTATGACTGTGCATAGTCTGGAGGGACACTTGCATTATCTAAAGTGGCTACCTTTGAAACTAAAAGCACCCATGTATTGATACTGATGTAAATTCAGCGCAAACTGTAGTGTCCATTTTGAATAGGATCTGGTTGAGCATTAGGCATGCAAGCACAGTAAGCATTGATCTGTTCATGCCTACATACAGTGAAGAGCCCAGAGTAATTATGTGGTATATTTCCAGCTACCCAAGAATACATTTTCTCAGCTAGTCTTAGAAGAAGCTGTTTAGCAGTATACTGTGTGTGTATTTAGTGTAGGGATTGTCACAGTTGTTATGTCCATGTTTATTTGCATGTCTTCATTTGCCTCTTGATGCCGGCTAGTGTTATCCTGCTTATTGATTGAAGAGAGTAAGAGGCCCAGGAGTCCTCTGGTTTGATCTGTGTAACATCCTTCCCTTAATTCTCCTCTGCGACTTTAATACTGAATGCGAGGTCCCTTTTGACAGAGGCCTGATCAAGTGAAATGTTGAGCTATTGAAACCTCTTGCCACGAAACAAAAACAACAAAGTAAAGGACTACTGAGACAGAGAGAGATGTGCTCATGTCTTTCAGTTGTCATGTGTTGACTGGAGATCAAGGTCAGGAAGAGCGAACACGTCCCTTTCTGACCTTCATATTCAATAACATAAAAAGCATGAAAGAGTGTTTATAATTATTTATGATTCGTGCTCTTACTTTGTGAGCTTTTATTGTTTCCTCCCTTTTTTTTCCCTATAGTACAAGGATTGATACTGTAAAGAAGCATTTCTTTTGACGGAATGGCATATAGAGGTACTCAGGGCTGGGTAGACACAGATAGTCAAACAGCCATTCTTCACGTAAAAGTTTGCCTTCTGCAGCTGACAGATGTGATTTTTTGGTGTGTGTTTCATGCGGGTCTATTGAGGTAAACGAAGAGATCAAAAGCAGGGGCTTGAGGTACCGTCGCTCAGTCTGTGATGCAAGGCCTCCTGTCTTTAGATGTTGGGCATTTCTCGCGCTCCCTTTCCAGTGCCATATCTCTGAAGGAATTTTAATGATAAGCTCACCAAGATCGAATTGTTATCTTAAATCACTACTTCACAAACATTTCATGCCGATATCACTCACCCCTCTCCATGAGAGTTGAACGCCTGAAAAGTTTCCATTTGAACATTTTGGGGTTTTTTTTGTTTTTTTTGTTTTTTGTTTTTTTTTTACACATGCCTGCTCCACAAACATGTGTATCTGTTTACAGGCCAGTTTTTGATTAGTGGTAGCAATGACACCTTTACTAGTGGGAAGGAAAATCAACACAGGATCTGGCGCTAAGTGTTTTTTTAAGGTTGGGTGAAGTGCTGTAAAAAGCATGATCTTCTCACTGTAAGGACACACCCACTCAGCAAGGGTGAGAGAGAGAGAGAGGAAGCGCTAGTGTGATGGTCAGAGACGCAGACATCTGTGGTGTTGAAATTGAATCTGGTCCCAAGTTTGAAGTACAAAAGCCAAAGTGACAGAATAGTAGATAATAGGTTTGCTGTAACGTCACGCCTGAGTGTATGTCCACACTTGGGCATTTCTGGAACACTCCAGTTTCTGACGTCCTTATGACAGCCCTCTTCCCATTTCTTTTCCCGTTACACGCTGTGCAACCACAGCCCATTTTACTTTACCACTTTTAGCATACTCCAAGGATTGCTCTGTTGCCTGTTACTTTGAGTGCTGAGCTATCAAAAAATGTCTGATTTGCTATTGATAAAGTAATGTTAAAATGGTCATAAAAATGGAACAAAGCCTGTTTCTCTGTTTGCTCAATAAGGTACAGTGCCTGCATTTTTTATTCTCTCGCTGCGTTGTTTTATTGTTGCAAAGCCCATGTAATCCTCTGCACTTAAAAAGATAAGTGAACTGTGAAAATAAAGCATTATTTTGGAGCTATTATATAGTAATGTCATGTCATCGGCCACAACATTTGAGTGTGCAGCATTGGCCCAAAACAGAGATTACAGTGGAAAACTTTTATGTTGAGTCTTGATTCTTGATCTGATCATCTCATCGGACGATCAGCCACTCAGTCACTCTATCACCCTCACACTTTCCTTTTTTTTCCCCCAATAGTGACCTTGAAGGTATTCCTCCTGTGTTTGTTCAGACACACAGGACTCTCTGTGTCTTTTTCCTCTCCCTACCCTTCCTCTGTTTTCATTAGCGAGCTCAGTCAACCTGCCCAGGGACAGCCTGGTGCTGTGCTCACGTTACAGGCCTATTGACTTCGGAAGAGCGAGAAAATACTGTGGACATGATTCACCATGCATGAACCTCATGATACCACTTTTATCTGTACCTTCTTTTCAGTGGAGGAGGGACCAGATAAACCGCACGCCATTTTTATCACCCTCACTTCAGGCGTGTCAGTAATCAGATACAGAGACAAGGCTAATTAATATTTGGAAACACTACCATGCAGTCACACACTGACACTCCTATTAAATGACATGACATGGAGATGACACATGTCCTAGACTTAACTCGAGATGTTTAGCTCTCAGTGACACTGTTTATATGTATTATTACTTTTGATAGATATATGTTTTGCAATAGTCAATATCTCTCGTGCTAAATGCTGTATAGCAATTATTCTCAAGGTGGCAGCAATTCATAATCAATTTTTCATCACTTTTACAATCACTTTTTCGATATTAAAAATGGTTAGGTTGAAACTGCTTTGAGTGATGACAGCTTGTGAATAGCAACTGAAGTAGATGGTCAATTGTTGTCAAGTATTGGCAAAAATCTTGAGAAGCAATACATACCATGATACAGGAGTTATAATTTGACATATTGTGATATACTGCAATTTCATTCACAGACGAACACCGGGTACACCTTGGCATGTCACCAGTTTATCGCAGGGCTGTCATATACAGATGAACAACTATTCACTTGCACATTCACATCTACGGACAATTTAGAGTGACCAAATGAATGTTGTGTCTTTTAGGAAAGCTGTCAAATTATAAAGAACACAAGCAATGAATAATAATAAATAATATTATCACAGTCCTTGTGTCATTCAACATCATGTAATGAACCAACCTCTGCCACATATATTTGCATTAATCAAGATTTGTAATTGCATTTTTCAGAAATGAGTACCACAAAACATAATTCTGTGAAACAAATTGTATTTATTTATATTTGGTTATTTATTAATTGTACACTGCAATACTGGGCACTGACCTTCAATAAACTCCATATTAATTATGTTAATAATAAGAACAGAGTATATTCTTCTATACTCATAGAAGCTCTAAAAATGATGAAGGGATTGGCAGAAGGTAATAGGCCTGAGAGGTGTATAGGTATTTTATCACTGTTGTACCTCAGTAATTAACTAGAACTGCCCTGGAATTCACTGCATGCTCTGCTTTCTCTCTCCTCCCTTTATTCCTTTCTTCTTCTATGGAAGGGTGGGGTGGGGTTTGTCTCTTTTCATATCTGCAGCTGTACAATCCAAGCTTTGAACTCTGCCACTGTGGCGTTACGGTAATCAAAAATGGAATACATTTTGAAGAACGCAGCCACACACTGCTTTATATACACACAAGTTTTGACCCATTGTTTCTGGAAGGAGTTGGGGACAATTTTCATGGTGCGCATAGCAGCCCACATTTCAGTGGTGATGCACCTGATAGGTTGGCAGCCATGCAGCAATCAGTTAAATGACAGACAGACAAGCTCAGAGCACAGCTGCACAGTGCAGTCTAAGCCAATTGTGTGACAATCAGAGGCTGCTATTTTAGGTTTCCCTCCCCCTACAGAGAACAGATTTCAGTGAATCAGTTGGCCCTCAGGCATCATAATTATGCAAAAGGCTCAGCAGAGAAAAGTTGTTTGTTTCACTATTGTTTTGACTTTCTTTCTTATCGCTTAATCATCTGAGGAAAGTGGCTGTGGTAATATATATAGAGGTGCGAGCTTCTGTTGACTATAAACATTAGGCTTGAGAGCTATCTGAAAGTTAGATTAGAAATACATCTATACAAACTGAGGCATGCAAATGACTTGGATTTTGCAATTCAAATCTTATATATATATTTTTTCCTAAATAAACCCTCCAGTTAGAAATATGTGGACCCAACAAATTTGAAACATCTCATAGTTTATGATGTGGAAATTGCTGGAATTGTCCTCTACAAATGTACGCTGAAGTAATGGGGCAAATATGCTACAGGATGAGGCTGCCTGCCCATACTTACAAATGCCTCATAAAGGAGTAAGTTGCAGGTGAAGTGATGTCAGTCACCTGTGGCTTATACTCAGGCTGTTTGAAGGACAGCTTGGCTTAAGGTCTACCCACCTGAAAGAGATCTGCGAGAGGAAAGGGCACAGGCTGCCACTTCTTTGACTGGCTCTCCCCTGCAGTGAAAAACTGAGCTGAAACAATTACAGGGCAGTGTGAGGTCTTTCATATAGTGCTGTCTGAAAATGTTAGGCATACATAGACACACAGGCTCACACCAAGAAGTAAAGTTATTAAAACTAATTAACTTGAATTAACATTTAAAAAACTTCTCCCTAGCCTTTAGAGATTTAGGTTGACTGCTGGAAGTAACACAAATCCATCCAGACCTCCAGGACGTGTGTGTTAAGCCTCTGGTCAGTCTATCAATGCAAAGTGAGAAAAGCTGTTTCACTCTCTGTGCTGCACTCCCCCTCCAGCTGCATAGAGCACTACAAGTCCTTTTCGCACCCATGAAGGTGGAAGACTTATGTGTTAATCCTGAAGCCCCCACCTAAGCCCCTGTAATAAAGCACACTCTCAATCAGGACCTGTCCCCTCCCTCCAGGCAAGGCAGCTTAGGCCTCTGCAATCACTAGCTGGTGAGCTTCAGGAAAGCTAATGAGCCCCTCGTCTAGACGTCCAACACCTGCATTCATGGCTGTACTAGTGGGAGCTCTCTGGGGTGTAGGCAGACTGCAGGTGGAGATGATGGAGGTCTTGCAAAAGGCCAGCAGTGAACCCCACCAGGGGGATCATCTGGTGACCAGCAGTTTCCTGTTCTGAATACATAGTAGTCACACACACACTGCTACCACAGCCCCGGCGGAGAACTTAAACCCAGGGCTAACCTGAAGCTGAGCACTCACTCAAAGCAGAGACTTATGGACTTTAATATAAATTAATTAATGATACTTAATTCCGTGTAAAGGTCTAGTTGTTCAGCTTCTATAGGAAGGTAAATGTGGACAGTTTTCGGTCGATTAGTGCTGCAAAATGCAGGCCGGCTTTTTAAGAATGTTAAAGAGCACATTGCAGATGTTCTTTTTAGTTTGTACATCTGTTGTGCCTGTGCAGAATTAGGGATGTGCCCACACCTAACACGGGTTCATATTGTACTTTGACTTTTTCTTCCAATCCATCTGAATGTGGGTGTATGTCGTGAGACATTCAGTATTTTTCACTCTATATTTTTGTTGAACATTATTATTTTAATGCGGTTATAATAAATATTATTACCCACACAGTGTAAACCATTTAGACTAGTTTTGGAAATAACTGCAGTTGATGTATTCATGTCAGAGCATTTTATCCAACATTTCTAAACTTTTTCATGGGTGCTTAAAAACTGAGCAAACTATTAGCTCAGATGAACTGCAGACCCAGGGTTTTAGTTACAACTAACCGAATTCAGGCCATGGATAACAGGACCTCATTTTATGTTGGACATAATTGTCCAGGCTCCAATTATATTCTCAACACAGGAACAAATCCACTCTGATTGAGGAACCAGCTAAGAGAGCAGCGAGCTGGTGTCCTGGATGTTTTCAGAATCCTGTTCAGGAGAGTAGAGCACTTGTGTAAGTGTTTGTTATTCAGGTTTAATTATGTCCACGGGGCCTGGGAGTGTAGGCCAATCTACACAGCGCCTCTTTAGCCCGAGCCACAGTGGACTGGCTTGATGTCTTCCTCTTCTTTCCTCTGCACTGAATGAGCAATTAAAGGTCATATCAATTAGAGCATGTTGTGGTCTCTGGACTCATTTTGAAACAGCTTGCTCCTGTAGCGCTGTCAAGAAGGAATAAGTATACAAGTGTAAAGAGTGTAAAGCCTGGCCTTCTTCACTTATATGTTATTTATTTATTTTTTAAAAATATATTTAGAATACATTAAGAAATATTGCACTAATGAGTTTTTTTTGGCTGGGCCTCCGACACTGACATCAGAAGTGCACATATGCTCTGTTTCTACACAGTCAAAACGACTTAGTCATTAAAATATTTCTTTATATATTATTTACAATACAGTCAAGGAATACAGGTTTAACTTAGGACAGATAAAGTAAACATGAAGATATGTTTGATCTACATGTTATAGCCTTTCACTGGTCAAATATACAGTATTTCAGTTGCAGAATCAGAACAAACCTCCATGTAGTCTAATTATGGAAGAACTATATTTGCATCTCCATGTACTGGTGTGCAGAAAATAATTCACACAATACCAAATGAGAGATGAGGAATTGTTTTCATTGATGATCCATGAATCCTAATGAAGAATCATGCACAAAGAGACGTATTGCAAAAGGTGATACGTGCCGTTGCCATAGTGAACTAACCTCATTGTGTACTCTGAGATTATATGTGTTTGTTTGCAAGTAGAACTACTGACAGAGCTTCCTTGGCATTCTAGCGGCAGGGATATGTGTTCGTGCAGTGGTGGGGATTCCTGAAGTATGATTAGATGAATTTTAATTCATTCATTTATTCATGAAATTCAATGGGTCTCCTGTCTTCTAAGAGACAGCACACCAAATGCCCTTGCTCATTTCATCATCACTCTTTGTATTATTTGTAAAGAAGAAATAAATTGTTTCCATCTCATATAAATAAGAAAAGGAGGAACCAAAGAAAGCAATATTACAGCGAGTGCAAACATGATCATGGTGGGACAAGTGTTTTTGCATCAGTAGCCTACATTAATGGTGTGACACAGTTTTTAGTTTGTTTTTGTTGATAGCAGGCTGTTTGTGTTGATGGCAGGTGGTGTTCCGTCTGCAGGCCCATTTCACACAGAATATAAAAATCTCGCCAGCCGTAATATGAATCTAGTGGTAGATTACGAAGAAGTGTTGAGGGTCTCATGTAGGGGTAAGCGATATACTATAGGAGGCACGAAATGAATAAATCAAAGGTACTTACTTTAACATATACAGGAGCAGTAAGTGTTTCTACATCTTGAGTCAGCTGTTCCGAATGACATCCTTATGTCATCGGGGACAGCCAGCTCATCAGTGGATTTCCTTGTAATTATTATAATCAGACTAGACCTGGATGAGCTGTATCAACCTTCCTCCAATCATCACCCACAGGCCATTAGACTCTGGTCTTCCTGTCACTGTAGGGACACTTAGTAAGGCATATTCTGTCATAACTGCACATTAAGCAGATCGACCCATAAATTGTAGCAATCAGAATTTTTCTTTGGATTTTTTTTTTGCATAATATAATATTTTTTCCGTTATTTATTTATTTTATTTTGCTGTAAACATGATCTTTCACTCTTGAGCCTTGCTAAAGTGCCATACGGCCTTTCTGATTTATGCTCTGTCTCTGACTAAGTGTCAAGTCTTGCAAAGTGCATGCATGCATATATCAATGCACGCCAGTGCTCGCATACAATAAATTGGGTGACTAAATCCAGCTTGCCTCACTCAGGTCCCCCCACTGTTCTTGAGCAGGTAAAACCAAGGTCACCACCGAAATACTTAAATCACTTTATTATGAGATATTTTACATAAGGGGTATGCAGACATCTAGCCTGGACATGTAGAATTACAATTTTAGATTTTAGAAGACAAGAAAGGTCTCTTCAACTCCTATTTTGCCAGAAGTGTCATGTTGAATGGAAACAGACTTTTATTCATCTTGATTTGCTCAAAAACTAAAGCTTATGTAAGCCTGTTGTAGTCAGTTTTAGTGGATTTGTATTCCTACTGTATTCTATCATCAAGGATACACAAAGCTGACAAAATCTCTTTTTCCTTTTTTTCATGTCTGTGGATCCTCTTATGCTGCAACTGCCATCAACAGGTAAGACAACCCCCCCTTTTTTTTTTTACTCCTGTAATATATCGAATGTTTTACACAGGTCGAAAAAATAAATATGGGACACCTGTAATGGTAGGATTATTTTCAAGTCAAACCCCTCTTTAGCTTTGTTGACCAATCATATTTGATATTTGCCACTGAATGCGGGTGGGGTCCCCTGATGTCTAAACAAGCCCCCACCCCCTGTCTGTGCAGCCCTTTCCTGAGCACTGTTGTGGAGAGAAAAGGGCAAGAGAGCAGCGCTCAGGCGAAACAATAGCACCGTGAGGAGATGTCAGGCCCTGCGAGCTGTAAGGTGGATGATGATATGAGCCCACTGGTGTTGTTGTTTCTCACTCTGCTGAATGCTAACACATGGCCTCCTGTGGTTAGGCGTTGACCCGCTGTATGGTCAGGACCCTGGTGGTATTGGTGGGAAGGGGTGGGTGGGATTTAATGAGCCCAATCTGCACTGCTGGGTCGTTGTCTGTTGGAGCAGGTTTTGTATATATGTGTGTGTACAGTACATGTTGCATGTGTGCTTCAGTGTGCCGCTGTGGCTGTAAGGCACCCTCCTTCTGTGTTCCCCGTTGGTGCATATCACAGACTTGCTGTAGTATGACTCCACCCGTCTGCGGCCACCTGCTGCTTTCCTCCGACACTGTCCATCAAATTTAAGGCTTGATTTCACTCTCAGTCAGTCTCACTCAGAAATATTGAAACTGACATTTTGCTTATGGTCCTAAAATTTTTCTCAGTCCAATTTGTAAACAAAACACTAAGAGAAGGCATATCATAGAGAAAGCAATAGAAAAAAATAGACTAAATTGTACTGTAGTTTCACTTTTGACGGGCAGTTTTTTCCATACTTGAACTGAGGGTAGATGGACAGGATGCAAATTTAGATTTTTCATCTAAATAAATTGACCTGCTTGAAAATTGAGGTAACACACAACCTCAAAATTAAACAAATGAACCATATGTTTTTGTTTAATCTACAAAATCTCACAACCAAACATGAGACTGAATTCCTCCCATTCTCTATCACATTACATCTAGGGTGAGTAAATATAAATTAGGGTTTCGGTTGTTTCATTTTAAAGTTAGTTTTATTGAGATGACTAAAAACAGTGTAAAAATGTAGAGGAGGGGTCTTTATTCCTTTTTCTCGCTGTACACTTGCAGTCCTTTTTTTCTCCTCTGTTCAATTCTTTTTTAAGTGAGCCTGGAGGAAAGCTAGCTGGCAGGCAGGTATGCAGAGAGGTTTTCTCTAGCAGTACATGAGTGAGGGAGACAGATGGAGCATGCCAGACAGTGGTTTGTGGATTTATCCAGATTTATGATGGGAGGAAGCAAAGCTGGATGTGAACAGGGAGAGTCAGGGAGGAAGAATGGCGATGGGAGGCAGGAGGGACAGTTTTCATTGCAGGATTCAGAAAGGCTGGAAGCCTCTGGATGAGGGAGTGGGGTGGGTGGAGTGGGGGGGGTCCCAGCACAGTGGTGGCGTTGTTTGAATTGATTGTGTTTTATTTTAGCACATTGCTCTGTGTATTACTGTTTTGTCATCTACAGAGGAGAACGTCCTTGCCTTCACATTGAACTCCATTACATCCCTCCCAGGACTCTGAGCTGTCTTTCAGATTGCATGATTGGCATCTGCTGAGGCCCCCTCTCTCATAAAGGCATCTTGTTTTATTCTTGCTAATTTGCCTTCCCAAGTCTCTGCACTAATATTGACAATACAGGATTGTTAACATTTCCTCCTTTTGTCATATCGTGTAATGAGCTGAAAATCATGAATAAAATCAAAACAATTGCCAGAATGTGATAAACATCACTGTTTATCAAGATAGCAGTGGAATGAAAAAAGGAAATAAAGAAAAAATGGAAAATGGCGGTAGAAGAAAACTGCTGTATAAATTGATCAAGAGATAAAAGACAACGATAACTTATCATAGCAGATGTTTGCTTTCATAGGAAATATCCCTTTGATAATCTATGTTTTATTTCATGTTCAGTTGATGTTTACAAAGCTTCAAGGTTGTTAACTCCTCCTCAGGGAAGAGGAAAACATAACAGCCATTCTGGGATACAGGATTAAAGAAAATAGAGACGTTCTTCCTTTTTCACCACATTGAAAGGTTGAGCGGTCTTTGTAAAGGTATTCTATCACACTAGGTTGTCACAACATTTCATTCTTTCACAGTATAATTTAGTAGTATATTTGGGGGGGATTGAAAGACTAAAATGCAATTTAAATGAAATTGAGAGGATAAAAAAGAAAAATCATGCTCTTTGCCCTGAAAAGTTTGCCCCATTTTTCAGTATAGTGGCTGTGGTTTTGAAGCAAAAAGGCAAGTTGGATGACACACAACTGAGGCATGTACATACAAGATTTTTATCCGTGTTCACAAACAATTTGTGTTCTTGTGAGTGGACCAGTGGGTTTCTGACAAATGATACCTTTCATCCTTCATCCATTGGTTGAGAATACATGGGGTTTGTTGGATCGGTAAGAATAAATCAATTTTCAAACAGCTAAAAACATTGTGCAAGGCTCCCTCTCTAAGCCTGCCATTATTCCACTCGCTTGCATTTTCTGCTATCTGGGGGTAACCCTTCTTAGTCTGGTATCCCTGCTTATGGCCAATCACAGGGAGGCTCCTGTTTGAGTAAACCAAGGTATAATGGAGCGTCGCGCTGTAGAAGAGTCACGTACCGGTGGTTTTCATTCATTTCATTTGTTAACGTCTGGGAGGGAATGGCCCCCTCAAAAGGCCTTGAAGGAGAGAGAGTGAGGAAAAGAAAAATGTCGTGCAGCAGACGGTGAAAAGGGTCAGAGTAAAAAAAGATATACAGTATGAGAACGGTAAGCTATTATACAAGAACAGGGGCATCCGGTGAGCTTAAAAGAAAAAGAAACTGTGAAAAGAGGCAGGAAATTATTTTAGAAAGCAGATAAATAAGAATGCTTTGCTGCGTATTTCAGTTTAGGAAATAGATTTGGAGAGTTTAAGCATTCTTCAGTTTGAGGGGGAAGAACAGCCCACAGGGCTTGTGAGAGGGGCAGTTTTACCGATTCACTTTGTAGGCCAGGCCTGACGAGTAAAAGCCTGTGGCAACTGCACTTAAATGTGCTTTATGCTGGGTTGAGGTCAAGTCAAGGACACAGTTTGGGAAGTGAGTTCACATGACAGGGACTGTTTCCTATAAGCAGTTTTCACTGTCACACATCATATAGATAGAGGCGATGCACAAAAAAGATGACCCACTGTTACAGAGTAGATTTTAGGATGTGTAGTGACGCAGACCAGTGGGACCTGGCAGTATCTGGGATGCATTACTTTGTCAACATCTTGATTAATATACTGACTCCCATCCTACAATCGCTGTACGGGCCAAACCATCAGGGACAGCATATGCAGTGCAACGATGAAAGAGACAAAACAAATCACCTCATTCTTTATTATACCATGTGGATGCCCTAGAGTATAGCAGCTAAATAAATTAACCAGCAAACAAATAAATGACACTCATCAGTGCCTGTAAAGCAAAAAAGGATAAAGGTGCAAATGTGAAGAGTAGATAGTTTGTCATTTAGTTTAGATTTCTACAGAGATGTCCCCTTCTCTTTTTCTCATTTCACTCCCTCCTTTTGATTCCAATCGTGCAATACAATTATGACAATTGCAGTCTGGAAGATTGGCAAACAAGAGACCATAAAAAAATATGAACGTAAAAACAAAGACACTTGGTGAGAGAAAGGGAATCTTAATTACAAATCTGCATGCAGATAGTTAGATCTTAAAAGCCTTTGGTGGTAATATCAAAAAGTGTGATAAAACACGGCCTGTTTGAAACTTCTACTGCCATCCATTCTTGTTACGTGAGCAAAAAGTTTTTATAGGACCTACTTGTATCGTTACTGTTCTATCTCTGTGAGAAAACAGCTTGTGCTCTGGAGCGGCACACAGCTTGATGAGCAGTGCTGCTGGTGAGAGGAGCTTTATTGTCAAAGCCCCCTCTGTCACAGCACCTCCCTGTGGCTTGTGCCTGCACCAACAGCCTGGCAGCCTGAGCATGGTGGAGATTGTTCCCTGGGTAAGGATTATTCTATCAAAGTCATACTTCACACAGTACTTTACGCCGTTACTCTTAATTTCCCTCCTTCATAGACAGAAAAGGCTCCAGCTGAATTTTCCTTTCTCTGTCTATTCTACTTCCCATTCTCAGGCTCTCCCAATTCTCTGCCCTCACAGGCAGATTGGCTTTCTTCATCTTGCCTCCTTCACAACACTGGCCATTTTCAATTCTCCTCATTCTCCTTCAAAAGAGCCCCCCCTCTGTCTTTTTCCTACACCCCTCTTTCTCCTCTGCCCCCCTCCACCCTACGCCTGTCTCTCTGGGGAGTTTGGAAGGGAGAAAGGGGCAGTCATAAAAGATAAAGATGAAAGCAAACAGAGAGAAACAAACAGGCAAACAAATAAGACCCCTAAGTAAAGTAGCTTTTTCCATCTCAGTCACGGCAGGGAAGACGCTGACAGGGAAACTCTGCTGACATGGGTGGAGAATCAAAGCTAGTTATGGGAGGGGGCATAATGGCGGTGCGTATGTGTCGGTATATCCTTAGTGGACCCATTAGAGGACTAGCCACGTAGATGCACTGTGGATGAATCACAACCATGACACCTGGGTTATAAAAAGTGTTAATTTCCATATTGTACACCCACTGTAAATATGGTTTCAGAAGACTAATATGTCCTGGGTCAACACTTAGATGTGTGCTTTTATGATGTATTTCCTTACATGTTTTATTTTCTGTCTCTGTCTTCTTCTGAGCCCATTAGGAAGAGGATGGTGTCTAGTGCTGTGTGCATGGTGCCTCAGTCAGAGGGACTCTGTAGGATCTAATGAGGCTAGGCTCCCAGCCATCTCAGCATCCCAGCCTTACTTACCGGAGAGGGCTGGATGAACACAGGGCCAGGGCAGGGAGGTAATTAGGCAGGGAGTGGTGGTCAATGACGGTCCGCCCTGCACCCCAGGCCTCCAGCCCCCAGCTGCTTTGTGCGCTGCGCGGCCTGCACAAAAGGGCTGATGAGGAGGCAGGCTGACCTTCAGGCCTGGCACACGCTTCCAAGGGTGTCTACAAAAAAAAAAAACAAAAAAAAACCTGCTGAGCCATTGGAGGTTCAGCTTCCCCATGCACATCCCATACACATCCCTGCAGCACTATCTAATGCACAAGCTTCTCCTAAACTTTCAAAATCTCCCAACCCCGAAGCTGCTCGGAGAGAATTTGTGGAGTGAGTAGTGAATACAAATCAGACATCACCATTTGGTTTCAACCATTGGTGAAGTTTCCCGGAGCCGATCTCATTCTTCTTTTTCACTCGTGTTTTTTTAAACTTTCATCTGCCCAATCTATCCTCTACTTTCTCTTCACAACAGGCTAAGGTAGCAAATGGCTATGTCAACTTTCTGTCCCTGACTGTGTGTAAAGTCCAATACTGTGCAGACAGAGAGTAATCACTATAAGGAGAGGCAAAAGATTTATTGCGCTGCTGTTGGTATTGTTGTTGCTTAAAAGTAAATTCTCATGCACAATTGCAGAATGAATCATTTGATCTTTAGCATCAAATAAGTCGTTGCTTGCTGTGGCTGTGACATTGGAAAATTTATTCCCTCTTAGGCCATAAAGCTGGCCATGGGCGGACAAGCATCTCTCTTAGATGGCCCACATAAAGGCACAGGACCTAATAAAAGGAATGTCACAGGAAGTGCACTGAATGTCATTAATAATAAATCACAATTGTTTGAAACTGACCTGGCAGCAAGGATGGACATAGTGGGAAACCTCAGTGCGGAGGGAGAGCACCTCTATTTATGTCAATCACAGCCTCGAATCTGGCCTTTTATTACTACGAGAAGCAATTAACCTTTCAGAAAACAGTGTCACTCAAGCACAGACAAAAGAGCATTTTGGAGATGTTCAACAAGTCCTGAGACAAATGACTTTGATAAGGTTGATGTTAATGGTCAACCTGTGAAAATGAGAGTAGAGTTCAGCTCCGTTTGATATTCCTCAAAAATCCTCCTTTTACAATCAACGCAGCTCTCTGTGACTTCTCCCGCCTGTTTGTATCTGTTGGCTTATTTAGTCGAATAGTTATGACTGTTTTTGTTTGTAGTGGAAAATAACAGAATGCTTTGGATGATAGCTGATAATTTTGGTTGCATTGGATGTGTTCAGCGGAGCATGAACTTGGCTCAGCATAAAAGAGTAATTGGTACGAAGCTCAGTAGTTTCCAGGTACTCAACACTGTCTTTGACTGGCAGAGTGCGATTAACATTTCATGCACACACACATAAACACAATTCAGAACACATGGACGTGCAGAAAGAATCAAATGAACTCACATATACAGTATTCATATTCAGTGTGTTGTGTAAGCTTCCAACAAAACTCTAAGTCTATGTCACCAAACAGCTGGGCCCAGATGAATTTGGGCAATTACACAGCACATGTAAATAGATTTAAAACTAGGCTGGATGGAGCAGCAGGAGGGACCGAGCAGAGAAACAGCCAGTCAGTGTGTTTCCATCTAAGTGAATGTAATTCATGTTTGCCGGCGAGGTCAGTGTGGAGGAATGCTTGGTTCTATGTGTCTTAATTGGAAGGTTTCCGGACCCTGGGGTTAGCACACCTGCTCCTCTATCTGTGGCTGCAGTGGGAGCCTCCTTTCCAAAAATCCAAAATGAGCCTAGAGGGTATGAATACATGCGTGTGCAAGGGGAGAGGAGCAAAAGCGAGAAAAAGGAAAGAGGGTTATAAAATAAGTCTGGTGTGTGTTTGTACACATACACAAGCTAAACATCCAACACAGTACAAGAATTTGGGTGAGGTAGTTGTGTTTGGCGTAGGATCAAAACATAAGAAAAGGTCCCACACACTGTCTGAAGCTCACAACGTTTTATAAGCAAAAGAAAACACACGAGTCCCGCAAGGATTTTCTTCATGTCTACAAACCAAAAAAAGCATCTTCATTTTCTGTACCGCACAGAAGCAGCAGGCAGATCACTTAGCATACACAGAAGTATCAATTTGTCATAGTTCAACATTTAATATTTTATATAATATCATAGAGTCAAATGAACCATATTAAATCAATGTGAAAAATAAAGATATGAGACAAATGCATAAAAATGGCCAGTTTTCCTGAATATCCAGATTTTATTGTTGCTTTTTAATTTATTTTGTGGGCACTCAGAAAAAAAAATCAAATGAGAATTTTTCACTCCCATATCCTTGTGTTTGTAAATAGATAAAAAAAGCTATATAATTTACCTGAGAATTCATTTTCAGTAGCCCTGAGTATTATGTACCTTTGAATATAAGCTCCCACGTGGCTCACATTACCTCCTGTAGAGCAAGGATGAAACCATTTCACACTGATTTCAATGTGTTATTTTAAATAATTAAATTTATATATTCAACAGAAACCACAGGTTATGTAAGATTCTTTAGAAATTTATGTTCTATCTGTTAATCAGTTAGTTCTTCAAGAATATATTGAGTTACATGAAATGTTGTTAGACATACAAAAAACTTTTCTGTTTGATTTCCAGCCATAGATGTGTTTTGTGGCCTTTTTTCTTGATGCTGTGTATTTTTAAAGGTGTTTACAAAAACCTTTTATATCAACTAAGGACATTTTAAACCGAGTCACCCAAAAAAGGTTATTCGGAAAAACGTATGAGGGCATTTAAGAAAATCCTCAATAAAAGACCTATTATGTAATATTCAGAAAAGATGGGAAATTGTTGATGACTCTTTTCCTCTTTTTCATCATACTCTAAAATGATGAAACCAGTTTTACTAAACATTCAAAGACCTTCATTTTGTGGTATAAAAACCAACCCTCGATAATGAACTAAGGGATGTTTGGAAGACACTAAAACTCCTCTTATTCAATGTCAGGTAATTATTCTGAATACCTGGATGTCTTTATTGGGTTGGACTTAAATATTGTATATCTAATGACTTACCAGAGCATCTCAAGAGACATGTTATTAAATAATTTTTTCCACTGCTTTTTTTCTTTTGTCAAGCCACATGTGTTCTCGAAAAACCTTTTTTTTCTTTTTTTTTGTTGTTGAATGAGAGAGTACAAGGGTCTCAGGATTTCAGTTGACCATGACTTTTAAAATACTGGATGCATTCATTGTTTTCAGTGTGTTGCTGTGCTATTGAAAGTCCAACATGCTCTGATGCGTTAGCTGTTCTCTTTGGTTTATAGATGTTTTGGCCTCACAGTCACCACTTTCTCAAACACGCTCTACTCTGAGAGATTAAGACTGCCAAACCTTCACCTCTCCCTCCCCTTTTAGAGTAATTACGCAATTCTGCCTCTTTGAGAAAAGAAGGGGAAAAGGCTCTTAGATTCATTGAAAGCTAATTCAAGCAAGAAATTCAGAAGGGATCTACATATTTTCACATTATGTGTACAAGGACAAGGTGAAGTAAAATAATACCCAAATATTGTGAACCAAGATATTGTTCAGTTCGCACAAAGACGTCTCCCACACTAAATAAATCCAGTGCAAATAGGGAAGGTCTTTGAGGTCAGGAGAAGACATCATGTCATGAAGCCTAGTTTTATTCCATAGTATTTATAATAGATGAGAAAAAGAGGGAAAGCATTGCACACTCTGGCTGAGCTCTGGCAAATATTTTGGCATCTGAATGCTGAATATTTCATAGGATAGGATGATGGAGGCTAGGTAGATGATGGACACCACACAGGGTGCCACTGGTATTTGTGTCTACTTGTTATATATAGCCTGTTTTACTCCTTGTTCTATGCCATGGGCTTGTCATAAGACAGCCCTTTACTCCTTTTTGAGATGCATAGAGGGGCAGAGAAAGCTAGTGGGCTGACTGAGGCAATTAGGTCTATTATTAGTACGACAGTGGAAGGATTGATGCGCACAATAGTCAGTGTGTAAGCAGAAAGCCTGGCTACGTGAAGGAAATTCTAATGGTGAGAATTTCCTAGATTATATGGGCCTTCATTAACATTTTCACACATGGCTGCCTAACAAATGAGAAAAGAGCCCTGGCATACCAGCAGATTTATCACGTGCACACAACAGACCAGCTAACTACTTCTTCGCCTTTACGGTGCAGAACACACTCTGTACTGCTCTCACAGCAACATTGGCCATGGGCACTTTGGGTGTCTCTGCCTTTTGAATAATGGGGCAACAGGACTATGATACTCTGCCATATACATAATGTATTAAGGTACATATTGTATACCTACTGTACCTAACACTTCTTTGGTATGTTCCCTAGAAAACCGGGGCTGGTTAATGATGAGGAGCTGCTCTGTCTGTGCTGTCAGATTTTCCCAAATGAAGAGAACAAGCCCTCCAATACAGTATTCTGGACCTGTTCCTAAATTCTCTATTCCCTGCTTTAATTTGGCATGAATTGGCCCTGTTAAGAACTGATACACAGGCAGGCCTCTTGCCTGCAGGGCAGGCCCACTTGAATTAACTGTGTTGCACACTTTACATTCTCTGCTCCTTGACATCTTGAGAAATGTTCCCTGGGATCTTTTTTTTCCCACAGAGAAGTTCATTAGAATGACAAATAGCATCCTGCCATAAAGTGGAAAACATCAACACGGCACAACAGAAACTGCGATCTGAGGGAAGTGACATGCAGGGAGGGGAATGAATTAGACTCCATTTGATTGTATGTGATATCAGTGGCCACAACTTTACCATTCTGTCGGTTTAAAGATTCTGCTGACTCACTCCTGTTTTTCGGACTCCTCCTTCTCACTCCATGCATTGGAGTTGGAAAGCTTTGTGTTCCCTGAAGTTGGCAAGCCGACGGGCCTGTTTCCTTTAACTTAGAGCTAACATATTTGATTTAACTGATCGGCTGGATGACATTGAGGGTTTCTATTTGAAGAGTTGAGCCCAGCTCTCTCAGAGTGGTCTAATCTCCTCAATCTTGCAGTAGGTGCTATGTCAGCAACAGCTTAGGTTGAAGGTAGAGTAAAGAGGTCAAAGTCGTTCTCTCCACTCAGCTTGTGTTAAAGATCATTGCATGAAAGACCTGTTGCCATGGAAAAAAACAGCGACTCATAGAGCTCTTCTTCTTTTCATCTTCCTCATGGTTGCCTTGGCTGTCTGCCAGACCAGAGCTCTGTATCAATAATGAACGTTTTAAAGAACAGCTTAGGCAAGTGCAAGCCTACCTAATGTCCTTAAGACAAAAGGAGATATTGCCATGGACAGGGGGGCTAGAAATCAATTTCCCATTTGCTGCTTTAATTTCAGTGAGATGGGCGGAGAGATTAAGGCCGAAGGCACCTGTAAGCCCCTCACTGATGAGCTTTACCTGGGCCTGCTGCTCCGGCTGACTTGACCCCCTGGCTAATTAAAGTTCTCAAATTGATCCACAAGCAACGTGATACTGATCTGTCCTTTACCACCCTCAGCAACACGTGTCATTGTGAAAACTGCCCCATAATGGCCTCAGCTGTGGTTGTTCCCATCCATTAGGTTGCTTTAGTTTTGCTTATAGTGATGATTGTATTAGTGCTTAAATGCTTTTACCCCATAAGGCCTGTGGCTTACAAGACATCCATGTCCACATGTGTCATTGGGAATTAGATATTTTTATTCTTTTGGGCTGAGGCTACTGTATTTATGACAGGTGTGATTGACAGACGCATCGCTTTCATATTTCTTTAGGATATTGTGGAAACTCTCCCTGTCACTCAGTCACAGAAACGTACTCTTTTGTGTAATTCATAAAAATGGTTATACAACACAAAATATCTCAGATGCCCAAGATAACCATGACTCCTTAGCCTCTAGGATTGTGAGATATATGACTAAAATTCCAAATATAGGGTATTTGATGACAATGACAGTATATCACAGTTTAGTAGATTTTCTATAAATTCAGTGCCTCTTTCCTACTTATTTGAAATTACATTTTGAATTATATTCTTGACAACTGAGAAGTACGCCCTCTGATGTTTGATTATTTTAACACTTTTCTCAACCTTTGTGCCATTATTCAATTAGTCTGGTAACACAATATAAAATATTAATATGAAAAGGTGAATATAAAATGTATCCATTCACTCTCTGTACTGTTTATCATAATTCTCATGTAGGTGGTGAAAGAGGTTAGTGGTGTGGGGACCAGTCTGTGGCATAATTCAGTTTAATTTAATGTGCGTAGAAGAAGAAGCAGCACCTCTTTTAGACTCCTTGTTTGGTCTTGGCTGGTCAAAGAGAGTCTTTTCTCTTTTAAGAAAAAAACTGTTTTTGTGACTTTAGCTGACCTCCATGTTTCGAAGGGTTTGTTGCTTTCATAGAACACTTGCCAAAAATATTGCTGTAAAGACTGTGATTTGTAACACAATGACAATACATTTTAGAGCTTTATATGAAACAATGGGCATTTATTTATCATCATAACTAAATGTGTGTTGTTCCAAAAAATCTTTAAAAAAATGCTCGCAGCACCTTTTCATTTTACACAGTCCTCTGTTACCTTAATTTTGTTCTGTGCTGTGGCGAACATTCTCTGCACTGTGTCCTCTCCATAGGGTAAGGCCCCTTTGAGGCAGCTCTGCTGAGGTAGCATTAAGCTTCATGTCACAGTACCAGTGTTTGAAAGTCCTCCACACTTAAGTGGACAGGGTACAATGCTCTAACCTGTATCTAACCTGAATCACATGAATATAGAATATAGCAACTCTGCCCTTGACTTTTTTTCATATAGAACTTACTTTACAGAAATTATGCACAATTTATAGTTGAAAGCAGCATTTTTTAACGGAAATGTGCACTGAAGTTATCATGAGGGGAACTTGGTCTAGTTTCTTAGCAAGTAAAATTACATAATGGTACATCTTAGTAGTCATGTGCTGTGCTTAGAATAGTTATTTTTAGCAACCTGCATGTTGCCCTTCCCTTTCGTACAATGGTTGTCGGTTCCATTGTGGTGAATTTTTAACAAGGGCCTTTTCCTAAGCCCCTCGGAGGAGTTAATTAAAGTGATAGAGGCTAGAGCTGATGAGCCACACCACTCTGACCTTGAGGCTTCACTTTCCCCACCTCCCCACAATTATACCTGCATAATCAAGACACACATGGATACACACACATATATATATGTACCCACATTACAGAGACAACCCAGAGGACCTCCAACCTGGGTCCCCGCTTCATTCCCACCAGCCCCAGAGCTACTGAATTACCATGAAGCAACAACTTTACCACGCTAGACATTATCACTAGAGATGGCGCTACTGTTTTGTACAGATAATTTTCTTCTGACATGATGACGACAGCAGTGTGTTTTGTTTGTGTATAGGAATTTTCTCTTCTCTAGATGATTCTGTCCCTCTTGCTTGTCTTTTCTCCCCCTCTCTCTCCAACCTTTCCCCCCTCTTTCTCTGCCTCCCTTTGTGTCTCTGTGTCTCACTGTCTCCAGTCTGACGTTATGGCCTCTGTGCAAAACAGGAGACGACTTGGTATTTGGTGATGTGGTGCATGCAAATGATCTCTCTGTCAAGGCTGCTTATTCTAATATGACAGCATAGTGAGGTATCTGGTCCGCTCTATATTGGCAACCAGATCTGCAGCTGCCAGCTAGAGGGGAGAGGAGCTCAAATGTTTGTGTGTGTGCTCGTGTCTGACTGTCTGCGTGTGTGTCATCAAGCTAGACAGTCTGAGACAGAGAATAGATGAAGACATGCAAGAAAGAGAAGCCAGCCAGGACAGGCATCATATAAGCAAGAGATGGGAAGATGGCTATGAGCGAGAGAGAGTGTGTCTTCCTAGCCCTTTCCCCTCCTCCTCTACAACCCCCCCCACTCGTCCTACTCCTCCAGTGTTAGTGCTGTTTAGTAGAGCTGTCTCTTTCAAGAACGCCATTGAGACATGAATAAAGAGAAAATGAGAAAAAAATATTTTGGTGAGAATGGGATGTCACAGCAGATAAGCATCACGAGCTGCTCCATATTTATTATGTGCAACAATTTGACTAACCAGAGAATTTAGATTAATAACATTGGGCCCCGGGAAGTAATTTCCTTTTTGCGAAAGTGATTTACATGGCGCATCGCTAAGAGAACAGCTCTTGCAGGCCTTTTTGTTGTGTCAGCTAAAAATAATGACATTTAAAGTACCAACCAAGGTTAATAGGCTTCCTCTATGGTTATGAACTTTTCTGCTTGCCCCCTCCCTTTGTTCTCCCTTCAAATCGACCCACTGCTTTTATAGTTTCAAGATTCACAGTCACAGTAAACCACCTGCCTCCTCACCTTCTTGCCTTTGGAGACCTCTCTACCCCTTAACCCTCCCCCTTATGCAGAAGGGTATTCCTGTCAATTGTGAGGGAGTTACTTTAACCATAAGGTTTGCAGAATAGCTTTGCAATGGAAATTGGGAGGACTTTTGGACCATTACCTGAGATATTGGTGTATTCACTGTGCCATGGTCCAGCTGAGCAAGTAATTGCACATTCTCTAGGAACGAAACCTCCAAACTAAATGTTTCTATAGGCAGCTGCCAGCAGGCTTTATTTGAAAAAATAAAATAAAATAAATTTGTGGTTAAACACAAACTTTGTTGGAGATGCAGTAGTGTTTCGTGACGTTAGAATATGAGAGCTCTGCTGCATCTTACAGGCGCTCACAATCTCTCTGGCCTTTCTGAGTCAGCAAAGTCAAAGCAGCCTCACAGAATTGCATGAAAAAAAAATATACAGGTGGAAGCATTGGCATTATACAGTATAGAGCGACTGCAACTCCTACATCACTTTAGGCTTTGTTTGTTTTTGAGATGGGGTGGTGGGTGGTTAGGTGATTGGGGACATCTAAATCTTCAGCAGTAAAGCTGCTTCATGGACAAGACCTGTCCATCCCCTCCCACACCCATATTTTGGATAGATCTATTTTTGATGTTGGGTTCCTCCCCACATTGGGCAGGTGTTTTTAATGAGGTGCGTTCTGAATCCCAGGCAGTCTGCAGGAGGCTAGAGTTATTGATAAATCATTAACGTTGGTGGAGGAGATGTGGAGGAGTTGTAGCTTGCTCTCCTCTGGAGAGCTGTCTTACTTCTGAATATTTCATCACCACACAGATGTGCTGCTGTCTGTGTAACTGCTCCTGGCTCTTCAGCTCTCTGCCATTACGTAGCAGAGGATAGTAATCCTCACACCTCATCCACTAGACAAATCAGAACTGGCTTGGTAAAGAAATTGCTGCACCCACCTCATCCCGGCAGCCACCTCTTCTCTGTTTAGAACCCCTCCTACACTTTGCTGAAGTATATGTAAAGAAGGGCAACTGCAACTCCAACACAGGCCTCGTGGAAGGCAGAACCAGCAAACAAATCTGTGTCATAACAGAAAGAGGCGTATTGTGAGTTTTACCCAACCGTGGCGATGCGTCACTTTTAATGCTGCAATTCCATTAGACTTATCTCTAGTGGGGGAGACAGAGAAACGACTGCTGAGTCAGGCCAGAAGGGGCCAGGAATTTCTTTTCCCTCATGTTCTTTGTACATAAAGAGTGTAGTTCATGTGCTGCTCTTATCCCCTCCTTTCCTCTCACAGGACAGTGCCTTCTCTCCTGTGATGCCGACCCCAGTGCGCCTATTTGTCTTGACTGTGTAACACTGCCACCTCCTGTCTGGGAGCCCTGGGGTGCCAGGAAGCATGGCCAAAGTCAGGGTAGTTTACACGGACGAACGTGGGAAGAAGAAAAATTAAAAAGGAGAAAAAAAGATTATTAGAGAAAATGAGAGAGGGAGGTAAAGAGGGGCATTGAGAGGAAAGGGGAAACAGAGGAATATGGGGAATAGAGAGAGGGAGTGAAAGAGATCTCAGAGCTCACCCAGCTCTGATCAAAGAGCCGTCTCCCTAATCCTCCAGATTCAGCAGTCAGCCTGTCTCTGAGCATTTCCAGTTGCCAACAAAAAGAAAAGGAAAAACACTTGCGGCTAAACTGCCCTGAAGAAGTGCTATTTTTAATTTTTTCAGAAAGGCTAAAAGTGGAACCCCCTGCTGGGGGTATGTACAAGGACCGGGCAAATTAAAAGAACAAAGCACAGGAGATAAAGACGGGGGAGGTATCTTTAGAAACATGCAGACAGAAGAAACAACTTCTGTGTGAAGCTGTGTCTTTAAGTATAAGAGTTTACTCAAACGTTGTGAGGTATGAAATGTAGGTATGAAGATATATTATAATTGATCATGTCTTTGAAACAGTCACCCAACTCTGAAAAAATTCCACTGTAACAAAATCATACACTTTTTTTTGGGGATCGATAATCCAAACCATGCTGCTAACACTGTTTAAATAGATTTGTGATTTTGGTTCTGTGTCCGCTGGAGAGAACAGTTTTACTTACTTATGCCTCAAGGTTTAGTGCAAGGTCAGTATTTATTGCTATATTTATTTTCCTACTTGGTGATATCTTCTCTGCTCTGCCAAAAATGCAAACGAAACCTAGTAAGTCCTCCCTAAGCTGAATATGTTTCAACTTTTTACTTGTAACTTTTGCTAAAACACAAATATTAATTGATTTGACAGCAAAAAACACACTGTGGGTGGGTGCCTTCAATCTCATAACGGAATTATATTTGTTCCTTGTTGTTCAAGTGAAATCTGTTTTTGTTGATACATTTTACTGGATTGTTTGTTAGTATATTGACATGCATTGGTGCTGTCACACCATCAATGTAAATAATCACTTGTTTATTATTATGTAGAATAACAGCTCCAGTGAATAGTAAATATGCATCCAGTGGAAATCAATTTTATTTGACCTTTTTAACCTAACACACTGTGTCCAACCTTGCTCAACTGTATATTCATATCACAAGGGGAGCTCAAAGACTGGGTATGAATAGTGTTACATTAGTTGAAATAGCATCGTAAGGCCTATACGCATGAAGCAGGATCATTATGGCAAAGAGTTAATGACAAAAAAAAGATAAGAGAAGGATGAATGTATAATCAAAGGGAAAAGAAAAGGGTGCTGGGGTGGTTGAGTGGAAGGAAATAATGAATGAATGAGGGAAAGGTGTGGGGGAAAAATACAAGAAATGGGCTGAACAAAAAGCTGTAAATCAAAAGAGGGAGTCAGGATGGAGGGAGAGAGGTGAGGTCAGTCAGATGGAGAAAGAGAGGGAGGAGAACTGGCCAGCAGCAGTGGAGGAGGAGGAGGAGGATAAAAATGTGTGGTGAGGTAATGGCAGTGATGAATAGCCCGTGGCTGATCAGTAGAAGCCAGGTTGGTGTTTGAAGATTAGATTTTAATACAGCGCTTAGACTTCCTTCTGCCTGCAAAATAATCACAGAAAAAAAGCAAATTAGGAATTATTTCATACAACACAACCTGATTATGCCAGTTTGCCCTTGACGAGGCCGGCCTGCACAGTCTGCCAGGTTTAGGTTGTTCAGGCTTATGTTCTAGTGGCAGGTGAGTCAATATTTTGAAATAAGGACACCAGTTAGTCTCAATGCCTCTTATTGGGATCATGTTGAAGAATATTGCCTCACTACAAATATGGACACAAGATTAAGCAAATTTTCCATCAACATGCAACATGACCAAAATCTCATATCCCAGTAAAGGTCATATCATATCCATATAACAATAGCAGCCCTG